>JAINUW010000492.1:0-346441 GCA_020205615.1 Panax quinquefolius | reverse complement strand
ATTTCAAACTTGCTTCTGCATTAGCTTGGAAAATCTCTTGCATAACTTTTCGTCAAGAGAACCAAAAATAATATCATCAACATATATTTGAACCAATAAGACTTTGTCTTTATGCTTTCTAAGAAATAATGTGGTATCTACTCTACCTCTAGTGAACCCATTTTCAATCAGGAAGTTAGTTAGTGTTTCATACCATGCTCTAGGTGCTTGTTTAAGACCATATAAGGCTTTGTCTAATCTATAAACATAATTGGAAAGAGATGGATTGATAAAACCTGGAGGTTGCTCTACATAGACTTCTTCTTAAAGTTCTCCATTCAGGAATGCACTTTTGACATCCATCTGGAAGACCTTGAACTTCATGTGAGCAGCAAAGGCAAGAAAGATTCTAATGGCTTCTAGTCTGGCAACATGTGCAAATGTCTCATCGTAGTCGATGCCTTCTTCCTGAGAGTAGCCCTTGGCCACTAATCTTGCCTTGTTCCTGGTTATTACTCCATCTTCATCCATCTTGTTTTTGAAGACCCATTTGGTTCCAATGACAGGATGACTCTTTGGTCTTGGTACCAATCTCTATACTTTGTTTCTTTCAAATTGATTGAGTTCTTCCTGCATGGCTTCTATCCAGCTGGAGTCTTCTATAGCATCATCTATCTTCTTTGGTTCTATTTGTGACAAAAAGCTTAGATAAAAGCATTCATTTTGGGGTGCAGCTCTTGTTTTAACTCTTGCACTCGGATCTCCAATGATTAGATCTTGAGTGTGATCTCTTGCCCATCTGTTTCCGGTTTGAACATCTGTCCTGATACCTTCTTGTCTTAAATCTTCAAGATCTATTTCTTCTTCTTGGTGTGGAGGTTCGTTGTCTTGCATAGGCCTCTCTACGATCTCATTCTCTTACTTAACGATTTTATTATCTGGCATTACGATCGTAGTGTTGAGCTCGATGATTTTATTCGTAGTGTCTGCACTATCGATCGTAGTGTCTTGAAGCATTATTTTGTCTAGGTCTGTTTCATCAAAGATGATGTGAATTGAGACTTTAACACTCAGTATCTTCTTGTTGAACACTCAGTAGGCCTTACTGTCTGTGGCATATCTAAGAAAGATTCCTTCGTCTGACTTGGGTTGAAACTTTGTCAAGTACTGCTTCCCATTGTTGAGAATGTAGCATGCACAGCCGAATACATGAAAGTAGCTGACATTTGGCTTTCTTCCTTTCCACAGTTCGTAGGGTGTCTTCTTGATCGTAGAGTGTATCAGTGATATATAGCCAGCTCATTTCTTCAGATGCTTTTGCCAGGAAGCATATTGTCTCGTCTGAGCTTAGTTGACCAAGATTCATTGTGTAGACGTTTCCTTCTCTTGTCCCGGTTAGATTTACAGCAGATGTCTTCAAATCTCTGACTTGACACTGGTTGTTGAGGAATGTTACTTGATGACCCTTATCGCAGAGTTGGCTGATGCTTAGAAGGTTGTGTTGGAGACCTTCCACATATGCTACCTTGCTGAAAGATACTGCACCATTACTAGCAGAGCCATATCCTCTTGTCTTTCCCGAGCCGTTGTCTCCAAAGATGACTGAGGGACCCTCCTTCTCTATGTAGTTAGATAGAAGGGCTTTGTTTCCAGTCATGTGTCTTGAGCATCCACTGTCCAGATACCAGGTTATGATCGTGGAGCTCTTTTCCTGTCATAACATTTAATCTTCATTTTGGTACCCATATTTGCATGGGTTCTATTTTGTTAGTACCCTTGGGGACCCAAATCTGTCTGATCTTGGGTCTCACATACATGGAATTATAATAGCATCTTGTAGCCTTGTGACCAAATCTATTGCAAATAAAATATTTAGTGTGATACATGCCTCTGTGTGTGTGATAATTCATCCTCCATTTGGACTTGTGTGGTTCTTTAGTTATCCTTTTGTTAAACTGATTTTCCTTCTTCCACGTGTCCTTGGGTTTCATAAATAGTGCTGAGTGTGCCAAACCTCTCTCAGATTCTTCTGGTTGATTCGTAGAGTTAGTCTTACTTGACTCTACGATTCTTCGAGGTTGGTAAGTAGAGATTGGGTTACTCTTCTCTTTTATGAAGCCCAGGCTAGCATGAGATCCTTTTCTCCTTTGAGTATGAGTGGAAACAGTAAAACAAGGTTGGGTTGGTTCTTCCTTTTGTGAGGATTTCACAAAGGTAATTCTTCTACTAAAACTTGAGGCATTACTAGTGCTAGTTTCCTTTGTCTTTTCCACACATGGCTCTGAAGTGGATTCCCCAAAGCCTAGGCATGTTCTGTCAAATGCATTTCTCTGACTAGAGAGCATGGAGTCTATGGATGATGAGGATTTGTTCCATATAGAGATAGTCTTTTCTAGTTCCTCAATTTTAGATGTTAGATTAGACTCTCTTTGTATATTGAGTTTATTTGTCTGTATTAAGATCTCATTCTCAGCCTCAAGCTTCGAGAGAAGGTTAGTACTTAGAAGAGATGTTTCAAGCTCTTCTTGAACTTTTTTTTTCTCCTCTTGAAGAAGAGAATGATCCTTAGACAGAACTCTGAACCACTTCATGTATTGATGTAGATCATTTGTTATGCCATGCAATGCAGTTCTCAAATCATTAATATCTACATCAGGAGAGTTGAAGTCAAATACCTCATCGAGACTTACTTCATGTATGTTGGAATTATGTTTGTCCTTTGCATGTTTGGCCATTAGGCATAAATTAGCCATTCTTAGTCTTTTTGTCAGCATAGCAAAGTCTTCATCATCGTCTTCGTCATAGTCAGAGTCAATCTTAGTGTTGACCTTGGATGCACTTTCAGTTGCTTTGAGAGCAACACCCTTATCCTTCTTTCTTCCTTCTGATTGGGTTTCAGCTCGTTGAGTCAACTCCAGTTCGTATGTCAGGAGATTTCCATATAGCTCTTGAACTGTCATCTCATGAAGATTCTATGACTCTCTTATAGCAATGGTTTTGGCATCCCACCTGCTCGGTAGGGCTCTCATGAACTTTATGATCAGATCTTTGTTTGGATAGATCTTCCTATAAGATCGTAGAGAGTTGAGCAGAACGTTGAATCTCTCATAGGTGGCAGTTACGTTTTCTCCTTGAACATGAGCAAACATTTCATATTGTTGTGTCAGAAGTGATTGTTTATTTTCTCTTACTTCTTCCGTTCCTTCGTGCATGATGAGTAGTGCTTCCCAAACCTCCTTCGCTGTTTTACAGTTGACAACGTTTTTGAACAGATCGTCTTCTAAAGATTGAAATAAAATGTTCTTGGCCTTCTTGTCTAGTTGGACAACTCTCTTCTCGTTGTCAGTCCATTCTTCTTTGACTTTGATTTGTATTTTGTTTGGATCGTCTGTTGTTGGTGCAAGTTTTGTTGGTATATAGGGCCCATTTTGAATGGTTTCAAATAGATTTTCATCTATTGAGTCCATATATGCTTGCATCCGAACTTTCCAGTTAGCAAATTTATCTTTGTTGCACATTGGTGGCTTGCTGCCTCCTCCAGTTCTTGATTCACTTGGTAAGTGTGCCATTGGATCTTCTAAAGTTTTGTAGGCTATATAATAGAACCTGCTCTGATACCAATTGTTAGTTCCCGGAGACACAATAGTGTTAGGTTTGTAATATTCATAACGCAATCAAATTGCAAAAATAATGCGGAAGCGTGTAAAATCAGAGTTTAAAAAAATTTACAAACCATATACCCGGATCACCCTTTATGCATAATTATTAATTAAACGAAAAGATAAAGAATAAAATCATACCCTTGAAGATCGAGCTTCCTCGGGTACAAGTTCACCTCCAATCCTTTTCGCGTTCAACTTGAATCCACCGGGTTTGGTTCCTTCCTTTGATCAACGTTAGCCACCCAAATCTTTGGCCTCTAGAGGTGATCCACCAAGGAAGAAGAAAATTCAAGAAGAAGGGGTATTGGCTCAAACCCTAGTTTTTCTATCTCTATAGAAAAAGGCGTATTTCTCCAACAAATTGAAATTATGTCAGTATGTTGAAAAAAGTCAACAACAACCATTACACCCATAATAAGACTCTCTTATTTATAGATGTAAGCAACCCATCTTAACAATTAAGAATTGGGTTTTATTTAATTAATTAAATTCTTTTAATTAATTAAGCTCCCTAATCTTATTAGGGATAATTAATTAAACTCCTTTAACTAATTTTCCTTCCTAATCTAATTAGGAATAAATGAGAGTAATTTATATTAAATTAATTCTAAAACTCTTTTAGAAATTAAAATAATAATAATTGTAATAATATTAATAAGACTCCTCTTATTAATTTATATTTAATATTTCTAAAATATTAAATAATAAATATTAAGCTATTTAATTTATTCTATCACCATAGATTAAATTAAATATACTTAACATATTATTACGATTATGCCATTAACTTCTTAAATAATTATTCTTCCTTTTATGGTGTGACCCTTTAGGTTCTCCATATTAAAAACCCAGTTGTGAATAAATCAATTAGAACAATTCTAATCTTATTTAAATAAATAAATTAAACAATTAATTTATTTAAATAATATTTATTCTATAATAGGATAAAGCCTCCCTAGCGATCAACGACTTTCCGGATAATATAGATTTCAACATTAATCATTAAAGAACCTTTGAGTAAATAGTTACCATACAATTCAATCCTTCCACCATACAATGTCCCAATTAAATATAAGACATGGAATTACCGTCAGTCTTATTTTATTTAATTATATGTATTTCGATCCTTAAATGCACAACTCCAAATAATGCAAATTAGAAACTCCTTTCTAATTTCATTCTCGCTTAACCCAAGGACTCTTTGGGTTGTCATTTATCGAATCACATAGGACATTTCTCTTCTTTTATTAGAAGTGGTAGATTCTTTATTAATCATACATTATCTCCATGTACAACTTATTATACCCAAGCATACCTTTGATATACCCTAAGGGTCTTAAGGAATAAGTCAAAGTATAACTCATCATACACAAGATACTATGATGATCTCAAGTCCAAGGATCACTTATACTACTATCACTACAGAATTCCTATTGACAGCAAATAAAACTCCATTAGGTATTCCTTAGCGAGCCACGTTCAAAGGAACTTATTCTCTAATAAGCACCTACATACTTGCTTTAGTGTCTCCACACAAATGATCATGAGATCAATCATCCTCATCCAACGAAAGCAAGTTAACGTATGTACCAATCTATTCTTGATTCACTAATCCCCAATTTAGTAATCCAATGATTGGGAACTATTTTAGTTTTAAGCTTTCTAAGAATTTAGATCTCATTAGAATGATCATCATCATTATTCTAAAAGCATTGCTTAAAACTATGGGTTTATCACATATTATAAAACAAAGATCATGTAGATAATTAAAAGCCTTTAATAAATTAATACTTTTTATTAATAAATGAATAAGATTGTTACAAAGTATATGCTTTATCATCAAACATGATTGGCTTGTGTGCATACTACTTTCAAATAGTTATCTAGAAGGGGGGGGGGTTGAATAGATATTTAAAAAACTTTTTGTTTTAACTTGTTAGTATATAATGATTAAAACTTTAGCGGAATTAATATTAGTTTTAATCTCCCTTAAGATAGTGAGTTTATGAGAGTGAGGCAGATATAGCAGTTATAGCAGATATAGCAATTATAGTAAGAATGTAAGAGACACGGTCGTTTTAAGTGGTTCAGAGCACTTAAAGCTCCTAGTCCACTCTTCTACTTCTCGAGTAGGAAATCCACTAAGGATGTCTTTTACACTTTCTGAATCACTTAGATTCCTTCTAGACCAGCAGTCTAGGAACTTCTTAGTTCACTCTTGAACTCTTCAAGTCTAGCAGACTTGGCTCTCTTACAATTCACTTAGAACTCTTCAAGTCCTTCTGACTTGGAACTTTTACTTCAGTTGATTGGTAGATGTTGAGTTCTTGATGGTTGTTACACAGTTGCTGTTTAAGCACTTGTTCGAAAGAACTGAGTAGCTGAGCAAGCTTTCCTTTTTCTCAGATCGTAGAGTTGAGCTTTGAGAGTTCTTATACGTTTTTGTTCAATGCTTGCTTACTTCTCTCATCTACTTGATTTGCATATATGTGATCTTGAAAACTATCCGTAGGATCCATCTGTTGGATCCATCTGTTGAAGCATTAAATGCGTTTGACCTTTCTATTCTTTGATGGAGACTTTTCTGCAGATCTTCTGAATTGCATTCTGGCACACTGACATAGTAGACTGCTTTCTCACCTAACACCTGAAAAGGTGTTTTCCCCCTTACCAATTGTACTTTCCTTAGCTTCTTCAACACGCTTCTTTGTTGCATACTAAGGATATTTCTTATGACTATGGGACTGGTGAGTACTACAACGTTTACAATCCATTCCTCATATGTTGGAGTTTGTCTCCACATAAATCGTGAGGCTTGACGCTTCTGACACAAGACAGATGATACTCTACGATTCAGATCGTGGTACTCTACGATTCAGATCGTGGTACTCTACGATTTCTCTTAAATATTTGCACACTACGATCTTTGCTTGCTTGAGTTATAAACTCTACGTTTTCGAGAGCACACTACGATCTCTGAGTTGGCTCGGCAAATGTTGGGACCACTCTACGTTTTCCGAAGAGGCCCTTCAAGGCAGGCACACTACGATTCTCGAAGCTCTACGTTTTTGCCTTGACTTCTGCAATCTTGATCAGATTGATGCACTACGAATTCTTCGAAGCCTATCTATTACATCTCAAGATCAACCTAACAACTTTGATCTTTCTATCTATACATTCATTTTCAGAATGATACACATTAAGAGCTTAGATCAACCTAACAAATTTGATCTATCAGTAAGTCCTTGTACATATATTCCTTGAAGGATTTTACAAATAATCATGAGCATTTGTATTTAAACATCAAATCAACATATGTATTCTCCCAACATAGCATACATCAGATCATTAAATCATGCTTTGATACCAATATAAGCATTCAATACGCATGTTATTTATATATCTACACATAATAGGAGGATCAAGAGCATACCTCTTGAAGCGTGATTGTACCTTTGATGCAAAAAACCTCCTACTATTACCGAAACCCAACGGACGTCTCCGAATTACAATCGAGAGCGGAGCACTAACTCATAGTTCGTAACAATTAGGTTTGGTCTATAATTTTGGGAGTGCTCTGTATTTGGCCAACTGAATGAATTGCGTATTAATTGATCGACTGAGGCATAGGTATTTAATACAGAAGTGGTTGAACCACTTCCCCACTTTCTCTCCATGTTCCATCAAGTCACGTTTAAATTAATAAACGGCTCTTGACTTTGTCAATTGGGAAGTCAGTTAATTAACCAAATGGGACGGACCCACCATGGGCGCCCCATTTGGATACCCAAGATCTAATAGAATTGAAGGATGAAGTTACATCCTCGAAAGAGTACTAGATCAAAGAGTTGGTTGAGGTAGTGCATGCACTTTCCAAGATTGTTGAGGACATACCCAAGTGAAGAGATAATGACAAAAGGTGGAGAAAATGAGAATATGAGAAAGATTTTATTTGTCTAACATGAAGATTAACCCTTAAGTTCTTAAAAGCAATAACAATAAACCTTTGCAGCTACTGTAATTCCTTTAGATTAACAATGGAGGACT
Organism: Panax quinquefolius; assembly: GCA_020205615.1. NCBI lineage: Eukaryota > Viridiplantae > Streptophyta > Magnoliopsida > Apiales > Araliaceae > Panax > Panax quinquefolius. Next base: position 338,753 of record JAINUW010000492.1, on the reverse strand, counting down.
CTACCACCATCTAGTTTAGTAACACGAAATAGAATACGACTCCACAGACCTAATGATCCTAGGTACATTAATCAAAATCTACATAGAGTGTCAGTATATGGTGAACCTAAGTTGCAGACTTCCTTTGGCGCAAGAGAAACTGATGAAGAGATCAAACGTAGAAAGGCTGAAGGAAAGAAATCTTAAGAACGTAAGATTACATATGAAAGGGGAAAACCCTCTAAGGAGTAGACCTCCCAAGCAACCTAGATACAAATGTGATTACTCATCTTGAAGGTAGATTAACTTATTTGAGATTGTAATTTCTTTATAAAACAATTCATTCTTTATATCTTTTTATCACTATAAATAAATTCATGTTTTCTTCTAAACAATACAGTTACTCGATGTAAAATTAAGACATATTTAATTTATGTGTTGTCTTGCATTTTGAAATTGACGGCTGATAACAATTACTAGTTTTGTCATCATTAAGTAGGGAAAGATTATTAATACCTGCATACTTGTTTGCCTTATTTGATTTGATGATGACAGATTTAAAGTATATTTGTAAATGTAAGTTTTATAAAGTCCTTATCGAAATTAATTTAAAAGGATTTCGTTAAGAATTTATCTTGTTAGGTAAATCCAATATTGTAGAGTAGTTATGTAATAGTTCGTAGTGCTGAAGACTACCTAAAGACTTATGTAATTCATTTAGTGAAAGTTGAAGTGTTCTAAGATCGCATAATTAAGAAGAGGATCACTTAGTAAAAGACTACTTAAGGAAGAACTTTGAGGTTGTTTAGCTGAAGACACAAATGGATTGTATAACTAAGATCTTTTAGTAGATTCACTAACTATTCAAGGACCAACTGTACGATTATAGGCAAAATCCTTATCTGACCAAAATCGTAGAATATGTTAGTTTGACAACAGTGGTAGGTCAGTGACTATCACTTAACCTTGACTCTAATTTTCAAAAATGATCTTATCTGTTATGAATTAGCAATAGAGACAAAAGAGAAGATAAATTTTTTTCTATATCTAGTTGCACTAAATGTAGTACAATCGAAAACGACATCTTCTGGTACAGTCTACAACATTTTAAAGTCAACGGAATGATTCGTTGACAAATGTCCCTAGTGAATTTGAGCAACGGTAATAATCCAATGGGCAGATTTCCTAAGACAACTATAAATGGATTGCTACAATAACATCTATATACTACTAAAAGATTTAAATTCAATCGCTCTCGAGAACAAGTCTAAAGCTTAAACTCTACATTCCTAGAAAAGATTTTTTACTGCTAAGGCATCTGTTCGAGCATTCATTGCATACTTAGCAGCACTTCCAAGCACACTTTCTTTAAATGTTTTGTAAAGATCTGGGTAATCTTCGTGTATCAAGTCTATGTGACTTGTGTGATTCTTTATGAATTAGCTCTTTGTAAAGTCTTGTGGGAACTAAAAACCAACCAAACTGCACTGATTGAGTCACACCAATGGTTCCGACGTATGTTGCTATTTCAGAACGGCTAGATAACCACACATGGGGTTTTGGGAGGCTCTCACACCGCTCAAATCGCACCGCACTATTCTTATATATTATATTATATATTTAGAAGTTATATAGGCAAATTCCTAAAAATATATTAGATAATTTTAATTATGTTATGCACTTTTAAACTTTTTATTTGTGGCTAGAAATATTTCTAATTAAATTGCAATGGTTTGAGCAATGTTGAAGTATTCATGGGTAGTATATTTCAAACCTAAAAATTGTTGATTGATGTTATTATGTTAATGTCATGTTAGTTTCTTATAAGTAAAGATGAATTTGATGTATTGAATATTATTACTAATTATGTCAATTAATTTTAGAACCAAAATCGAACAAAATGAAACTGCACCGCAAGCTTTAAAATCGAACCACACCAATCACAAGCAATGTCATATACGATTTTAGAATTGTCGAATCGCACCCAAGCAGTTTCATGTGCGATTTAATTTTCCAACCACACCAAACCGCATCATGCTCTACGCTACTCCGAACCTCTTAAAAATCTCTATCTCATTTATATTTTGTTTTTACTTTCCTGCACTTTACGATTTTCGTGGTCTGTTCTATGCTTTGCACTAAATTCAAAATTAAGAATTTTCTTTAATATGTGAAGGGGTTTTAAAGTTATATTCTGCTGCATAATACTCTTAATTAACTTGTTTAATTATTTGGTAAATATTTAAAACAAAAATTTTATAAAATTTATTCAACCCCCTTCTAGATCACTTTGTGCATTTTGACCTAACAAAGTGTTGTGGCTGTAGTGAGAAAAGTAGTCAATTTTGAGTAGGAGTTGGTTACCTTTTGCACTATGTATGAGTTTTGATTGAAAAAAAAAAAAAATAAAAAGCTTAAATTTGATGAGAAAAGAAAAGAAATTAAGTTTTCTTTCATATTGTTACTGAGTTTATAAAGAAAAAGAAAAATGATTTTTTTAAAGTTTAACATTCAAAATACTATTTTACCCTTGTATTAGTTTTGTTATGTTTATAATATAAAAGGCACAATAGGGGATTATAAAAGATTTATTTATGTTATTTAGTTTTTCGCCTAAATCCGTTTATTTTTGGACCAAAAAGATTGTTTAGAAAAGTACACAATTTTCATTCATTCCTTATCTTTTTCGTTCATTAGAAAATTCAGTAACAAAAAAATTAAATAGAAAACTTAAAATTTTTATTCGTATCTTTTCTTTTTCGTCTATTTTAAAACGGCAAAACTAAGGAAAATTCTACCGTAGTTGACACGTTTTACTTATTACACTATTAAACTTTTTAAAATTTAAATTACCCCATTAAACTAATTAAAATTTTGAAATTACACCATTCCGTTAATAAATTGGATGTCCGTCAAGTTGACTCAGATTCTTTCAAACAAAACTAAGAAAACCCCACTATAGTTGATACATTTTACTTGTTATAGTAGTAAAATTTTAAAAACTAAAATTACCACATTGAACTAATTAATATTTTCAAATTACACCATTCCGTTAATAAGATTAGACGTCTGTCAAATTGACTCAGATTTTTTCAGACGTGGGTAGTGAAAACATAAAAGAAAATGACATTTCATTTCTACGTGGATTAGGCAGTAAAATAAACTCATCTCTAAGTGTAGAAGAAGGCGGTGGCACAAGGTATGGCAACGATGGAGGCTCCATGTGGCGGCGACGACATGGAGACTCATTGTGGTGGTGGCGATGGCTACTTATGCTTGCGGTAGCTCCTTTTGTGTTGAAGCTTTTAACGACGCTGCTGGGTGCGCTGCTAGTTGGTTCACTTCTTCTCCATTTTTTTATCTAGGCTATGTGGGTTGATATTGGGGCGGGGTTGGTGCTAGTAATTAGGCAAATAAAGATTGATTTGGGGTGTTGGGGGCTGATAATAGGGTTATGTTTTGGTAAATAAAATTGAGGTTTCGATATAGGCGATTAGGGTTGTAAAAGTTATGATTGCAAAAGGTAGGCGGAGGAGGATCGAGAAGAGAAAATTTGTAAAATGGAGAAGAAAGCATACCTATTATAGTAGTTAGGGTTCTAAACCTTTCATTTGATTTGTCTATAAAAATGGTGGTGTATATATGTTCAAAATTTATAAAATCTATCAAATTATTAAATATGTAATTTGAACAAATTGAATATCAAGAAAAAGAATCAAATTTGAGTATATTTAATTTTACCAAATAACATCATTAATTTCATCAATTTGATAAATTTGAAATAGAAATCTATGGGGTAATTCCGATTGATTTGTAAATTTGAAGCACAAATCTAGCCACGTCTGGAAAAATCAGAGTCAATTTGACGCCCATCCAATCTTATTAACGAAATGGTACAATTTCAAAATTTTAATTAGTTCAATGTGGTAATTTTAATTTTTAAAAGTTTAATAGTATAATAAGTAAAAATGTGCCAACTATAATGTTTTTTTGTTTTAGGTTTGTTTGAAAAAATCTGAGCCAATTTGACGAACGTCAAATTTTTTTATGGAAATGGTGAAATTTCATAATTTTAATTAGTTCAATGGGGTAATTTATTTATTTTTAAAATGGAATTTTCCTTAATTTTGCCATTTTAAAACACAGTAACACACCGTTAGAGTTTGAAACTTATCCAATTATTTGCCATGTGAGAAATTGGAGAAAAATAGAAGAAGAGAGATGCCACTCATAACTGTTCTTGTTGTATAAAGTAAATAATTTTTACACAAAAAAATCTTATTCTGCAGTCGGAATTTAAACCTGAATTCAAATTTATATTGAGAATTGTCAACTGCTTCTACATAGTTATACCTTCAACTGTAACTATTTATTAGTAATATACATTTAGTATTTCAATAACAATAGGTTTTCCCACGGCCCACAGAGTTGTAATTGTAATTTTTAAATGGGCCCATAAATTGTTATTCTGATTTTTAAGATAAGACCGTGTTCACTATTTTGTTTGGGAGAATCTTCTAGGTTTAACCAAGTTACCAAATATCTAATCTTGGAGTCCACGCAGTACCCGAGTCCATTCAAATAAATCTTGAAAAGCTTTACTAAGCACTATTAAACAGCGGAGTTGAAAAGCAAAACACAGCGAAGAGAGAAAAATATGGGGGTGACAAAGGAGCAGGTTGAGTCTTCACTCACGTCAAAGCTGAATCCTTCTCACCTTGTAAGTTTCCCATATCACTTCTCAGTCTTTAATTTGCTCCTGTATATTTGTTTTTAATTGAATTTCAGTCGCTGTTTTTATGTATTTAGTTATGCAATTGCATATGTTTAATGTTTAAATTTTTGGTTTTCATCACTCTTGGATTGGCTTTTAAGAAAATTTGTAGACTTTGATTATTAAGATTTAAAAGTACAGAATCAACCATACCCAGTAAGTGAATTTTGTTTTCCTTGATTGGAACTGGCAGGCTGAGCTCATTTTATTATCAAATTTATTTTATTTTTAAAGAATTTATTTAATAATAATAAATTTTATTAAATAGAAAAATGCCGCCAAGAGTAGGAGGTCGAGGAAGACCACCAATGAATAGAAATAGAGATGATGAACCTAATGATAATGAAAATAAAAGTGGAGGTCAAAGGGACTTAATGCAACCGTTCGTAGATATCTTAATAGGACCCTGATGCGAATGTAAACCCGCCAGCGGTGCATATATAGAGGCTCAATTCAGGGTAAAGGAAATCAAGAAAGGCTTCGAGATAGTCAGGGTAGGTGACGAACAGAAAACCTCTTTCGCCACTTACATGTTAAAGGATAAGCCAACTTTTGGTGGGGAGCGAATAAGACTAGAGCCGAAAGAGTAATTGGTTGGGATAGATAACTCTGATGTAATAATTGCAGTTATTTTATAAATTAGTATGTTGAATGGATAGTACCGTGTAACACTGAATGCGGGTTTGAAGGTACTGCTTTGCAGGTTTAAGGCTTACTAGCTTCTTCTAACAATCTATCATCGCTCTGTGATTAAATAATCAATCCATTCCCACGATTATATAAAACTCTCCCAGTTGGATTGGAATCAAATCTACCGTCAACTCACGCTCTCTTATTTTGACAACAATTCCTATAGACATGTTCTACATGAATTACTTCTTTATTCGCGACTTCTATGTTCATTTGAGTTTCTAGATTCGCTAAGGGTCCTTCTTCCTTTCCTTGTTGTGGAGGTCTCACTCCCTCCTTCAACTATTATTGCCTTCTCAAGATTCATGCCAAACAACCCAATCTGCAGTTTTGACAATTTGTTATAGAGCCAAGGTTTAAAGCCTTGCTCAAACCTTTTGGCTTTTCTTTCTTCAGTATCCACCTGATGTGGAGCAAATCGTGCCAACTCATTAAACCTGACTGCGTACTACGACACAATCATATCTCCTTGCTTTAGTTCTAGAAATTTTATTTCTATACGACTTTGCGAGCTGGGGGAAATAATTCTCGAAAAATATTTCCTTGAATCTTTCCCAACCAATTACTCATTCGGCTCTAGTATTATTCGCTTCCCACCAAAAGTTGGCTTCCCCCTCTAACATTTAAGCGGTGAAAGAGGTTTTTTGTTCGTCACCTACCCTGACTATCTCAGAGGCTTTCTCGATTTTCTTTACCTTGGATTTAGCCTCTATATATGCGCCGCTGGCATGTTTACATTTGCATCAGGGTTGGGAGGATCCCTATTTTGGAAGGCTCCTATTAACAGATCTACGAACTGTTGCATTGGGTCCCTTTGACCTCCACTTCTATTTTCATTCTCATTATTTGATTATTTGATTCCTCATCTCTATTTCTGTTCATTGGTGGTCTTCCTCGACCTCTTCCTCTTGGCGGTATTTTTCTGTTTAATAAAATTTATTATTATTAAACAATTTCTTGTTTTAAGACATTCTCATTCAATGCCTAACAACAATACTCATAACAAAACATATTTAATCATATTCATATTAAACATGTTTTTCGTTACATTCTGAACTTCTTATATTTTCTTTCTTTTGATAGCTTCTCTTTCTATTCTCTTGCTTGTAGTATTCACTTGCTATTTACATAACACTTCTGTCTTTTCTTCAAAAAGAGTTTTACATACCCTAATCCTTAACTACTATCAAGTTAGGATTCCAAAAGATATCCCGTTACTAATATCAAAAGCTAGGATTATTAGTACATACATATATCATATTTACAACATATTTATAAACATTATCACACTGTTTCACACAACATGATATCATCCTATTGGCGACCAGCAGCGATGGTGCTGATGCGGTCTTCCTCTGTAATAGCGATCACTCGGGCACGAGAGATAGAGTGACGGAACTGGCCTATCTCATTCGGATAAGCCCAAACTTGGGTCTGAACACGCTCCATGGAAGTCGTGTAAGCATAGTTTATCAAATCTACTTTCCTCTTAATGCCCCTAAGTTCATTCTCTAAGTTCTGGACATGCCCATCAGTCCTCTCTTGCCTCTGAAGTTCCTCAGTTCTCACATTATTCAGCTTATGATATTCTACTTGCATATCCTGAACCTTAGCCTCAAAATACTGGGCTCTATTCTCGATTGTCTGTAATCTAGTGCTCAATTCCAGATATATGTCCATTAACTGTTTAACCATTGCCCATGGCATCCTCCATCTCAAGATTAGCATGCTCAACCTCATCCGGTACAACCTCAGTGGTTGCACTCCCTGCTAGAATCTCATCAAGCTCTTCTCCGAAAAGTCCCTCAGGATCATCCTCAGAGTCAGAATTAGAATCTATCACCACCACCTGCACTGGCTCATGTGCTGCTATGGTACTAGCGGATGTGGAGTTATCTGCTCCTCGGCCTCAACCTGGACAACCTGGATCCCTTCGCCTGACTTCTACAGTTAAATAACTCAATTAGTACATAATATAAGTTACATATACACATAGTAAATAACAGTTTCATTTAAGTTATTTTTATTTCATTTTATGATGAATTTCCTTAATCCATCTCTTTCAAACTCTATTTGAGTTATTTACTTTTTGACTTTCTAACTGCCTAAGGTTTCAGCCCAAGGTGTCCCCAACTAAGGTTTCTAACCTACAGCTTTGATACCAACCTGTGACGCCCCCAAATCCGGGTACCTTTAAATCTGCATTCAGTGCAACACAGTACTATCCATTCAACATACTAATTTATAAAATAACTGCAATTATTACATCAGAGTTATCTATCTTAGGTACGAAGACCTTTAGTTGCTTCATTACATGATAAATATTGTATTTACATCACAAAAGTCTATCTATTACAGATAACCAACTTCGACTATTCATTAAGCTTGCCTTTGCCTTTGTTCTTTCCGGACCCTTCTATTCGATCATGCTTAGCTAAAATCATTGATCATTCAATTGTTCAGCAAGTAATAACAGTTAATAAACAACATATGCAAGAAATAAATGTTTTTTTTGAGATATGTTTTGACAGTAGAACAAATACTGTAAAACAACTGAATAAATCTGAACATGACTCGTTTGTATTTTTGAAATGACATACTGACTTCTGATACCAAGTGGTCACAATACCATGAACTTTTATTTTTAAGTTTTCTGAAAGGTTCTAATAGAAATTCATCTACAAACCATCTTCTTACGGGCATGGTGGGTTATCAGCCCGTTATGCCCTGCGTTGATCAACACTAGCTATACAACATGGACGCCCTTCAATGCAATATAAATTTGAACGATATATGCGTTCATCATGACCGCCATTCGGCGTAATAAAAACTTTCCCAATTCAGGGATGTTCATTCTCAGTCTGGAGTTCAAACCAAATCAATTTAGTTGGACAACTCTTATCTATTCAGCAATAATATTCAAGACTTGATGTAAAAAAACAATGAAATATTTTAATCTGTATCTAGCCGAATCAAATGGCTTAGACTGCTTCTAAACAGCTTATGCATATCGATATTAAGAATATGCATCACAACAAGCTATTATCACAGATTTATGAAGCTTGAAGATTCTTTTATAACATTTCACAATATAATAAACTCTAGAGAATTTACACTGCATTCAAAATATGGTATGAATGAGGTTTAGATACTTGCCTTTCGCGTAGATTTCATTTATTGCTATCTTTACTTCACGTATCCTACATGGTTTAAATTCATATATAGGCACACGTCAATCATACATTCAAAGCACATACTTAGATTACATTGATTCAATGAAATCCTTAGTTTACATCGACTCTTAATCCTTTCTTTAGTTTACTCATTTTCATTAGCAAACCTTTAGTAGTCTTTACTTGACATATCCATTTCATGATTGGACCACCAAAACAGCACATTTGTCATGCATTACTCTTTAAGAGAATTATATAAACATGCTCTAAAGTGCAGACAACCAACAAGCTTATCTTGCCTTTCATATACATTTGCTTTCTTTTGAAAATCATTTGTTTTCATTTAGAATCTCGTATTAAACCATGCTAAGACAGTTCATTTGATGCATAGCTAGATTGGTTATCATATAAGACACTTAATATTGCATAAATAACTCATTTACACATGCCCAGAAGTTTAGATTATGTAAAACACATCTTGACATTTCTGGGGCCGCGCTGGTTTTGGCTTGGGAAGTGGCGCGGCCGAGCCACTTCGGGACATACCCAAAATAGGCTCTGTTTCAGCTGAGCTTGAAAATTCAATCCACAAACTTCCTTCCATGCTTCATAGATGCTATATCATCAGTTCATTTAACTTTAAAACATGCTTCTATTGTCAACCCTTCATCCATTTTATCAATTAATACATTTTTATGACCATGATTTAGAAAAATTCTTTACCAAGTAATTTTTACAAACATCTCTTGGGCATTATATTAGGAGCTTACTTTCAAAGCTTGATAAACCTTTATAAACCCAGATTTCAGAGAAATTATCCACAATCAAAACACAGACACAATTTCACAGCACTTTGATCACATAGCTTATATCTATATCAAAAGATATAAATAATACCTCTGTACTTGACTGAAAATCTCTTATAGGACACTTCAATTCTTCCTTAGTTTAGCTTCTTTAGATGATTTGATTACACTTCCTAGAGGAACAGAGGCTGGCTACAGAACTATAGATTATAGGATGATGGCTTTCCTGAGAACTAAAGGATTGTATATGGGAGGCTTGGGTTTGTTCTTATAGAGACTTGATCTTGCAGAACACACAATTTCCTTGCTTCTCACTCACAAAACTTGTTCACTATGTTTGATAGTTGTGATGAGCTATAGGCTAATAACCAGCTCCTTCTATTCAATTTACAGACTTAATTTCCTTTGCTTGGAGGTTACTTCCTTTAATTCATTTTATCAATATAAGTCTAATGCATATATAACGGGTTAAATGCAAAGTCGACCACTGAACTTTTCTGAGCCTCTTTCTTCCGGTCAACGCAAACTGAGCCCCTTTCTATTAAAAAATTTGGACTTTGAACCCCAGGCGCCACATGTGCGTTGACCTGCTGACGTGGCATACGTGGCGCCTACATGACAGCTCTGACGTGGTATTTTATATTTAAATTTAAATATGAGTATTGCTGATGTGGCATCTTTTGAATATTTTTCAAAAACTTGTCTTTGCCAAGACTTGAACTCCCATCCTCACCTTTGAAACTTTAGTCGTATGACCGCTGGAGCAACACATGTCTATTGTTAATATCTTACAAGAATTAATATTTATATCAAAACATAGTTTGAGCTGGTACCTACCTAGCTCACTTGTCAAATGGAATGTCATAGTATCAATAAGTAGCAAGGGATTAAGGATATAAGAATGATTCCCTAGTCATCTTAGTTAGTCCTGGTTGGGTCAATTGCATCAACCATATGTTGCAATAAGCAAAAATAAAATAAAATTATACATGTGATTTATCTCATGGCAACTTGAAAAAAGTATGCTCAGAGCTCATTAGAAAAGCAAATCTGCCGTGCCATTGTCTTTTATTCTTTACTTTATCGCAGTCGCTAGTTACTACCTTAACACACCAAAACTTTAAAAATAATTGTAATCATAATGATAGCATTAACTTGTTGAAGCTTGCTTTAGGTTGAGAGGAGCTCATGCCACGAGCTTGGTTCTAAATGAAATGTTGTATTTGCTTTGTCCAGGTTGCTTGCCAGGTTTTTTTTATTATGAATAAATATTTTGACACTAAAGTCGACATTTTTTTCTTTTTTTGATAAGTAAGATATTTTTCACTCCAAAAGGGGGCTGCCAAACCAGCACAAACAGAGTACACAAAGCAGGTCCATGTCAAAAAAAGAAAAACCACCTGTGCCTGCTAAGGTCGACACAGTTGAAGTGGTTAACTAACTTGTTTATTAAGAAAGGAATATGTAAACAGCTGGTCTAGGTTGATCATTGTTATCAAATGATTGTTCCAATTTAAGGACCCTACTACTGTTGCCCATATTCCACATATTGAATCTAACACCATCTAGAATTTCAGAGTGATGGGTTACTATTTAACTTTTGAACATTTACATATCACACATTTAGTGAAAGAAATAATAAGTTCGGTTTCAATTTCAAAATGTTATAAAGTTTACGAGGTACGCAATGAACTATTGGTGGCTCGAAGTGTCAGACCAACAACTGAAGGATCTGACTTACGCCCACTTGGTCGACACGGGTATTTCACACTCAACTGAAGAGTCTGTGTAATACAGCTAACATGAAGCATTGAATAACACCACCTTCTACATAAAACAATATAGTTTTAAGTTTTAACACTCAAAAACTCCTCCAGGTCTCATTAGATGAACTTAAAATGTGACAGAACTCGGTCTTCATCATATTTCAGGACTTTGTTGCCAACCTACGATGATAACTGGCCATTCTATTTGTGTGGAGGGCTCTTCCTCTAACCCATAGAGCCTTACAAGTCTCCAGCAAACTTCCTCTTACAGCAAAAATCTCCCAAGTTATCCTCTCTAGGGCCCAATCTATACTTAGCATCAATGCTTTGATCTTTACTGTTTTCTGTTTTCATCTTTACTATCCTTTTGTAGAAAGTGCTTTGCTGAAGAGCTTGTAAAATATGCAATTAGTGACCTTTCTTGTGAATGATTATGGAGCTTTTCAGATGAAAAGAGAATAGAAAAGAACTTGTTCATTAGCATGTTATGCTCCCATCAATCAAACTGCAGGAAGTAGCTAACTAGGCAGGGACTTGGCAACTTTAATGCTTTTTGTTTCTTGAACTAGTAGCCCCTATACTTATAATTTACAAATACTGCACCCTTTTTGACCCCTTAATTCAATTTATAATGTTGGCTTATTTATATTTTCCTCAAATTGTTTCCATTTGCATTTATAATGTTTTGTATCTGGTTTATTCTTAATTTATACTCCCTCCGTCCCAAATTAAATGTCCTAATTAGTTTCGGCACACTAATTAATAATTGTCTTTGACCTAAATTACCCTTTTTGATTACTTATCAATTAAAGTATTTCTTCACTTTTCTATGACTTCAATAATTTCTATTTCACTTTTCTATGACGTCAATAATTGCTCTTTCATGCATCATTTAATTCTCTAGATACATTTTTTTATAACTCACATTCCCAATAAGTACATTAAATAGATTATGAGGGTAAAAGAGGAAGAATAGGATAAATATAGTTACTAATATAGAAATAAGACATTTATTTTGGAACATCCAAAAAAGGAAATTAGGATATTTAATATGGAAAAAGAGGAAGTACATAATATTTGGATTTAACTATTTTTCTTTGTCACTTGATATTTAATGTAATTTTCTTTTTCTTTTCTTTTCCAGGAAGTAATTGATACATCTGGGGGGTAAGTCACCATTTTCATATATGAATTCAACTTCGAGATTTTACGAGTCTTGTTTTTTTTCATTAATATGAATGTCACGCTCTTATCAGATGTGGTGCCAGTTTCACAGTTGAAATCGTATCAGAACAATTTGAAGGTAAAAGGTTGCTAGAGAGGCATAGGATGGTGAATGCTGCATTGGTGGAGGAAATGAAGGATATTCACGCTCTATCCATAAAAGCCTTGACCCCTGAGCAGCAGTTAAAAAAACAACAGGAGCCTGAAAAATTGCAAGCTGCTGCTTGATTGATAATATGCATCTGATTATCGTAGGCAAGGCAAATAGAGAATTTTATGTGATTGAATTTCGAAGTTGTGTTGGAAAATGCGTTTGGCATGTAATATAACTTTAAATGCTATTTACAAAGCTATGATGAATTATTATCTTTATCCAACAAAAATCTACAAATGGCTATCAGCTAAGGTTTCTGTTCTTGCTGCTCAGAGGCAATGCTGCATTTCGCATAAACTCAGTAGTTTGAATGTGATGAACAAGGTGTTTTTGAGATTTCTTAGTTCATACGTGCCACCGGAACCAAACAATCTTTCATTTCAGGAAAATGAAGTAATGAAATTCTTACTACCAAATCAGACGGGGTCTGAAAAATTTTATACCACATAATTTCTAATAGAGCTATGTTGATTTTCCATTATCACATAAGTAAACTAGGTCTCTGTCATTAATATGTGTGATTTTGTAGTCGTCTTCAGTTATTTAATTGAGTTCTGTGTATTGTAATGCAAAGATGTTGATTCTGGTTGCTAGTGTTTAAACTGGAAATAGAAAACTCAGTTTGTAGCTCTTAAGCTTATGTTATTCATCAACTTAAAAGAGGCTTTTATACATCCATTACAAAACAGGAATGATAGCAACTGCATCCACGATTCACATGATCTATATCGTGACTATGTTTAAGGAAGAATAAATCAACAACTAATCTCACCCTATAATTCAGTGTTTATTCAACAAACACGAAACCAAAACAGAATAGCTATTAAGACTCGATCAACAATTGACCAAGTTTCCCAATTACTCCTCCCTTAAACTGTACTGTAAACATACAGTCAGTTTACTCCTTGAGCACTGCACTGTTGCCTCCTTTTTAGTTCTAACAAAAGGACTCTAACTCATGCAAACATACATGGGTCAACAAAGTAGTACAGAGTAAGTTAAGTATCGATCCACGGAGAAAGGTTTCAAAATTAAATTATTATGCATCAACTATATCACTATTTCTATATGCTTAAACGAACGCTATAATTTTTGAAATTAATCTAACTCAAGTAATGACTACAAGAAAAATAATCAAATAATAAATCAAATTTTGAAATAATGGGATTCTAACTTCAATTCATATTTCATCTAAATAATACCTTCATCAAGATCATTCATGTATCATGGAAAATTAGCCAAGAGCACAAAACTAGACATAACCATTTTTTAATGCATTATGACCTACTTACATAACATCCACGTGCAATAGAAATCATGTAATCATCAATAAAACCAAAATCACTATATTTCTATGTGACATTGCAGCAATATTGAATTGAAGCGTGAGCTCTTATATAACTACACACGGTGGAACATTATATTTCTATCTGATTCACGAAAATATAAAGCTAAATAATTCAGCCTCATAAACGCATGCTGTCATGATTACAACCATACTCACATGTCATTTTTCAATTCCATATAAGTACATCAAATGAATGATGATCAGACATTTATGCAATCAATTCAATCATAATAGAAATTCCACGATAACTACACAATCAAGCATTCAGGCCATTAATATTAGACTACATATCAATATCCGTTAGAATCCCATAATTGAGTTTAGTTCATCGCTGAACCGAAAGCCATTATGGGATTAAAGCAACACATGAAAAATAAATAAGACAATTGAGAGAGAAGATAAAATCGATCAAACCCAATTGCAGTTTATAATCCAAAAGTGTTGTTCAAATCTCCAATGATTTCCAGCAAAATAAAAGTAGTTCGTAGTCAACGATTGAATTCTAAAGAAGAGGTATAAAATATTAAGTCTATGCTTAGATCCTCGTTGGAATTCATTTAAAGCGTAAAACCCTCGTTCTGCCGGTTCCAAGCATGGGCGCGCGAGTTCTAGCTTGTGTAGCCTCGCGGCTTCTGCATTTTGCATCCTTGAGTTCTGCTGTTGCTGCTTCCTTGTTCCTTTGACATGCTGCTTTCGCTTCTTTGTCCATCAATGTTCAGTTCCTTTTTTCCCCTCGACCCTCGTGTCATGCCTTCACTGATCTCATGTCACCTACTAACGCCGAGCTATACCATTTCCTGCATTTTCACCCCAGAGGAGTTCTCAGTACATGTAATGCAAAATAACACGAAATGCAACTAAAAACATACTAAAATGTATTTGAGATAGGCATAGTTTGCGTGAATTGATATCCAATAAGTAGGTATAAAACCTACTTATCAAATACCCCCAAACTTAAACTATTACTTGCCCTCAAGCAATGCATACGATATAAAACACTAAAAATGCAACTACATGCTATGCAACTAGATTATGATGCAAATGAGTCTCACATTCTTCTAGCTAGCATAGGATTTCAGTCCAAAAATGCCTCAGTGAATTATCCAGATTCAAGAATGAAACTTCAAACTAAGCCGTAGACATAATATCCTACACTCTATAAAAATGTTGTGTGTGTGTGTTGTGTTCACCAAAACTTGACTAAAGCACATAATACACATGCTAACTTGCTCAAAACAGGAAATTGCAGTCTAAATCAAGATTTATGTATACTAATGCAACAAAGACTACTCAGACATATCAAAACCAACTAAGGTTCAACAATGGGTTTAGTCTGCTTTCTTTTTACTCACGAGGGCGATTTTCACACTTTCCCGCGGTGTTTATTGCGAATTTTTTTATTTTATACAGCGAGTGCGTTTTACGCTCCATCTCGCCCCTTCCAAAGAGTCAATAATTCAGCTCAAGAAGGTTTCAAGATAGCTTTTTCTTTTTCCTTTTTTTTTTTTTTTTATATATAGCATACCCATGTGTCCCCAAAGTTTGATTATTAATGTTTTTCATAGTCCAAATCCATTTTCCACATAATTCTCTTTTTAAAACCACATTTCCTATTAAGCAATGCAACACAATTCCTATGCCTACAAGCAATTGTGAACACGACAGTGCAAAATGAAAGCATCTAAATAACAACCATGGACTACATCATGTAAAACTTTATATCTAAGCTAAAGATATCCATTAGACTCAACAATACTTCAAGATTCAAAGTCATCATTGGCTGGACATAACTTCCACAAAGCTAGACTTGTGAGACATGCACTAAACATAGAATGTAAGTAAACATATACTAACACAAGTAATAATGACTAAAAACTAAAAATATTCTGCAATTGTTATCTAACACATAAACATGCAAAATTTAAACTAATCATGCGAACACTATATGTAACTACCCTACTGCCCAATAGCCCCAAACTTAAAATATTCATTGTCTCAATAAATGAAGGTATAGGGTTAGAGAAACTCCCCTATTGATCAGCTGCACCACCCTCTTTAGGTGGTGAATCCGGTGGTGAAAATGGCTCGGCAGTCCCAAACTGTGGCCACTCAAGCATAGTTCCCTACTGCGCAAACGCCTCCGCTAATGACCTCGTAAGACCCGTAGCAAACGCTGCAAAATTGTCATACATAGCGTCGACCTTACACTCCAACCTTCGAAGCTGTCGATCCCCAGTAGCAGCAGTTGCTTGGGTTGACGTGTCTACTTCATTTGACTTGGAGGGCTACGATGAAGGTGTAGACGACGCAGGACGCAGAATAAAACCCTTTCCTCTTGGATGCGATGTACCCCCTTGCCAATCTTCAAACCTTACAATTGTGGCATGCGTAATGTCTTGGCTCGGGAACTACAACTGCTCATCTGTCCATCTAATTCCTGCCTTGGCACACAAATGGGTAACTATTGAGGCATGTGGAATACTCCCTGTAGTACTTCCCCGCATATATCTCAGCATATTCTGATTCATCAAGTGACCCACGTTGATATATTTTCCAACAATGATTCCCCATAATATAATTGCTCGTTCCACTGTAATTTCATGCTGGTGAGAAGATGCCAGAAGTTTGGCACACACAAAGAGATTCCAGGCTTTTGCATAACGATTGAGAGTGGAAGCCGAAAATGTCTTGGGTTGATTCGTGCCAGGAGTGCATGTCCACTGGGTCCCTGGAATACACAGATCAGTGATAACAACATCCAAATCTGTTTCCAAACATTCTACCGCCACCCAATTCGTTCGTCCAGCCCGAGGGTCGGGTAAATTGAACACTTGGCGAATAGCTCTTAGTCTGTAGTCCACTTCAATCCCACGAACAAAAGAAAACCCATTCATTGTTTCCCTCGCATTTGCGTAAAACTCCCCTTACATAATAGCCATAGGTGCGGTTGCATCGGCGTGAGAGCACACACCATGCCAACACCTTTCTCTAATCATCTGCACTAACTGTCCATCCTGCGCATCTGGCATGAACCCTCGTTCACGAACAAATGACTTCCCCACAATTCGATAGTATTCAATTTGAGCATCCAAGTTGATAAACTTTGATAAATCAACATTATCCCCACTTTGCATGCTTGAAGATGATGATTCGGGGGTACGAGATCTCGCACGCTTAGGACCCATTTGAGACTGATAAGGAAGAAGAAGAAGACTTGCCTGATAGTGAGTGATAGCCGATGACTGAATACCTCCAAATTGATTTCACACAACCCAATCTGAAACCCTAGTTTTTATCAGTGTAGCTATTGATCATGGGTATGAGATTTGATGCAAAAATCACGTAGTGGAGAAGAGACGTTATAACTTCAATTGGTAACTGATTAGAGAGGAGGAGGCATGCATGTAATGGAGAGCAATGGGAATACAACTTATGTTATTTCGAATGAAGAAGTGATGTGTTTAAACACGTCTTTAAAACCCCCCAAAAAAATTCAACTTCTGGTGTTGGGCGCGGCCGCGCGTGTTTTCAATGTAGACATGGCGCGGGCGTGCGAGTGCCCTTTTTTGTGTTACTCAGACATGCAGCACGGGCGCACAGTTTTGTACTGCTATCATAGCGCGGGTGCGCCTGGTGCATTCTGCAATCTCATTCTGCAGCTCCAAGTTCTTAAAGCAGTGACTACTCCACTCCAATACACTTGTGCAATCAACAATTATCAATATCAGATATCAATCCTTCAAAATCACACACGAACTGATGATTACACATTAACTAATTTCACCTGAGAATAAGTTCACACTAACTAAACTATAACATCTAATCCTGCAAATGATATATCAAATAGAATTTAATATAGAATTACACAAGAGGTAGAGATAGAAACAATGGGTTGCCTCCCATCAAGCGCTAAGTTATAGTCAATTTGCTTGATTGTCTCTGAATCTCATGTCGAAGAAAGAATCGTGGTGACTTTTTGTCTGTCAACCTCGCCACCAAAGTAATGTGTCAGCCGATGTCCATTCACTTTAAATAGCTTGTCCGGGAACTTATCGAATACTTCTATTGCACCATGTGGGAAGACAATCTTCACTGTAAATGGCCCTGACCATCTTGATTTTAGCTTCCCAGGAAAAAGTTTAATTCTGGAGTTGAAAATCAAAACTCTTTGTCCCGGCTCAAATTTTCTCTCTATGATCTTGCGATCATGCCATTTCTTCACCTTCTCCTTGTACAACTTAGAATTTTCATAAGCCTGTAATCGATATTCATCCAATTCATTGAGTTGGAGTAGGCGTTTCTCTCCTGCAGCTTTCAAATCAAAATTGAGCTTCTGAATCGCCCAATATGTGAAAAGGTGACATGCCCAATGGAGTTTTGTACGCAGTCCTATATGCCCACACAACGTCATCAAGATTTAAGGACCAATCCTTTCTAGTGGGGTTCACAACTTTTTCAAGAATTCTTTTAACTTCCCGATTTGACACTTCTGCTTGGCCATTCGTTTGTGGATGATACGCTGTAGCAATGCGATGATTCACCCCATACTTAGCCAACAAAGCTGTGAACTGCCTATTGTAAAAATGACTGTGTTTACACTAATGATGGCCCTTGGAGTCCCAAACCTCGTGAAGATACTTCTTTGTAAAAACCTGAGGACTACTTTGGCATCATTTGTTGGAAGAGCTGCCACTTCTACCCATTTCGACACATAATCCACTACTAGCAAGATATATAGATTCCCACATGAAGAAACGAAAGGGCCCATGAAATCAATCCCCCACACATTAAAGATTTCCACTTCGAGGATTGTATTCAATGGCATTTCATTTCTTTTCGAAATGTTCCCAACTCTCTGACATCTGTTACATCTCTCCGATGAAATGCATGACGATCCTTGAAAATTGTCGGCCAAGAGAATCTCGCCAGTAAGACTCTAGTCATTGCTCGCTCCTCACCATAGTGACCCCCATACACAGAAGCATGACAATCCTGCAGAATCCCCTCGATCTCATTATATGTGATACACCTTCTTATCATCTGATCAGCACATTGTTTGAACAAATATGGCTCATCCCATATAAACCATTTAACATCATGCATGAATTTCTTCTTTTGATGACCCACTAAGTCAGAAGGTACCATCTTACTCACCAAGTAGTTCGCGTAGTCTGCAAACCATGGCACTTCCCCTTTCACCACAAACACTTGCTCATCTGGAAAGGATTCATTATTTACAACTTCGTCATCTGCCACCCTTTCCAGATTCTCTAGTCGAGATAAGTGGTCCGCCACTTGGTTCTCAGTGCCCTTTCTGTCCTTGATCTCCAAATAAAATTCCTGCAACAATAATATCCTTCTGATCAAACGGGGCTTTGCATTCTTCTTTGCCACTAAGTGTCGGATTGCCGCGTGATCCGTGTACACTATCACCTTTGTACCAATCAAATACGCTTAGAATTTATCAAAAGCATACACAACTGCCAGTAATTCATTCTCTATGGTGGTTTAGTTCAACTGCGCATCTGTAAGGGTCTTGCTGGCATAATAGATCACATGAAAAATCTTTTCCTTTCTCTGACCCAAAACATCCCCCACAACATAATCACTGGCATCACACATTAATTCGAATGGCAAATCCCAATTTGGTGCAGTAATAATTGGTGCTGAAGTTAGTTTCCCCTTCAAGTGCTCAAATGCCGACCTACAAGCCTCATCAAAATTGAACTGTGCATCCTTCTCCAATAGACTGAAAAGTGGTTTAGTTATCTTGGAGAAGTCTTTTATGAATCTGCGGTAAAAGCCTGCATGTCCAAGAAAACTGCAAACACCTTTTACTGAGGTAGGTGGCGGCAAATTCTCAATAGTTTCTAGTTTAGCCCTGTCTACCTCGAGTCCCTTCTTCGAAACCTTGTGTCCCAGAATTATTCTTTCTTGTACCATAAAATGGCACTTTTCCCAATTCAGTACTAAGTTTGTTTCAACACACCTTCTCAAGACCATCACCAAATTCTCAAGACATAAATCAAAAGAATCCCCAAATACCGAGAAATCATCCATGAATACCTCCACATTCTGTTCCACCATATCCAAAAAAATAGCCATCATAAATCTCTGAAAAGTGGCTGGAGCATTGCACAGACCAAAAGACATCTTTCTGAAAGCAAAAGTTCCATATGGACATGTGAATGTTGTCTTTTCTTGATCCTCTGAAGCTATCACAATCTGATTGTAGCCTGAATACCCGTCCAGAAGGCAATAATACTCGTGACCTGCTAGTCTATCCAACATTTGATCAATAAATGGCAGTGGGAAGTGATCTTTCCTTATAGCTTTATTAAGCCCGCGGTAGTCCATGCAGACTCTCCACCCCGTCACTGTTCGTGTTGGAATCAACTCATTATTCTCATTTGAAACCACGGTCATACCACCCTTCTTCGGTACACAATGCACTGGGCTCACCCATGAACTATCTGAAATCAGATAGATTATGCATGCATCCAGCCATTTCAATACTTCTTACTTAACCACTTCCTTTATGATCAGATTAAGTCTTCTTTGTTGCTCCACCAACGACTTGCTATCATCTTCCAGAAGGATCTTATGCATACAAAAAGAAGGGCTGATCCCTTTTATATCTGCTATAGTCCATCCAATAGCTGACTTGAACTCTCTAAGGACTTGTAGCAGTTTTTCTTCCTAAAAAGATGTTAGTGCAGAAGAAATAATCACAGGTAGCTTTGAATCTTTACTCAAAAATGCATACCTCAAATGGTCTAGAAGTGGTTTCAATTCAAGTTCTGGAGGTGTCTCAAGAGATGGCTTCAATTTTACTGACGTCTCTCCAGCTTTCTTCAATGGCTCAATAGGAATTTTGATTTTTTTGAATTGTGGAGTAGTATCAAGAAATTGCACAAGTTCTTCAAATTCCTCATCCTCTAGTTCTGAATTTCCAGCAAGAACACTTCTCAATGGTTCATTATCCACCAAACTCTCTATTTCATCATTTAAGACCTGATCCATCAAATCAACCCTGAAGCATTCCTCTTCATCTGTCAGAAACTTTATTGCCTTGAATACGTTAAAGGTAACCTCCTGATCATGAACACGCATAGTGAGTTCCCCTTTCTGCACATGTATCAAGGTCCTTCCTGTTGCTAGGAATGGTCTTCCCAGTATGATTGGTATACTCTTATCTTCTTCATAATCTAAAATGATGAAATCAGCTGGAAAGATGAATTTATCCACCTTAACCAATACATCTTCAACAATTCCCCGTGGATAAGTGATGGATCTGTCAGCTAACTGTAAAGAAATATTTATCGACTTTGGATCTGGCAATCCCAACTGATTGAATACTGACAAGGGCATCAAATTGATACTTGCCCCAAGATCACACAAACACTTGCTGAAGCTCATCTTTCAGATTATGCATTTAATTGTGAAACTGCCCAGATCCTTCAGCTTTGGAGGTAATTTACGCTGAAGCACTGCACTGCATTCCTCTGTCAAGGCCACTGTCTCAAAATCTTCTAATCTCTTCTTCCTTGACAAGATACCCTTCATAAACTTTGCATAACTAGGCATCTGTTCCAATGCCTCAGCGAATGGTATATTAATCTGCAGTTTTTTAAAAACCTCCAAGAACTTGTTGAACTTCTTATCTTTCCTCTGCTTATTCAATCTCTGTGGATACGAAACCGGAGGGTGAACTCTTGGTATTTGATTTTCGGGCTTCTCAACTGAACCGACTTTATCCTTCTCTTCCTGCTGTAACTCAGAATCTTCATCATTTTCTTTCTTTTAAGACAAATTCTCTACTTTGCACGGTCGCGCGTCATCTTATTGTATACATGGCGTGGGCGCGCCTGGTAAATTTCCTGCACACTGCTTCCCAGACCTGAGTGTGATTGCTTGACATTGTTCCTTCCCTTCTCATCTTGGATTTGTCTCTGTGGTACTTGGCAATGAGCCTTGGGGCTTGTTGTTAAGCATGTTCGCCATCTGACCCATTTGAGTTTCCAAATTTTTAATAGCCACTACTTGGCTTTTAATCATCACCTCTATATTCGTCATGTACTTCATTATCATCTCCTCCATTTCTGATTTCTTTTCTTGCTGAGGTGCAGCTGGAGTATGATTTTGTTGTTGACAAAATCCCGGTGGGTAAGGTGGTCTTGGTGTAAACTGTTGCTGCGCTGAGTGTGACTGAAATTGATTATTCGTTTGAAACTAATTCTGTTGATTTCCTTGGTTGTTCGACCAACTAAAGTTTGGATGGTTGCGGTTGTTGGAGCTGTATGTGTTCTGAAATTGACCTTGATCCTTCCTGTAGTTGCTCA
The DNA here is from genome assembly GCA_020205615.1 of Panax quinquefolius. NCBI lineage: Eukaryota > Viridiplantae > Streptophyta > Magnoliopsida > Apiales > Araliaceae > Panax > Panax quinquefolius. Next base: position 316,497 of record JAINUW010000492.1, on the reverse strand, counting down.
AATACTGTACTGACTCTGAACTGATAGCGCATTGGTCCGTTGAATGTGATCATGCACAAATCTCACATATAAAGGCAACTGTCTTCGCCTTAGTCTCTGTCAATGAGTCAATCTTCTTTGCCATGGATGCCATCTGTGATGACAATTGAGTGATAGCATCCACTTCTAACAAACCTGCAACTTTGGGCTGTGGCATTCTGGCTGTCGGATTTTGGAAATCATTAGTTGCCATTGTCTCTATGAGATTATATGCCTCTTCATAGCTCTTCGCCCATTGACTGCCATCCCAATCCATTATAAAATTTGTTGATAACCATCCAATCTTGCATGCCATGGTGTGGACACTTCCTTAGCATTTCCTTATATCTCTCCCAGGCTTCATATAATGATTCACCCCATTCTTTGCTCAAACTGGAAATTGTCGTCCTCATCTTTTTGCGCCTTAGCCATTGGAAAGAATTTGGCTAAGAATTTCTATGCTAAGTCCTCCCATGTGGCGATAGATCTTGGAGGTAAAGAGTGAAGCCAACTTCTTGCTTTATTTCGCAGTGAAAATGGAAACAACCTGAGTCTGATAGCATCCTCTGTCACCCCGTTGTATCTGAAAGTATCACATATTTTGATGAAACTCAATAGGTGTTCATTAGGATCATATGTAGCATCACCTCCAAACTGTACCGAATTCTGCACCATTTGAATAGTGCCCGACTTAATCTCGAAGGTGTTAGCTGCTATCGCTGGTCTGACTATACTTGACTACAATCCATTAATATTCGACATCGAATAATCTCTTAAGCCCTTTGCTCCTCTCTTTGCTCTTCGGCAGCCATAGTGGATGTTGTGGTTTCTAACTCTGCCTGTATGTTTCTACGCGCTCTTGATTTCCAACCCCTTCCGTTGATGTTATTATCCTATAAAGGTGTTAACTCAGGATTGGAGGATCGAGTGCGCATATACTATATACGAGTGCCTAAAACAAGAAACAAAAATAGAAATGAAACAAGATTAGAATTGTCTAAGTCATACAATTTAGCTTAAAATTTATGATAATAATAATAAAATTAAACGCCTTTCCCCAACAACGGTGCCAAAAACTTGTTGCCTCCTTTTTAGTTCTAACAAAAGGACTCTAACTCATGCAAGCATACATGGGTCAACAAGTAGTACAGAGTAAGTTAAGTATCGATCCACGGAGAAAGGTTTCAAAATTAAATTATTATGCATCAACTATATCGCAATTTCTATATGCTTAAATGAATGCTATAATTTTTGAATTAATCTAACTCAAGTAATGACTACAAGAAAAATAATCAAATAATAAATCAAATTTTGAAATAATGGGATTCTAACTTCAATTTATATTTCATCTAAATAATACCTTCATTCAAGATCATACATGTATCATGGAAAATTAGCCAAGAGCACAAAACTAGACATAACCATTTTTCAATGCATTATGACCTACTTACATAACATCCACGTGCAATAGAAATCATGTACTCATCAATAAAACCAAAATCACTATATTTCTATGTGACATTGCAGCAATATTGAATTAAAGCGTGAGCTTTTATATAACTACACACGGTGGAACAATATATTTCTATTTCATTCACGAAATATAAAGCTAAACAATTCAGCCTCATAAACACATGCTATCATGATTACAACCATACTCACATGTCATTTTTCAATTCCTTATAAGTACATAAAATGAATGATGATCAGACATTCATGCAATCAATTCAATCATAATAGAAATTCCATGATAACTATATAGTCAAGCATTCATGCCATTAATATTAGACTACATATCAATATCCGTTAGAATCCCATAATTGAGTTTAGTTCATCGCTGAACCGAAAGCTATTATGGGATTAAAGCAACACATGAAAAATAAATAAGACAATTGAGAGAGAAGATAAAATCGATCAAACCCAATTGCTGATTATAATCCAAAAGTGCTGTTCAAATCTCCATTGATTTCCAGCAAAATAAAAGTAGTTCGTGGTCAACGATTGAATTCTAAAGAAGAGGTATAAAATATTAAGTCTATGCTTGGATCCTCTTTGGAATTCGTTTAATGCGTAGAACCCTCGTTATCTAATATGAAAAACTGATAAAAACTAAAGATAATCGCATCTGGTACCAACCAGAGTAGTTTATGCCAATTCAAACACTTCAAATTTCAAAATTAAAATAAAGTCAAACAACAAGTTAATCGATGACGCCATGCGTGATCCCAATATAACATGTTGCGCGCAAGCCGCAGCTTGGAAATTTAGCTTCCTTCACGGTTCAGTCTGTGTGCGTGAGTTCTAGCTTGTGTAGCCGCGCGGCTTTTGCATTTTGAATCCATGAGTTCTGATGTTGCTTCTTTCTTGTCATGCTGCTTCCTTGTTCCTTTGACATGCTGCTTTCGCTTCTTTGTCCATCAATGTTCAGTTCCTTTTCTCCCCTCGACCCTCGTTTCATGCCTTCACTGATCTCATGCCACCTACCAACGCCGAGCTATACCATTTCCTCCATTTTTACCCCAGAGGAGTTCTCAGTACATGCAATGCAAAATAACACGAAATGCAACTAAAAACATACTAAAATGTACTTGAGATGGGCATAGTTTGCGTGAATTGATATCCAATAAGTAGGTATAAAACCTACTTATCATGCACACACCGAGCTGCTCTCTCATCTTCAAGAACAAGTCTAGTGATGAGTGGGTAATATACCCATGAATTGGATATAAATGGACTTGATTTATTTTTGTTTTTAAGTCTATTAGGATAGTTTTTATGTGTTTCTTTGTTATTTTGCAGGATGAGGTGAAGCAAGGTCAATTCGGGGATTTCAACTTCATTAATGGAAGGATTGTAATTTTCTTAAAACGATGCTAGCGCTGGGGCGCTATATTCAGTATTAAACCCAGCGCCGCGGCGCATGTATGCAGAGAGTGTCAGGAATAAGCATGTGAATGATATTCCTATTTATATATGATTTGATTATGATATATATGAATGAATATGCAAGTATGCTTGCATTAAGAAAAGCTGTAAAGTCCTTTGATAGATAAGAGAAACATATGTACAAGGACTTAGAATGAATTGATCAAATGTGTTAGGTTGATCCTACATAAGCAAAAAAACTTTGTAAAGTCCTTAAAAAGAAATGATGTACAAGGACTATAAATATAGAAAGATCAAGCTTGTTAGGTTGATCTTATGATGTAATAGATAGGCTTGTTTGATCGTCGAGCACTGCACCAGAAATCGTAGTCTGCCAGGAGAGTCAAGGAAAACTCGAGAGCTGTCAAGGCAGAATCGTAGTCTGCAAGATAGTAGATCTCGGAGTTCGTGGATTGCCAGGAGAAACGAGGAAGGATCATAGTGTGTCGAGTAGCACTTCCTTGAAGCCATAGCTTACTGAGGAAGTCATGTTTAGAATTGTTGAGACAACCGGCCTACGAGCCAACCGAGCATCTGCCGAAGCCAAGTCAAGAATCGTAGACTACACTCGGAGTCGTAGAGTTTACTGATGTCAAAGCCAAGTCAAGAATCGTAGACTACACTCAGAGTCGTAGAGTCTACTGATCGTATCAGAGGCTGATATCGTAGTCGAGCAAGATTGGATGAAGACAACAAGCACAACGACAGAAATAGTAGAGTGTCAAGATCTGATCTCGGAGTCGCAATGTCAGCACAGCCGAAGTTGAACTGTAGAGTGCAGAACTAAGACTTCAACAGATGTACTCATAACGCCAAGGCAGAATCGTAGAGCAAACATGATTCTCAACAATTGAGCACTCCTAGAATATCCAAAGGAATGAAGCCTCTGGTTGGTACTGCAAAGATACATCCCACCTAAATGAAACTAGAGAGAACTCAACGAATGGCATGTAAGCTAACAGAAGATCTAAGCACCAACTCAATCAACATCTAGATTAAGTTGTGAAGCCATTCGAGATGAAGTCTTCCACAAGTTGATCAGAAGAAGACTTCAAAGAATCGACTAGGGAAAGTCGACAAGTCGATGAGTCACAAGTAAATAGAAGAAGACGATCTTGAAAGCAACCAGGATCGTAGTGTTTGCCAAACAAAGAATGAACTGATGGAGTGTACACAGAGATACTGGTCAGCTTCTGAAGAACAAGGCTAAAGTGATTAAGAATTGGGTCAGTCTATTGATGATAAGTGAACGGGAGATCACAAGGAGAAAGCGAGCTGGACATGCCACAAATCTAAAGTGTCTTGTTATTCAGAAGGGGTCAGAGCAAGGAGTCAAGCCATCAGTATCTGAGAACAGTCGAAGCAAATAAAAGTGTTGAAGCACTGCACAATATAAGGAAGAGGTGATCTACACTGAAGATCAAATGAACACTCTTCAAAGATTGTAGTGTTGTCCCTACATGTCAATGAGAAACAGTCAACAAGACACTACGATCAGGTCCAAGAAAGCATGTATCTGAATCATAGAGTTCGATCATCCAAAGATTGAAGCATTGGCAACGGTTCAATCTGAAGGTTGATATTCAGACAAGAGCTTATTGAGAGCATCGATGCAAAAGGACAACCTCTGATCAACAAATCAGAAAGAGGAAATAAAGTCGTCGACCTGCCCAAGACATCAAAGTGACATCTGTGACGGGTTAGGTGAAACAGTAGACTGCAGTGTCAGAAAGTCAGAAAAGGAGGTGTCATGTCACATCTGCAGTCTACACCAAATAACTCGAGATCTGCGAAGCAATTCAAAAAACTTTTAACAGCTACTTTCCAACGGGAAGATTGGGAAGGAGTATAAATCAACAGAGCTCCAAAGATCAAGAGTTGATGATTATTTCTATGTTACAGAATCGTTGAGTTGGTAGAATGCTAATGTTGACTTTATGAGTTCCACCTGAGCTTAACATAACAAGTCTCAGTTATAGTGAGACTACGAAGGTGGAAGTGAAGCAGCTTTGAAGAAGGACTTGAATAGACCAAAGCTTCACTCAACAAAGATGAGAATGCCACTTGAATTGGCATCTAAGCTGAGAGCCAAAAAGGACAAGAAGATAGCATTCAGAAGAGTGGAAAAGCATAAGGCAGATCCTGAGAGCCACTCTACGATTCACCATGAACCTAAAGCTGAACCAGAGTAAGTGCAGAACCATGTCTGCCAACATGTTAAGAAGGGTTCAGGAAATGGTGATGGTGCACGGCTGATACTATATGAAGATGAGCATAACAGAAGAAGATCAGCTGCACCAAAGAAGATGTGGTCCAGACTCAAAGCAGAATGCATAGAGGACCACACCAAACTACTAAGTACAGAAGATGTTTAGAGCTTAAAGACATCTTAGCAGCTCAGCACCACTACCAACAACAAACAACATCAACAAGAAGCCAGGGCCTGAGGGGTCCTTGCCCGAAGGGACAAAATGAAGTTCCAAGCCTGCTGGGCTTGAAGAGTTCCTAGGGAACTAGAGAAGTTCCAAGGCTACTGACCTTGAAGAGTTCTTAGTGAACTAAAATTCCAAGGCTGCTGGCCTTGAAGAAATCTTAGTGATTCAGGGTGCTGCCCTTCCTTAGCGGAAATCCTGCTAGTTGAAAGTAGAAGAGTGGATTAGGAGCTTGAGTCTCTAAACCACTAAAAATCCCTTATGTCTTTTACTTTATGTCGTTTACATTATGTACTTAACTGCTATAACTGCTATGTATGTACTAACTGCTTACCACTGAACTAACTCTAAGAACAATGCATGTATGATTATGGATATATCAATGAAGGGGATCTTTTACTTATTCCGCTGTGCTTGAAAAGATTCTTATGATTGTCATATGCTAAATCATTAGCAATACAAAATAAACGAGAAAAGTATTTGAAATTAAAAGGATCTATTCAATCCCCCCTTCTAGATCTATATTGTGCCTCCTGAGAACTAACAATTGGTATCAAAGCAGGTTCTCATGCTATATTCAAAAGCTAATCACTTTGAGTCTGATCCTAGGCACATACATTGTTCTAAACTTAGTTTAGTAGTAAGTCACGTGTTATAAGCAAATGAGCTCACACGTTGGAAATATTGTGTACAGGTAAATGTGTATATACACATGAAGTTGCTCAGATTGGTCCATGTTCTTGATTGCCATATCAACAAGACCAATCTCTGCCCATGGTCAATCTTGGAGTCTGAAGATCAGGCTAGGAAGCTCAAGAGACATCAACAGAAAAGAGTCAAACATCCACCAGTCTGAAAAGATGAAAAGGCCATACATGCTAAGAAATGCTTATCCAGAGAAGAAAGAAGAATTTCTCAAACATGTGTCTGGCCAACCAGCAGCTGGATGTAAACCTTGTGAACTCAAGGATGTCAAAGAACTAAAGATGTTGAGATTCTCTTAGCTTCCATCTTCAAGACCATGACTGATTGATTGAAGGTCAACTGGAGCAACAAGCTATTAGGAGCAAATGAGAAACGATGCACATCAATGCCTAACCTCAGTATATCTAAGATAAATGACTGTTAAGAAACTGACAGCAGAAAGGTACGGTTCCTCACTAATATAATTGTGTACATCATGTTGCACCTCCTTATGAACTATAACACTATTCTTTCAAGGAATCATAATCTACCTAAAAAGGTGAAGAGAGAAAGTACACTGAGGGTGGAAACTCAAATGCTTACAAACTTTCTCTCCATCCAAGTTTTAGGTTAAAGATGACATCTTGAAAGAAATCTAAAATGGGTCATAAGAGCATCACATGTTAAATTAATCTTATATGATGTAATCTTTGTTGATGGGTTAGTATGTATGTACAAACCTATGTTCTAAGTTTTTGACAACACACAGAGTATGATCAGTTCTACAAGAGTATCTTGAAGATTTGTAGAAACTGATCACCTCCACGAATCAACCAGATACACATAAGTAACATTGTTGATTATTACTTTGTGAATATTTAAACTCTGTGAACATAACCAAGCAAATGATGAAAGCATCAAAGGAAAAGAGTGTTTTATTAAAATGGAAAATCTTATACACACTCATCATCATGCATCTCAATATGCCATATCTAAATTAGTTACATGCATGAATATGATGGTTAGTGATCAATATGATGTTAATTCTAATATATGATGAATAGGGATTTTAAAACTAACCTGGAAGGACCCATTTAACTATGGGTACCAAAATAGAAATATATCTAACCTGCAGATACTTGGTCTATCTGACCACACTAAGGAATGATGAAGCAGAAGACTTCAGTCAAAGTAAGATTCAACCAACAGAAGGCTTAAGACTGTTCAAAAATGATTCTGATAAAATTACTATATGTCAAAGCCTGTCCTTGAAGACCCGCTGAGCTAATCTGAATGAAGCTCACATAGTTGCTGATCCTTATAAGGAAGCAGACCATTCAACCAAAGATGAAAAGGGTCATATATGCTCAAACATACAAAGCATATTATATGAGAAGAATCCTCAAGGATGTTCACATCAGAGGATCATCGAGCATCAGTCATAAGGAACTCATTATGGAAGCAGAACTCAGCAAGCACAAACTGTCAAAGAAGACTACGTTCGTAGTTCTGTCAAATGATTGTAAAATGATCAGTCCTGGAGATATCCATGTCTACGATGTAAAGAGATTTAATTGACAGTGGTGATTCCAGTTAGAAGGAGATATGCAAGGATACCTCCTAATGCACATGAAGAAAAGGAAATCACACCTCACTGAGAATACAGTATACACATGGGGAAGCAGTGATCTATTAAGGAACAACAACACTGAGGTATACTATGAAGCAATGTACCAGCTACAGAGTCCGAAAACTTTGTGGCTGATGAACCAAATGAAGAACTATAGTCAATAGGAACGTCTCAAATTGTACTACTAATAACCTATCAGCCACCCAACTCAAAATCGTGGAGTGTCTACGATCAAACATCCGATCGTAGTGTAAGAGCAGGAAGACACCACGATTACAGCAAATGCAATTGTCTAAAGTTGGTAGAGGACCTCCCCAACAGAAAATGTCAAATGAGATATCAGTGCAAATCACTTCTAAAGTATTTCATCTGGAAAGCACCTCAGGGACAAACCCGACCCTTAGCTCACTCTAAGAGGTTGGCCCTTCCTGAGTGATAAGTGGATTTTATATCCACGAATTGGTTCCTAATCCAAGCTTAATCGGTGTCACTTTCTCGTGTTTACGTTCTATTTTACTTGTTTATTGTTGTTTAATGTGTAGGTGTGGTGGTGTGGTGCTTGAGCATAAAAGGAGTGAATTTGTGGCAATAAAGTAGCTAGAAGAGAGATAGAAAGAAGAAAGCAAAGTTCAGCCGAGATGCCCTACCACGGCCAAGGTAGGGGTCTTCACTCTACAGATTAGGGGCCATGCCATTGGGGGCGTTTCTTCTATTACCCCTACTGGGGGGGTGCCGCCCCACTCTCTAGCTTGGTTCTAACTCTGCGGGGACTTGGATTTGTGGACTTAGATTGCGTTTGGACTCTAATTTACATGGGACTTCAACCAAAGCTCGTGTGTTGGATATATATTGCTCAACAAACAATGAAATAATCATCATGCAAAGCAATTAACAGCGATTAAGGACAGAATTAGATAGCGAGCTTTAGAGTGAAGATTTTGAAGAAGTTCATATCAGTTGCGGATTAAGGCTAAAGTGAAGGGTGTTCTGCGTTATTCTTCTACTTTAGTTTTATATTTTTAATTGAGAAGATGATATCTTTAATTTATTCAGTTATTATTTCATTTATGATGAACTAAATACTTTTTAGGCATAAGACGATTCTTAAAGTGGAACGATGATTATGTAATCTTTGATTTCAGTTTAATAAGCTATTATCCGGTTTATCTATATTAATTTGAGCGTGAATTTATGAATTGACTGATCAACGATTCTTTGTGGACTTGTCTGAACTCGAGAGATGAAATACGAGTCTAGACTTAGTTAATATAGCATGTGTTCTTGATTTATGTGAATGAATAGAATCTTGATGAATGTTAGGGTAGATATATGCTTGACATCACGTGTAATCAGATAAAGAACTTGAACTTAAACCTTCTGTAATTGTAATTTTCATAGAGATATAGTGAGTTAGTTGATTAAGGTGTTTAACGTAATTCTATCTTAATTATGGATTTGGGTTAATACGGTATTAGTACATCGAGAGGTGGCTAGTGCTACATACGTGTTCTTGATTACTAAACTGGGATGGTGAGTTAAACTGGAATAAAGGTGTAATAATCTGAATGATGCTTAAAGTGAAGTCGGAAGCCTAATTCTCCATTATTTGTTTGAAAATTCAGTTTTTAGAAATTGTTGATTGTTTGGTGATTTTAATAGTCTTAATACTTTTAATTATAAACGGGAGATTGATTAGTTTAATAAAATTAGGATTAATAGGAAATTGGTAATTGTGAGGTTTAAATTCTATTTACAGTCTCTGAGGGAACGATACTCTACTTACTATTATATTACTTTTTGACCACGTATACTTGGTGCTGTGCGTAATTAGATTTTACCCAACAAGTTTTTGGCACCGTTGCCGAGGACTTTAGTATAGATTTTATTACTTTGCAATATCAGTTTAATTAGTCCAGTTTTACTTAAATACTTTTATTTTTGTTTTGTTTGTCTTATTTCAGGTTTTTGAAGTTGGTTTATGCAAACTCGGTCCAAAAATCTAGACTTGCTTCCTTTTGAGGACGATATTGAGAGAGGGTTTCAGAGGCTAAGTAAGTGGATCAAGGAAACAAGGGACGACTTCGAAAATTCTGACAAAGAAGAAGCAATGGCTACCGAAGACCAGAAAGCGATTAGGAACTTTGCTACACCAAAGGTGGTAAGTCTGCGATCGAGTATCACCAACTGCAATAGTCATGCGAATACATTCGAGATTAAGCCTGGGACTATTCAGATGATCCAAAACTTGGTTCAGTTTGGGGGACTTGCAAATGATGATCCTAACGAGCATTTGATCAGTTTTATGGAAATATGCGACACTTTCAAGTACAATGGGGTGTCAGATGAAGCAGTTAGACTTCGCTTGTTCCCATTCACTCTACGGGACAAGGCGAAGAGTTGGTTACACTCTTTACCAGCGGGTTCGATAACAACATGGGATGACCTTACTTAGAAATTTCTAGCAAAATTCTTCCCACCAGCGAAGACTGCAAAGATGAGGAATGAGATTACCATGTTTGATTAGCAACATGGGGAGTCATTGTACGAGGCATGGGAGAGATACACAGAATTGCTCAGAAAATGCCCACATCACGGATTGCCTAAGTGGTTGCAGATGAACACATTTTACAACGGACTACATGGGAATCTTAGGACCAGTATTGATGTAGCGTCGGGGGGTTCTTTTATGGCAAAGAATTATGAGGAGGCATATCATTTGATAGAGACAATGGTTATTAATAACTATCAATGGCCCATGACAAGAATGACATAACCTATAGTAATTGGAGTGTTAGAGGTAGATGGAGTGACGACAATAGCATTGTAAATTTTAGCACTCTCCAAGAAGTTCGACGTTTGGTCAGGAGGACAGACACATCAAGTTGCAGTTATTTATGAATTATGCGTGGGGGAACATCCGATGGATCAATGTGCAATCAAATCGGAGTCAGTACAATTTATGGGTAGCTACAATAGAATCCCATAGAATACGTACAAGAATGCATATAATCACGGGAATAGGAATCATCTGAATTTGTCGTGGAATAATAATTAGAATCAGCAAGCTTCACGACCATCGTATCTCCCAGGATTTCAGAATCAACAACAACCAGTTCAACATCAATAGAGGAAATCAGATTAAGAGGAGTTGCTATCAAAGTATATAACGAGCAACAAGGTAGCCATGAAAAATCAAGCAATGACAATGAAATCACAAGAAATAGCCATCAAGAATTTAGAAAATCAGATGGGACAGATAGCTTTTGCATTGAATAACAGACCGCAAGGAACATTACCTAGTGATACAGAGAAAACGCCGAAAGGTAATCACGAGAAATGTCAGGCAATCATGTTGAGAAGTGGAAAACAACTTGAGCGTCTGAAAATAGAAAATTCAGGTGCAAAAGAAGTTGAGACATATAGTGAGAATAAAGTGGTTGAGGACAAACAGGAGGAAGAAGAGCAATTAGAAAAGAGTACACCAGTTCACGCACCGGTTGTCTATCCTCCCCCACCTTTTCAGCAAAGAGTTCAAAAGCAGAAATTCGACAAGCAGTTTGCAAAATTTTTGGAAGTTTTTAAGAAACTTCAGATTAATATCCCGTTCGTAGAAGCCCTAGAGCAGATGCCGAGTTATGCGAAATTCATTTAAGGGATTTTATCCAGGAAAAAGAAATTGGAAGATTTTGAGACAGTGGCATTAACAGAGGAGTGTAGTGCGGTATTACAGCGGAAGTTGCCACCAAAGTTGAAAGATCCGGGGAGTTTCACCATTCAATGCACGATTGGGAACATGTCATTCAACAAGTGCTTGTGTGATTGGGGGGCAAGTGTGAACCTTATGCCATTATCAGTTTATACAGAATTGGGTTTGCCCGCTCCAAAGCCTACGAACATCTCATTGCAGTTGGAGGATAGGTCAGTCACATATCCGAGAGGCCTTGTGGAGGACATATTGGTCAAGGTAGACAAGTTTATATTCCTTGCGGATTTCATTATTCTGGATTTTGAGGAAGATAAGAATATCCCAATCATCCTCGGGAGACCTTTTTGGCTACGGGTAGGATACTCATCAACGTACAAAAAAGGTGAACTAACAATGAGGGTCCAAGATCAAGAAGTAAAATTCAATGTTTTCAAGGCCATGAAATTTTCTACGGATGAAGAAGATTGTTTTCGGATGGATATCATTGATCAGATAATCAACGAAGACATGGGAAATAGTTTGGTTAACGATCCATTGGAAACGACATTATTGGGAGATGAAGAATTAGATGATCCAAAATTTGTGGACTACTTGCAGATGCTAGACTCCTTGCCACAAGTTAGCAGATTTAGAGCACCATTTGAACCATTGCACACGGATGAAAAGCCACAACAAAGATAAAATCGTCATTAGAGGAGCCACCTACTCTTAAACTTAAGCCACTCCCTAAACACCTCAGGTATGAATACTTAGGCCATTCTAATTCTTTACCTGTTATTATTTCTGCTGCACTTAATGAATTACAGGAAGAAAAGTTACTGAGAGTGCTTAGGGACCACAAATCGGCTATAGGATGGACAATAGCGGATATCAAAGGAATCAACACATCCTTTTGCATGCATAAAATTCTGATGGAAGATGATGCAAGACTGACAGTGGAGCAACAGAGACGTCTTAACCCAATCATGAAAGAAGTGGTCAAGAAAGAAATCCTAAAATGGTTGGATGCATGTATCATTTACCCGATTTTAGATTGTAAGTGGGCCAGTCCGGTGCAATGTGTGCCGAAAAAGGGAGGAATGACCATGGTTCAGAATGATGACAATGAGCTAATTTCGACAAGGACAGTGACTAGTTGGAGGGTTTGCATGGACTACAGGAAGTTGAATAAGGCGACCCGCAAAGATCACTTTCCTTTGCCCTTTATCGATTAGATGTTGGACAGATTAGCGGGACATGAGTACTATTGCTTATTGGATGGATATTCGGGTTATAATCAGATCGTCATCGCTCCTGAAGATCAAGAGAAGTCTACTTTCACGTGCCCATACGGCACATTCGCATTCAAGAGGATGTCGTTTGGTTTGTGTAATGCACCCGCAACCTTCCAAAGGTGCATGATGGCCATCTTCTCGGACATGTTGGAGAAAAATGTGGAAGTCTTCATGGATGACTTCTCTGTCTATGGGGATGATTTTGATGCTTGTTTGGAGAATTTGGTAATGGTCTTACAAAGATGCACAAACATGAATTTGATCCTTAACGAGGAAAAGTGCCACTTCATGGTTGAAGAAGGCATAATTTTGGGGCACAAGGTCTCGGCTCAAGGATTAGAGGTTGATAAAGTGAAGCTGGAAACGATTGAAAAGCTTCATCCACCAAGTTTAGTTAAGGGAATTAGAAGTTTTCTAGGTCATGTTGGGTTCTACAAGAGATTCATAAAGGACTTCTCTAAAATTGCAAAACCTTTGTGCAGTCTTTTAGAGAAGGATTCGGTTTTCAAGTTTGATGAGGAGTGTAAATGGGCATTCAAGTTGTTAAAGAAGAAATTGACCACATCTCCCGTAATCATCGCGCCGGATTGGACCATGCCCTTCTAGTTAATGTTTGATGCAAGTGACTATGCGGTTGGGGTTGTTTTGGGTCAACGCCGAGAGAAGGTATTTCATGCCATATATTATGCAAGTAAGACACTCACGGAGACTCAATTGAACTACACAACTACGGAGAAAGAATTACTTACAGTGGTGTATGCATTCAATAAATTTCGGGCGTACTTGATCGGGACAAAGGTAGTAGTTTATACAGATCACTCGGCCATTCGGTACTTAATTTCAAAAAAAGATTCTAAGCCACGCCTTATCCAATGGATTCTCTTTTTACAAGAGTTTGTTTTAGAAATAAAGGATAGAAAGGGGACGGAGAACCAAGTCGCCGATCATTTGTCTAGGCTGGAAAATAAAAATAAAAAGGAAGAGGACAAGTGTGTAATCAACGAGTCATTCCCGGATGAGCAACTGTTTGGGATAAATACAGAATTTCCATGGTACGTGGACTTCGCGAATTATGTAGTGAGCAACATTCTTTCCCCTGATCTTACACGACAATAGAAAAAGAAGTTTCTTCATGACGTCAAGTGGTATATGTGGGATGAGCCTTACTTATTCAAATAGTGCGCCGACAAGATGATCAGAAGATGTGTTCCTTACAATGAAGTGAGGAACATACTGCATGAATTCCACTCATCGGCGTATGGGGGACACTATGGTAATGAGAAAATAACGGAAAAAGTTCTTCAAGCCGGGTTTTATTAGCCTACATTATTTAAAGACGCCCACCAATTTATTAAAACTTGTGATAGATGTCAACGGGTGGGCAATATATCGAAAAGGAATGAGATGCCACTTCAAACTATTTTAGAAGTTGAGATTTTTGATGTATGGGGCATAGATTTCATGGGGCCATTGCCTTCCTCATTTACCAATCAGTACATTTTGCTTGCGGTGGACTATTGTTGATCGATTTCACAATCAATGAATACGTGTAAGTATACACGGTCAATAAGTAATAAAGTGAAAGTAGAGTATCGTTCCCATGAGGAATTATTTAATAAAAATTACCAATTACTAACTCTTAACCAAATCAATTTTATTTAAACAATCGCAAATTGTGAATTTTCTAGTTAAGAAAACTAAATTAACTAATTAAAACTAGGTTACTTTATAAATGAATTCAAATAAATAAAGGCTAAGACTCCAATATCCCCAATTATGAACTATAAACCAATTATCCAATTATCCCAATTATTATGTTTACTGAATTGTTAACAGGAATTCTAAAATGCCAAAAGCCCTTTCTCAAGTGATCATTTACCTTCTATTTAACCCAGATTAATTTTGCTACATCTCTATGCAAAACAATTGAATTAAACTTGTTACAATCCCAATTCCTTATGTGTTACATGCGGCAAATAGATATTCTTATTCTATTCATAAACCTAATTATTCACTGTTCAAATAACTAAGTCACATGTCACCATGCCCAGTTCTAACCCTAGAATTTCTTTCTCAATTCCTTCTAGAGTAACAAGGTAATTACTGATCAGATAATTAATCAATAAGCATAAGGCAAGATGAACAATTCACTTCAACATAAATAATTGGAATATAATGAATAACTAATTCATAGCCATAAAAAGTTCAATTGAAATCTTAATAAAAGAGTTAGTTCATAATTAATGAATTAAAACCAAGAATCCACAATTGAATAGACATTAAAAGATAAAAGTAAGAGAAGAGAAGAGAAGAGAATCTATTCTCAATAGCCTTGAGACTCCTCTTTCGCTCCTGCTTTGAATCTTCAATGGTCTCCAAGTTGCTTCAATCTCCAACATTAATAAGAACTAGGGTTATGTTCTAATCTAAAGGAGTGTTTAATCTAGTCTAATCTATGTAATCCCCTCCTATTTTATGCCTTACATCATGTATTTATAGGTTACAAGTCCAATTTTTAGTTTAGGAACAAACCCAATCTAATTTGGAGACAAAAAGGTGTCAAAATTCACCCAAAACGCGTCCAAGCCGCACCCAACCTCTTCCCCAAAGCTGACCAAAGACCGGGCAACCTTCACGCCGTCAGACACGCCTTATAGCGCCCTCAAGACCGAAAATAAGCCAAAAATTAGCGCCCCGGCGCTACCACTTTTTTTGACATTTTCTGCTCCGACGTCCTTTGGGAAAATAGCCATAACTTCTTCATCCGAACTCTGATTTAGATGATTCAAGATGATCCGGAAAGAGGAAAAGTAGATCTACAACTTTCATTCTTTAAGATTTCAGAAATAAGGTCTTTAGAAATACTAAAATTGGATCTGAATTGACTGGTGTTTAAATGGCAAGCCAAAAATGCGAATCTAGCCACCCCGAACGTCGATCCATGTAACTTTTGTCCCAATTCCTACAAAACAACATAAAACATGCTTGAATAGACATAAACACTTAAAAACTAATCTAAAAGACTTGAGAACAACAATAAATTAAGCCCGAATGTATCCAATTCATGTGTATAAAACTCACTCATCAACTATGTATCAAAGTGGGTGGAAGCCGTATCACTCCCGACTAACGATGCCAAAGTGGTTCTCAAATTTTTGCAGAAGAATATTTTTACGAGATTTGGCACGCCAAGAGCTATTATAAGTGATGAAGGTAGTTACTTTTGCAACAGATCGTTTACAACTCTCTTGGAAAAGTATGGGGTCAACCATAAGGTAGCTACAACGTATCATCCCCAAACAAGTGGGCAAGCTAAGGTTTCGAATAGGGAGGTGAAGAGAATTTTGGAAAAAGTAGTGAATCCGAATCGAAAGGATTGGTCTCTCAGGTTGGACGATGCACTATGGGCTTACCAAACTACGTATAAAACACCGATTGGTATGTCACCATACCAATTACTTTACGGGAAAGCTTGTCACCTACCTGTCTAGTTACAATATAAGGTCTACTGGGCAATTTAGAAATTAAACTTTGATCAAGCAGCTATGGGTGAAAAGAGGCTACTCCAGTTAAATGAGCTCGATGAATTCCGTCTGCAAGCTTACGAGAACTTGAAACTATATAAAGAAAAGGTTAAGAAATGGCACGACCAAAAAATCATGCACCGAACGTTTGAGCCGGGGCAATCAGTACTGCTATTCAACTCACGATTGAGGCTGTTCCCAGGCAAGCTTAAGTTAAGGTGGTCGAGACCATTCACCATCAAAATAGTTTTCCCACATGACGCCGTTGAACTCTACAGTCGAAACCCATTGGAGACTTTCAAGGTCAACGATTGAAGCATTATTAGGGTGGCAAGTCCAATTGGGACGTCATCGTAATCACGTTATCCGATGCACTATAAACATGAAGTAGTCAGGATGAACGACTTAAAATCAAGCGCTAATTTGGAGGCAACCCAATCGTATTTTATTTTTTCATATTTTGTTAGTCACGCTAATTAGATTAGAGTTTAGATTAATTAGGATATAAGAAAGTCATTAAGTAGATATTATATTGTATTATTCTTGATAATCTATCAACCATGCTTCAAATGATTAAAATTTACTTACATTCATGTTTCATGGTCTTGCAGGATCCTAACATGTCCATGGTTTGAGGAAGAAGGGAAGATATACACAAAACAAACCAAGTGCAGAAAACCCACCCCCGTCGGGGCGGGCCCTTCCAAGCATAAACCCCCCGCCGGGGCGGGGGTCTCTCACATCCGAAGTTAGGGAGCAAGCCCGCCGGGGTGGGCCTTGTAGGCTTATTACCCCCCGCCAGGGCGGGGGTCTTGGAACTCAACCGACTTTTCGGTAGTTACTTCTTGCTCAACTTACTTCCTCATTATACTATTACTTCTTCCTCAATTAAACTTCCAACCTCCATCCATTACACCCAATTCTCTCCCACAAATTTGGCATCTTCCACTCCATCTCCCCACTACTTCAACCTATTACTCCAACCCACAAGCCTCTCCCTCACATCATCCACTTCTATAAATTCACTCCCTCATACCCCAAACTCACCACATACTTTCCACTCCTTCTATAAAAAGCTACGAATTCGGCAAAGTATTGGGGTAAGTTTAGAGCAATTGAGTGTGAGTCACAATACTACAAGCTCTTCATCTTCTCTCACCATATTTGCCACAAAAATTGCCAAGTTTGGGGGAAGAAATCAGTGTTCACACCAAGTGTTCGAAAGTTTATGTGAGTGAAATTTGGGAAACGAATAGTGTGTTAAGGCATCCAGAATTCAAAGGCGTCTCAACCTACATCCAAACGACAAAGGGGAGAAAGTTCAAGGCCCACACAACCGACACGGACTTTTGATCGCCATAAATTCAAAAGTGCCACCGCCGCCGGCCGATACGATTACATGGCTACAAAAGAACTCACACCGGTGTGGGGATTGGCACCGAATTATGTGGATGGGGAGATGATGCAGCAAATATATCAGAAAGGGGCGACCAAGTTCACTGGGGAACCCGAGGCCGCCGTTGTCAACGTGGTCAAGGAGTTTTATGCTAACACCAAGGATAAAACACCTTTCAACGCTTTTTGTCCGGGGGAGATTGGTTTCGTTCAGTGCCGATGCCATCAACACTTATTATCAGTTGTGAGTGCCTCGACAGTGCCAATATGCTCACTTGCGTGATTTGGATCCTGACTTTGAGGCTGTTCTCAAAGAAATAACTAAGCCGGGAACAACATGGATCAAGGGTCGAAAAGGAGGCACGGTTTTTCACAGCAAGGATCTCAGCCGGTATGGTAAGATATGGTATGCCTTTTTATGTGCTAAATTGTTTCCATCCACGCACACCTCTGATGTGACCAAAGAGAAGGCTCTGCTATTATATGCGATTGTGTAAGATTACATCATCAACGTCGGGGCCATAATCAATTTTTCCATTCGCCGATGCTTGCGAGGCAATTTTTCAGGAGGCCTGCCACACCCATCACTCATTTGTGGGTTGTGTCACCAAGCAGGAGTTCGTTGGTCTGATGATGAACCCACTCAGATGCCTCTGCAGCTACCAGATTCTAGAATGATCGTGCGGTACTCGGTGTGGGCCGGGGGTGATTCACATCCTAAAGGTTTAGGCTTTGTATTTCCATCAGCTTCGGAGGACGAAGCTGACGCTGAAGAAACCTCGGATCATGAAGACGAGACTATGGGAGAGCAAGGAACTGAGGCGGAACCATCTTCCGATGCCATATCTAGCCCTCAGTTTCTTGCATTTCAACGACAAATGGAGGAACACAACAAGGAAGCACAAAGGGAGATGAGGCGGCTCGCAGCTAGGCAGGACCACATGTTTGATGTAATGAACCTGTCGTTCGCATCATTGAACACAATGCTCCAAAGCTTCAGTTCTACTGCTCAATTTTCATACCAGCAACCGGGCCCAATGCCACGATTTCCACCAAGTAATTCTGAGGAAGAAGAAGAACACAACACACCACCACCCCAGACTTAAAGTGATTACAGGGAAGTCCTCATATTTTTACTGTTATACCTTTACAATGAGGGCATTGTAATTGTCAAGTTTGGGGGATTTAGTTTTTATTTTTGCATTTCATGTTGCATGCATAATGTCATTAGTTAAATCATATTTAGCTTAGGATTTTTACATATTATCACGTAATTGCATAGTAGTTTAGGTGCATAATAGTTAGATAGTTTGTTATTTCTGCATTATGCTATGTTTAACATATATAAAATAAAATAAAAATAATTTTTTTAGTTAGAATTGTGTTGTTTTGCATATATCCAACAGTCACTATAGTTCATTTTATTTTGGCCAATGATGAGATTGAGATTAAGTAAACAAATACATCACTAATTTTTAGAACCGTGATGTAGTTTTTGTATGATTGGATCTTGTTCTTGTTTGAAATTGGTATAAAAAGGGTAGCACGCGAATAACATCTGTGTCGACTAATTAGATCAAATTGATACATAAAGAGTTTCTAAAGGATAATGCTAGTGTAAATGAGAAAAGGATAAGGATAGACAGTGAAGACGAAGAATTGGGCAAGAACCTAAGTTTGGGGGGATAAATGTGGGGTACATAAGCTTTATTAAAAATATATATATATATGTCGTGACTAGTCTTGTTTCGGGGACTTTGTTATGTGAGCAAGTACGCCCGTAGGGGTGTCTTAACACCTAGCGCCCTAAGGTCTTTTATGGTTTGGGAGTCGTTGGTTGAAAGCTCGCTAAGGGGTAGCACTGTCAGCCTAATGGAATGAGGCATTGCACAGTCATGTAAAAAAAATAAAATAAAATAAAAAATTAAAATAATAAGACGAAAAAAGAGCAAAAAGCCCCCGTGAAGAAAAAAAAATTTATAAAGTATAAGTACCCTATGTGAACCCTTGATAGTGGTAATTTCTTAATTTTAGTTAGAATTCGTCTGCTTTTGAAATTTTTGAGTTTGCTCTGTATGATTCCTTCTAAGAAGTTGGCTATGTATTGAATTTGAGTCTATTGCAGTTGTCATAGATGTTTCACACACACACACACACTATACCAGTTAGAATGGCCTAAGAGTCAGGGATTATTAAAGAATTATCGATTGGTTTTGTTAATTAAGTGTTGTTGTGTTTGCTTGATTTTTCTGAGGCCGGAGGAATAAATTTGATTCTTTGATACTGTTGGAGTCATAGACATACAATTAGATACATTACATTACATCTCATTGCATTGTATTGCATAACATGTTAGTTTGTTTGATTGCATGTGCTTGAGGACTAACACGTTTTAAGTTTGGGGGATTTTGATAAGTGGATTTTTTATCCACGAATCGGTTCCTAATTCAAGCTTAATTAGTGTCAATTTCTCGTGTTTACGTTCTATTTTACTTGTTTATTGTTGTTTAATGTGTAGGTGTGGTGGTGTGGTGTTTGAGCATAAAAGGAGTGAATTTGTGGCAATAAAGTAGTTAGAAGAGAGATAAAAAGAAGAAAGAAAAGTTCAACCAAGATGCCTACCCACCAGGCTAGTCCTGTTTAACCTTTACACTTCTGCTTGGCGAGCAGGGGTCTTCACTCTGCGGATTGGGGCCATGCCCTCAGGGCAAAGCGTTCTTCTATGCAATTACCCTCGCCCGGGCGAAGTGTCTTTGCCTCACTCTTCTAGCTTGCTTCTAACTCTGCTATGACTTGGATTTGTGGACTTGGATTGCATTTGGACTCTAATTTACATGGGACTTTGACCAAAGCTCGTGTGTTGGATACATATTGCTCAACAAACAACGAAATAATCATCATGCAAAGCAATTAACATCGATTAAGTACAGAATTGGATAGCGAGCATCGGAGTGAAGATTTTGAAGAAGTTCATATCGGTTGCGGATTAAGGCTAAAGTGAAGGTTGTTCTGCATTATTCTTCTACTTTAGTTTTATATTTGTAATTGAGAAGATAATATCTTTAATTTATTCAATTATTATTTCATTTATGATGAACTAAATACTTTTTAGGCTTAAGACAGATCTTAAAGTGGAACGATGATTATGTAATCTTTGATTTCAATTTAATAAGCTATTATCCGGTTTATCTATATTAATTTGAGCGTGAATTTATGAATTGTCTGATCAACAATTCTTTGTGGACTTGTATGAACTCGAGAGATGAAATACGAGTCTAGACTTAGTTAATATAGCATGTGTTCTTGATTTATGTGAATGAACATAATCTTGATGAATGTTAGGGTAGAGATATGCTTGATATCACGTGTAATCAGATAAAGAACTTTAACTTAAACCTTCTTTAATTGTAATTCACATAGAGATATAGTAAGTTAGTTGATTAAGGTGTTTAACATAATTCTATCTTAATTGTGGATTTGGGTTAATACGGTATTAGTACATCGAGAGGTGGCTAGTGCTACATACGTGTTCTTGATTAATAAACTGGGATAGTGAGTTAAATTGGAATAAAGGTGTAATAATCTGAGTGATGCTTAAAGTGAAGTCGGAAGCCTAATTCTCCATTATTTGTTTGAAAATTCAGTTTTTAGAAATTGTTGATTGTTTGGTGATTTTAATAGTCTTAATAATTTTAATTACAAACGGGAGATTGATTAGTTGAATAAAATTAGGATTAATAGGAAATTGGTAATTGTGAGGTTTAAATTCAATTTACAGACTCTGAGGGAACGATACTCTACTTACTATTATATTACTTGTTGACCACGTATACTTGCGCGCTGTGCGTAATTAGATTTTACCCAAGACTGAGCTACCTTAACCTAGAAGGATTGCTTAGTTAAGTTCATCTCAAGGACCAAGACAGTCAATGATCATAGAGTAGAGTTTAAAGAGAACTCAACGATCGTGGTGCAACCTCAACGATCGTAGAAGCAGACTCGACGATCGTAGTCCTACCAGAATACACTAGCTCATGGTGAGCTCGGAAGAACTAAACAATTGCTCAACCATTCAGAGTATGAGGAGATAAGGTCTAATGATGGTTGGAAAGATGTCCTGAAGATTCATCTCAGAAGTAGAGTCCCCAACCATTTATAAAGTACATCAATGGTTAAGCCATGCAGTTTTAAAATGAGGAGTAATGTCAAGACCATCCACTGCAACATCTCTCAAAAGATGATCGTTGAGTCAACAAAGGAAAACATAAAGTCCATAGCTGCCTTACCATGCTACTTTACGAACCAAAATGGTCAACGGTCAATCCACGTCATTGATGCCTATTTATTTTAAAAAGGGACATTAAACTGAAGAGTTAATGGGGGAGTTACAACTCATTACTGGGCATCGTGCAACCAATGGTTGGTTGACACATCACTGCTTATGCAGAGTCAGAAGGAACTGCCATAAAGACAAATTCAAAATCTGCAAACAGTTATCAGAAACTATCGAACCTCTCTCCCTCCCATTTTCAAACCCTAGAATCCTCTTCGAAGCCAAAATTAATTAACCCTCCAGAGCCTTGCCCAAATCATAATAAGATATCTCTCATAAATCTTTCTGAATCAAATACCCATATTCCTCGAACTTTTCAAATGGCAGATTGACGAGTAATCACTAGCATTCAGCTCGGAATCAAGTCGTTTGAGAAATTCGAAAATAAGTTCAGAGACATTCTTGAACTTGTGAAGAAAGCTGGATTCTTAGAATGTCTTGAGGCAAGCACTCGAGTATATGCTGAACTGGTTAAAGAGTTCTACTCAAATGCATCCATAAATTCTGGAACCCTTTCTACGAAGGTCAAAGGTCAGTCTCTAAAGCTGAAATAATATGATATTAATCAATGCTTAGGTTTTCCTGACCTAGGACTGAAAAGCCTTGATAAGATCAACACTGAACAAACGAAGAAGATTATGGGGTACCAAAGAAACCCTAGTCTGAAGGACATGAAGAAGAAGGAGTTTCCTGAGGAATTTGAGTTCCTTGCTGAGATAGTGGGAAAATGTATACTATGCAAGGATACTTCACATGATACTGTGCTTGATCAGCAATTGAAGATTATGTCTGCAATAGTTCTGAAGAAGAGAATAAACTTTGGAGCTATCTTGTTCAATCAGATCTCTAAATGGGTCGAAAGGGATGAGATAAAGAAGTCTATAGATAGACCCCTGACTAAGGTCTTTCATGGAAGACTGCTGAGTATTGTGATGAAGAAGAAGTTAGGAAGCAAGATCAAGGATGATGAGGGAGAGCCTCTAAATGTTCATAAAGTGATGTCTCCACAACTGGAAGAAAATCCCAAAGGAAAACAGGAGAATAACAACAACTGAAAGAAACAGCAAAGTTTCTGCAAAGAAGAGAAAGGCGAAGGAGGTGGAAAGCTTTGAGTCTGGTGACTTTGCACCAGTACCAGTCACACCAGTAAGGAAGAGATCCAGGGGTGTGAATAAAATAGAGGCTCCACCAAGAAGTCTCTCCATAGAAGACAAGGATGAAGATGAAAAGGTCTCAATTGCAGAGACCACAAAGAGGAAAAGTAATAGATTACTTCAAGGGCCATCTAGAAAGAAAGCCAAGGTGGTAAACAAGCAAGCCCTAGTTCATCAAGAAAGTCCATTTGACAAAGAAGAGGACGTAGAGTCAGAAGAAGAGAAGGAAACTGAAAGTCTCAAAACTGAGTCCCCAAAGAACAAATCCAGCAATGAAGGTGAAGCTAGGATTCATGAAAGAAAGTGCAAACTCTGATGATGAAAAAGAATATGCAAGCCCTATGGTTAACTCTCAGATTATTCACTCTGATGATGAAGAAAAGCTACAAGATGACCCAACTGCATCTCCAAATGCAAATGATCCAACAAGCCCAGATGATGGGTCAAATGATGTTGATTCGGAAGAAGAAGGACATGCCCCTGCCAATGCTGAACGCCAAAGAAGTTTGCCTGATGATTCAAAGGCCTTAGAGTCCGAAGAGGAAGAAGTGTCTGACTCTCCTATAGCTGAACCTCCAAGGAGAAGAAAGAGCTACAGACTACTTACTAAATTTACCCCCAAGAAGCAAGGTGAACACTGTAACAACCCGATATTTTTCATACAAATAAATTAGAAATTTTGCGTATAAATTTTTTTTTGTATTTATTAAAATAAATATGGAGAATATGTGCCAAGATAATGTGTGTATGTATTTATGTGATATATTTATTACATGAATGATTTTAAATAATTTTATTTTAGAATTATGGATTGTTATAAACTATATTATTATAATAATTAATTTTATAGTAGAAATGTTTTTATTAATTATTTTCCATGAAAATATAATTATATATTATTTAAATAATATATGAAATAATTTTAGAATTATTATAATAATTATTTTATTATATGAATTTTGTTCAATTTATTAAGTTATTTATTTTTAACTTAATTAATAATGTTAAGTATAATGAGATAAATCGATATGGAATCCAAACCCTAATTTTTTGGATTTTGATCAAGGCATGAGAATAATAATATAATATAAATTATATTTCTATTTTTCAGTGCTATAAATATGTATTGTATATGTGGACCAATAAGGGTTTCTCAATTATGGTGTTATGTGAGAAACCCTTGTATTACTGTGTGAAACCCTAATTACAAATTTTAGGAACTAATTTTATTTTATTTTAAACCCTATATGAAAGCTTCGTAACCTAATTATTCATTAGGTGAGACAATTAAATAACCTAAGGGTTATGGTATTAAGGAAAGGCTAGTATTTACTATGTATACTAACTTAAGTGGATAATCTTGTTATTTCAAGTGACTAATAATTTTAAACCTATTTCTAGTAAACCTAATTAGGTTATGAGCTAAAGTCACATGTATAAGTAATTAAATTTCATAAGATTGGGAATGGAAACCCTAAATAAACAATTTGGGTAACATATATTAAAATTGTTACACTATGTTTATTACATGGCCCAAAACAATTAAAGGAGAAGCCCAAAAGAAATAAAATGCAAACCAATACTTAGCCCACTTGATTAAGGGTATTTTAGACTTTTGATTAATCAAATTTGTGCATTAAAATAAAAGCAAAATGGAGGAGATAATGGAGCAAGGGGGACCGGCCACATTAGCCTTTTTAAGGTAACAAAGTTAAGCTAATCAAGTTCCATAAGTAGAAGTCTTACACACAAGGACAAGTGTGTCATGCTCCCATTGGTGGAAAGCTTAATTAGCACCCTTGATCACATGATTAGGCTAATTGAAGAGATAAGGCAAAGCCTTTTATCCATGGGACAATAAAAGTATGGGGGATAATAGTTAATCACCCATTTCATTTGCTAGAACATTTCATTTTCTCTCATTTCTTCTTTTTCTATCTTTTTCTCCCAAGCTAGTAGCATACAAGAGAGAAAAGAGAGAGAGGGTTCGATTTTTCTAAGAGAGGGAGATGAGTTGTTGTTCATGCATCCTAAGGTCATTACTTACTTTGGAAGAACAAGAAGGATATTAACCAAAACTAGGTGAGGTTCTCATCCTTTTCTTTTTCTTATTCTCCTTCTATTTTCGGTTTTTACCTCATCATATATGGGGGTTATGATCTAATACTCAAAGTTCCCAAGTTTTACATGTCTCATGTGTAGGACTAAGTATCTTGTGTATTAGAATATAGATTTAGAGGAAGGAAATGAGCATATGTTCTCCAAGGGGTGAAAATCTTGTTTTTCTTCCACTAAATCTTGTGTAACTCAAGGTTTACAACTTGGATTTGTGATCTGTCAAAGGGGGTGCTAGATACATGAGTTATCTAGTAAACCCAAGTAATAGAACACAAATCTAGCATGTGTTGAAGCCATGGGGGCTGTTTTCCCCAAAATAGTCCACATAGAAAGTTAAGGTTTCAAAACCCTAAAAAGCTACTGTCCCCATTTTTCTTAGGACTGTTTTGAACAGTTGTAAGTCTTTTAAAATCTGGAAAAAATCACAGAGGTACCTTGAGAAGTTATCTACGTGTAGGAAAAAGAACGGACACTTTTTCGAGTTATAGGTTGTGTGTAATGGTTATTTTCGTAAAGGACTCTTAAATATTAACCCCCGAATATCTCACAGTGTATACATGGGAAAAATCTGAAATTTTTACAATAGGTGCGAGGGCCCCGAATCCGAGGTCCCGAATCACCGCGGATCCGATTCGATCATTCTATCACTATACAACTATTTGCGGAAGATATAAACATAAATTGTTTATATATTAAACTTACACATAATCCCCAAGGTCGAGTAACCTTAACTTAATCACATTCATAACTTATTTATCACATAACTTTATTATTATACAACACTATTACAAAACTAATCGCGCACATTAACTTTAAGCTGTAACTGTCTTTAGCCTTTCCTTGTATCCGACGCGTTCGTCTTAATCTGCAATATTTTATCATGATATAGCAAGGGTGAGCATAAGGATTGCCCAGCAAGTTTAAGTTCAATAATATAACGATATATCATGATTGAAAGAGTCTGAATAATAAGCTGGCTATAATTCAACAAAATAATTGTGAACTAGCAGTAACCAATTTATGACTGAACAAGTATTATACATGAACAAATATATCTCGAAAAAAGCTGGTAATGAAGGTGATCACTTTTCATACCGACTTATACATGCAATATGTATGAGTACAATTCATGGCAACCAAAGAATGATTAACCATAAGCTTATCCGAATGAAACAACTCTTAGTAGAGTGAAGTAAAAATAAACTTGCTCGAATCATTGATTACATCTCACGCAATTTATATCGCTTTATCCAAAGACCTAATATTAGTAATATAGATCTCCAATATTAGAATAATATCATCACAATATAATACTATTATATATATATATATACACGTAATAACCTAAACACATAACACATAACCCTATCAGTCTATAACACACATAATTAAGAATCAGTATCAAGTCAAACTATTTCAGCCTGACTTGAGTTCGACAAAGTTCTAACGTCCCAACGGTCTAGTCGGACAATTCTTCGAGTCTAAGTTTAATTAAACTCTATCTAAGACTTAACAATTAACTTAAATAATTTTAATATCAGTCAAAATATTTTTCTAAGTCTCATAATAATTTTCACATAATTATTACCATTTATCGTGTATTTTCAATCATTAGAATTGTATTTAAATGAATTAAATACCACATAATTCTTTTATCATTAATATTTATTTATTATCAAATATTACTGAAATATATGTCATAATATTATAATATATTTATAATATTACAAAGTATTTTTATACTTTAAAATCATATTTATATGATTTTTAAACACTTAAATCCATTATCCGATTATTGCTTTTAATATTAAAATATTAATATTTTCATGACAAAATATCAAAAGTTATATTTTATAACTTAAAATATTTTTATAACACTTAAATCATTTTCATATGATTTTTAAATCATTTATTCTATTTTCATAATTTATTTAATATATTTATTAAATAAACTAATTATCATTAATGTTAATTAATTAATGAATTTCATTATAAAATATTAAAAGTCATAAAAATATTTTATTATACCATAATATTATTTTTCATAATTTTTCATGTATTAAAATCATTTTTAAATAATTTATTTAATATTAAAATTAAATAAATTAAATACCATTTATATTCCAAAAATATTAAATATTTATGAAATATACTCTAAATAATTAAAAACTATTTTTCGGACTTTAAAATAATTTTTCTAATTTATTTTAAATTTTTAATAATTAAAAATTATTTTTTTCTATTTATTAATAATTTTCAAAATATTCAAAAATTAAAATAAATAGAACCGTTGCTGTAAGCCTTTAGCGACACTTGTCTGTCGTCTTAGGTGTTCTTGAGCTAAAGAACACTGTCAGACCAGTTCTCAAGGTGGCTCGTTTGATGAGGCGTAATTCTCAGTATAATTAGTTTCTGGGCTATCTTGAAGCTTTTATCGTGTAGCTGAATTCTAACACTACTACATCCAACTGTCATTTTGGCCATACAACAAAATAACAAGGAGATCTAAGTCGCTTAAGTCGTCGTCATTTGTCAGTGTTCTGGGTTTTTCGGGTAACCCGAAACCCGTAAACCCGCATAATTACATGGTGCTATATTGAGGCTTGATTATTTCTATGTTCTGACAATACTTTTGATGTTCTTAAGGTCCATATGTATAGTGCACACGACAAGGAATAACTAAATATACTAATCGCAGTCCAAATCAATCACATTAACCAGATTTATCCCGGTCAAACATTGTCAGAAGATTTGTTCTTCCGGTTTTCTGGAAATTCTAGAAACTGCAACTGTGACCAAATGGTCTAGTTTGTCCGTCCGTTACTTTTGATCAGTTGATAGTATAAAGAATATAAATACATAAATGTATAGTAGATCTATCAGGCTACAACTTAGTTACAAACAAAACATCAAACCACTTTACAACGGACAGATCTGGGCTAACCAAAAAACTTGTTAGACACTGATCTAACGCTTTCTTGGTTACCCAGAAAGCTTCGGTCATGCCCGGTCAACGGATTTTGACCGTTTATATCTAATGATATGGACATCCAATGACCCTGATTTGTCTTGAAGAACAAAGACCACATAACAAAATATAGCTTCCAACTTTAAAACAACAAAAAAACAAAAACAGAAACGAATCTAACGCCACTGACATTCGTTGTCAGACCACTTTTTTCAAGTTTTTTTCTAGATTTTAGAAAACATTAAATTCGTGCATCTAGATGTTATAGATCCATGATCTATCAACCCAGATCACTTATAGACACCTTATAACACATCTTTAACCAATCAATTTCAACATATAACATAAGATCACTGATTTTTAAGATTTAGGGTTTATACCTCTTTTACACTTTGATCTTGATTCTGACTTTTGGTTGCTGATCATGGAGTGTTAAGATATGATCATGGATTATCTCCTCACTCTCTCACACTCCCCTTTCCCGAATTTTAGAGAGAGAGAGTCTTGGGAGAAATGAAAACTAAATTGAGCATTTTCTCTCTCTAATCTATACATATAACATGATATAATGCTAGTAGCTGCTGAAATGAGGCTGATATTGGCTGAGATCTGGTCACTAAGTCAATATAGTTGGTCACCAACTCCTCATTTTGCCAAGATTTGCAAGTAACCTCATAAAAATTCAAGAAGGGCATTATAGTCATTTTGATTTTTGTTTTAATGACATTCTTATCAATTAGCCAAACCCTTAGGGTTTAGGGTTTGAATTTAGGGTTTAGGGTTTAGGGTTTGGAACATTTAGGGTTTAGGGTTTGAAACCCTTAGGGTTTGCAATTTAATTTTCTAAAATTTCTAATTTAGGTTTTAAAAATAAAAAATTAATATTTCTAAATTATAATTAGAATTTTCTAATTATATTAAAATTTCTTAATCATTACTTAAATCTTGCTAATTAGGATTAACATTTCCTAATTACAATAGCTAATTAAGCAATTATGGTCAAAATGGTCATTAGGGTTTATAAACCACTAATTAGGGTTTCTAATAGAAAAATAATTTTCTAATTTAGAAATTAAATTTTTTTGTAATTAGATTAGGGTTTCGTAATTACTTAACTTTAAAATTAGGATTAGAGTTTCCTAATTAACATTACAATTATTAAATTAACACTTAGGTTTTTCCCTAATTAAAAATTAGGGTTTCAAATCTATAAATTAGGGTTTTCTAAATTTGAATTAGAGTTTGCTAATTAATTAAACTTTACCCTAATTAATATATTAATTAATAACACTTAAGAAATATAATTCTTCGTTAAGTTCCCATATTAGGGTTTTAAATTCCCGAATTAGGGTTTCGAATTCCCAGAACTGAAATTAGGGTTTCCTGAACCGGTTTCTAGGGTTTCTTATCCATTGTTAGGGTTTTCTAACAGAACGTTGACGTTCTTAATATATAATTAGGGTTTGTTACAGATATCGTTTATCTGGTCAACCCTTGACCCTTAACCACATCATGCACACATATACACAGAACATAAACGCTTATTCCCTTAATCCTGAATAATTCACTTAAATGCTTCACAGAATTTTGAAATCCTCAAAATTCCATCTTACAAATATCAAACGCATACACTTATTTTCTGTCTAGGTTCTAATATTGAACCTTAAATCAATAAATTAAAATTAAAATTAAAAAATTTCCTAAATTCTCGGGTTGTCACAGTAGGTTCATATATGGTATGGGAGTATACCCTGAACATTTCAGAATGTTCTGAGCAAAACTCGATTTATGAAAATAAAGCAAGATCCGAGTGTTTTGGGCACTTTAAAATTAGTAAATCATTTTCTAAAATTTCAGAAAAATTTGGGGATCATTGTTGGGTCATATACTGTTCAAATCCAGAAAAGAAGAAGTTTTGGAATCAGTTTGCTATTTTTCCTAAAAATGATGAAGTTATGAATAAAAGGAAATAAAAAGTTAAATGATGTCTTCAATAAGAAAAATGTGATTTTAATGCTTGAATACTCCTAATATATAATATTATGACTACTTTAGGGTATTTTGGTAATTTATAATAAGAAATATTATTTATGACCTTTTATGGATATTAAATAAGTGGTTTTGTAAAGGGTGAACAATTAGAATACATTGTTTATTGATCAAATAAATTATCAAAATGTTATTATGATATTAATAATATTAGAATATGATATTGTTAAGTAAATAAAAATATTAAGATTAAAGCTTCATTAAAATACTATTAAATGATTAATAATATTAGATTAAAGTATTAATCTTAGATTAAAATATTATTAAAAGATTAATAATATTAAATTAAAGTATTATTGGATGATTAAAATATTATTAAGTAAATAATAATATTCGAGATTAAATAAAATGTTATTAAAAATGTAATAACATTAGTAAAGGAATAAAATATTATTAAATGACTAATAATATTAGTAAATGAATAAAATATTAATACTATTGGTAAATTAATAAAGGTATTATTAATTGATTAATGATACTAAATCATAAGTAAGATATTATTAAAGTAATAATATTAATTATTTAAAAATGATTTTAAATGTTTTAAAAATCATTTAAGGGTAATATAAATGTTTTAAAAATATTTTGAGTTATTATATAACTTTAATATTTTGGCAATTGTTTCATTAATAGCTTAATAATAATTGAATGATAATAGAATTATTTGATATTTAAATCATTTAATAATGATTTCGGTATTTGAAAATTCATGATAAATTTAATAAATGTGTATTAAATTATTTAAAATAATATGACTCAGACTTACGGACATTGAACGTTGGAATAGAATCTTAGACTCGATAATTACCCGATAAAGCTATCGGTACACCAATATGTTTTAGAAATTGATCTGGACTTAGATATTTTGACTATGTTAATGTTTGTTTGTGATGTAATAACTGTTGAACATATGTGATAATGTGATTAGATTATGTGCTGACTGCGAAATTGTGACGCCCCCAAAATAGGTATACATCACCCATCTTAAGTCGCCAAATACATGGTACAGAATTCAAATACAAACTTAATTATACAACAGTCGTGTAAAATATGACTAAACATATGCTGTAAGTTTTAATACAAATATTATCATCTAGACAATATATAAGCTCAATGGGGTCCTCATTACATTTATTATCACACTATTTCACAGAATAGTGAGGACTACTAATGCACAATCTAGGACCATCACTCTGTTCCCCGACTAGTCCCTGCTACGTTCTCATTTCCTGAAGAGAATAATGAAAGTAAAAAGGTGAGCTCAACTAGCCTAGTAAGAAATATTATGACTAAGATAATGCAGAATAAATTATCATTAGCCTTCAACAGTGTTAAACTGATAAAATATAACAAACATCAAGTTTAACTGCAGCGGAACAAGCAATCCATTAGAAGAGTCAAGTAGAGAATAAAATCTACTATCTTCTATGATTTAAAAGGTTTTCATTACTTTTATCGCCGAGACTCAGCTTAATAAATAATCCACATCATCTCTGCACTACGACCAAGGATATTCATTAGTATCACGACCAAAAATTATCCATGCACTACATGCCAAGGATATCCGTGTATTCATCAATGGTCATGATCATGCCAACAATTGTCCATCAATGCACTACGGGCCAATGATGACTTTTTCCACATCATTTGTAACATTACGGTCATGATTACACCGAATAATCCCTTGTCATAATCATACCAGGTCCATCTATGCATTACAGGCCACATGTGACTTTCAACTTAATATAAATATGAGGATGATGACAAGAATATAAGAATTCAATAAAACAAGTTCGAGAATTAATTTATCCAGGAACTAATAATGTCCAAATTGTCAACATGATACTGCTTTGTGGAGTAAAAATTCAAGAATGCTCGTAAGAATATTTCCATGAAAGATATTTGGATGAAGCCTTGAATATCAAGGATATTCCACTAATTTCATGGAGTATAGAAGTCAAAACTTTAACCAACTGAGTATAATAAAGAATGGAATAACAAAAGAAATCACCAGGCATATGATAGACCACACAGACAGGTTATTCCAACAAAATAATAAATAACGAAACCAGGTCATGCGTAAAGCAAAGATAAGATGTTCCAACAGAATGATAAAGAACGGAACCAGGTCATGCGTAAACGCACAGACAGGATATTCCAATAGAATAATAAATAATGGAACCAGGTCAGGCGTAATACGCACCGACATGATATTCCTACAGAATAATAAAGAATGGAATAACATAAGAATTTCACCATGTATGCGGTTCTTCGCATAAACAGGTTATTCCAAAATAATGATAAATAATGGAATAACAGAAGTTCTCTTCATGAATACAGAAGAAATAATACCCCTTACGAGTACAACAAATAATATCCCATACCTTAAGAAGAAGAATACTGGATGTAGGAGTAGTGAAGTAGCAGAATACTTTTCTTCTTTCTCTCTCTAGAGTTTCAGTGAATTCGTAAGAAATAATGAAAGAATGAGCTTCTATTTATAGAAGAATAGACTGCATAGTAACTAATTCATGAACGGTCCAGATTGATTTACTTTAAACAGACGGTCCAGATTTAAAACAAAATCTTTTAAATAAAATATAATATATTCTATTTATAATCTAATAAAACGAATAACTTTATAAAAGTATTCTGTTTTATATAAAAAGATTTTACTATGCAAAACACTATGCAACACTATGCATAATAAAATATAATATATTCTATTTATTGTCTAATAAAACGAATAACTTTATAAAAGTATTCTGTTTTATATAAAAAGATTTTCTATTTTATTACATTAATAATACTAATAAAACAAACTTTATCACCATCATTATAATTCACAATATTAATCGACCAGATCGTTCCCAGGAAAGAGGGGGCTTTCCAATAAGGAATTCTCTCCATTGGCGTGCAATTAGGTGACCAAACCTTTCCTTGACAGAACTTCTAGACATCGTTAATATTGCAAATAATAATATTAATAACTTTGTCATCTCAATTATTGATTATAAAATATTGACAATAATTGAATCAAATAACGTGAGATACTATGCAGCAATTACTGTAACAATAATTGAATTAAACTAAGTGACTTCTCACGTAAGCATCAATAATCAATAACGTGTGCTAGTGTGCAACTACGCGTATTACTGTACTTTTAACACCGGGTGTTTCAACAGTTAACGGTAAAACTTCCGCAGTTATTTTCATAAAGTATTTTTGTCATTTTCTCAATCCGACAATAATTCCGTCGTGGGGTCCACCAATGATTGTGCCGTTGTACGAATATTTCCTGTTAAAATGAATATTCCCTGACCAATCGAATATTATATAACAACTTGCGTACTTTGCAAAATTTATAAATATTACTCACAACTATAATATTATATCAAATTTACTCCATAATATTCAAAAATGATATTTATAAAAATTCATATTTATTTATAAAAGTTGGGGTCTTACAGAAATGCAGTACTATATGTTATAGTATATTGTTCTAATCAAACGAATGATCTGATTAATGATAGGTCGTGATATAAGAGATAAACCTAAGTTGCATTTTGTAAGCAGCGCATCAGGCAAGTATCCTACCTTTGCATTTTCTTTATGCAATTGACATGAGTAAGAATATTTCAGAATTATATTATTACTATACAGATTATTAACCTTATATTATATACGTTCATTGATTATCAACATGTTAGTATATGGTAATTCAGATATATATTCTATTTGATAATTTCTATAAATGGTTATACAAGTGTCCCCACTTGGATAATCATTGCATTTAACCATATGTTGATACACCTTTGTTAAATACCCGTATATATATATATATATATATATATATATGTTAAATTATAGATTATTGTTGAACAAGATAAAACCTTATTATTATCCAACCGAATTGCTTTGGTTTGGAACCCCGACAAGTATGAACATCCCTTACACGGGAAAACTTTTATGCACCCAAGGTGGACAGAGTGAATGATAACATCGATTTTGCATGTAGTATTGATCAATATAGGGTACAACGGGCTGATCACCCCTGTGCCCGTAAGTTATGACGGTTTATAGATAAAGTTATGTTTAACCTTTTCGAAAATGAAAACAGTGTTCATAGTATGTCCCCTTAACCCTATTTATAGTCAGTACATAGTTTTAAAAATTTGAAAGAGGGTTGTTATTTTAGACACTCGAAATTTTCTTTACACCTGTCACTAACATTGCAGGAGGATAGACTCGTCTTTTCAGAGGGAACCCTAAAAGACAATCCATATCCATACCGGATACTACCGGAAGTTCAGCGTCAACCCAAGAACACACTGGGAGTAACAATTCCAACATCGGAGATAACCTCGAGGCGTGAAGATCCAATACCAGAACATACACCAGAGAAGACCAATTAATCTCGGAGATAACCCCGAGGTATCCAGTCTCAGTCCCAATCATGGGAATAGATACCAACCTTGGGGATAACCCCAAGGAATGCAGTTTCGGCGATAACCCCAGAAATGCTTGTTTCAAATACAACTAGCTTCAATCTCGACTCTCACAATGAGATACTCCGTACCAACCTGGAGATAACACCGGGAGGACATGCACACCTCAAAGATGACAATGAGAACCTTCAACAAATGCAGCAGTCCAATCTCAGCGACGCTCTGAGCAACGTCTGCTTTATCAGCCCAAACCGGCGATAACACCGGTGAGGGGAAACATCGTCATCTCGCCAACACGATTCCACGCCACGTCGTCTCAACATTTCATACACCTCTCTACGCAACGATGTCCCACAAGAATCAAAGATAACCAATCCTGAGTGACTATTGTGCGGGGTAACGGATAGAATTTGAAGCTTGAGGACCGGAGGGCATCGTCTCATCTTCAATGAGTTTGTACAAACTCTAATCCTATGCGATTGTACAACTCTCGACAACGGCGGTCCGAAATAGGTCCTGTATACCTCAATCGGATGCCCGGATTGCACTTCTGAAAGTTCGAGTGGACATTATAGTACCTGAGTGCACGTACTACGAGACGACCCGACCCGAGAAACCCAGGCCCACCCAGGTTGCCTCTGGTACACCTGCGGCTCCATCCTCTATAAATAGAGGGCTTGGGGTGGCCATTTTACAAGAGAAAACAGGGAGGAAGCCCTGCCCAATTTGCTCTGCACTCACCCTATACAGTGTACTTTCTCATTTTAAACACATGTGAGCTCACATATAGCTTCTTTTGTACCTACAAAAGCCAGTGTTTACCCACTTTAAAGATATAGAAGTCTTCTTTGGCAGTCAATCGTAGTTTTCCTTCTCACACACTTTAAAGCCTTTCTCTTAATCTCTCGCACACACCCTTCTTCACGTTGAGAGTCGTGTTGCGCGCATTTGCCCGGACTTTGGTCTGTTGTTTTCATTTCAGTTTGTATATATATATATATATATTATATTTATATATTTGGACTAACATTATCGAGTTATGCCTCGATTGAGCCTGAACTTGATGCAGAGCGTTTATTTGTTTTAATATATATATATATATATATATATATATATATATATATATATATATATAACTTTGTTCGAACTTTTGTTCGATGAGCTGAACTTCTATGCGAGCGCTTCTCGCTTTAATATATATATATATATATATATATATAAAATTTATATATATTAACCGTGTGTCGACTGCTCGATGATGAGCCCGGATTTTACATCCTATGACGCTTACTTGTTATATATATATATATATATATATATATATATATATATATATATATATATATATATATATATAACTATGGTCAACTCGCTCGATGAGCCCGGATTTTACATCCGGTGTGTTTATTCGCTTATATATATATACGATGAGCTCGGATTTTACATCCTATGCGTTTATTGCTTATATATATATATATTTTCATCTCACCTGGAGTTCACTTCGTGGTGGTTGATCGCTTTTACGCCTTTCTTTATTTTTCGTCTCCGCTCGAGTTTACTTACGTGGCGCTTGATCGCTTTATACATCTTTCTTTACATTTTGTCCCCACAGGTTTCCTCCGAGTTTTTACTGACTTTATTTACGTTTTGTCACTTTGAGTTTCCTCTTTTGATTTTTACAACTTTATTTACATTTCGATCCCCTATGTAGGTGCTTCGTGGTTGGTGATCATGTCTCAGATATATATATTTACACTTTTATATATATAGTCGCCATCGCTTTCATACAAATTGCTATATCATGTATGCTTTAGGAATCATGTGATCATCAGATTCAAATTTCATTGATCTAGATTCTGGTTCCGTGATTGACATTTTCAAATTGTAAGCAACTTATAAATTATTCTCGCGGTGTCCGAATTTCCTCGGATGGTTTCCATACCCATGAGGAATTCAAAGATTATTTTGTACATTATTTTCGCATGCGGATGCCTCGCATCCAGTAAAATAAAATCAATCAATCAACACTTAATAAAATGGGAGTGTAAAAGGTCTCAATTACTATTGAGCATCGGGTTTGAAAACCTCTTTATAAAACATCACCGCCATATCTTGCTTAAAATTGAATTTTACATAAATTGAACCACGTATATATAAGTGCGAACGAGGCCTCGCACTACTTCCAAATAACAGCACATTGATGCACAAACACACACATTCAGATAATAGTTTCTTGAAAAGAGGCGGTCACCGTTATAAGGCCCCAACTTTTTATAAATGAAGATTTAATTTTCTCTATTTATTATTTTGAAATAGTAAGGGTTGATTTGATTAATGTGGTTAGTTATGGGTAAAATCATAAATATTTTTTAAATAAGCAAGTGGTTATAAAATACTCATTGTTGTTGTTGGAGAATATTCGTTTGGTCGTGGAATATTCTTCTTTGTCGGGAATATTAAATGCGACGGTAGCGACCTTGTGTGGGCCCCATAACGGAAAGCGATTGGATGAAAAAAAGCAGACAAGTATAAGTTGTTTATAAATAACGGCGTAGTTATTCTGAATTATCTTGTTGGAATACCCGTGGTTAAAACACGATGTCTGGCGTTGTTGTTGCGATGATAGCACTGTATTTGCACCAATTATTGATTCTTACGTAAGAAGGCACTACTCGATAATTGTTACGATAATTCTTGTTTAGTATTTTATTTTATTGATTCAATAATTGCTTGCGTTGATATTTTATATTACTTGTTGTTTCAATAATTGTCACTACACAATATTTTCCATTATCGAATCAATAATTCATATTATCTGAATAATATTATTAGAAAACATTATTGGCAATGTCTAGAAAGTTACATACAGGAGAGGTTTGGTCACCTAATTGCGCCAAGATGAGGAGAAATTCTTATTGAAAGCCCCTCTTTCTGGAGCGGCACGGTTGCGATCTTGTGATTCATAATATTATTTGTGAATAATTAATTATTGATTTATATGATGAGGAAAATATTGATTTTATGTGGATATAGATGGAGAAAATTTTTAAAGTGACAATTGTTAAAAAATTGATATTTTATGTTTTTTGATAAAATAATATTTTATTATATTATTATAATAGAATAATGATAATATTTGTACAATGAATGTGGGATATATGAGTATATGAGGAGGAAGAGTATTTTTGTTGCATTAAATGATTAACACATGTTTTGTGTGTCGGTGAACCCTATTTCTTGACTGAAATTTGATTATAGCTGGTAAAATTGTCCGTATGTGGATTTCGGTCAATTTCTGTTTGGAATTTGGAAACACTTTCTTCTACAAAGTTGTAGAGACTTGAATTTCCTATAAAAAGTAGCGAGATTCGAATTTTCTGATAAAATGGCTATTTATTATGAATTATTGAAGTTCTGAAGTTCAGAAAAAATTGATTTTTGGAAGTATTATTTATTTTTATTAATAAAAACGTTTTTTATATGTTGTGGTCATCTTTAACATGTGCATGATGGCTGAATTCAGATTCAAGATGTGGGCGTATGAATTTTATTTTTATATAATATTATTATATTCAATTTTCTGCTTTGGTGTTCTAAGCAATTTCCTATAAATAGGGTGCTTAGATTAGAATTGAAAATCACACCAGAAACTAAAGATTTCTCTCTCTTTCTCTCTCTATAATATCAAGCATATTTGTGAGTATTTTAGTACTTTGAGTATTGCTATACGGTGCAAGTTCTTTCAAAGACTATATCCGATATTCGATCGAAATCTTTTTTTTTTTGAGGTAAGGGATGTTATTTTATTCGAAAATGATATTATTTCTTCATATCATTATCTTAAAAATATTGGTTGGAAATTTTTATCAAATTTGGAACTTTTTCTTGTCTTAGTTACTATTCAGTTACTATTCACGAGTTAATATTCATGAGTTACTATTCACGAGTACTATTCACGAAGCGTTCACGAATGATGATGATTTTTTTGAAATTTCTATCTTTTGAGGTCGGAGTTACTATTCACGTATCTGGCACTATTCACGTATCGACCTTATTCACGAATCGACCTTATTCACGAAAAAATTAAATTTTCTTTTACGTGTCCAAGAATATCTGCTATGATTCCTATCTTTGATTGGATCTATGTTTTGATCATTCTTGAATTTTACTCCACTCTCGATTATTTATGAAGTATTTTTGAACTTGGATTGTTTAAGGTACGAATCCTTAATATTTGTTCTTTTGTTTCACTCACTGGATTCGTTTTCTTTAAAATATTTTTCATCATCCTCGGTCCTAAATGATGATATAACTGAATATCTTTGGCCTGTAGTGCAAAGATGAATGATTTTATAATGAATATCTTTGGCCCGTAGTGCAAAGATGAACAGGTGTTTAAATGAACATGACCAACTGATGAATATCTTTGGCCCGTAGTGCAAAGATGAACAGGTGTTGAGATGAACATGACCAACTGATGAATATCTTTGGCCTGTAGTGCAAAGATGACTATTTGATTCAAGATATATATTGATTGATGTTACAGGGATAAAATATCGATGATGGACTTTTAAATTCATATATAGAAGATA
The DNA here is from genome assembly GCA_020205615.1 of Panax quinquefolius. Taxonomy (NCBI): domain Eukaryota; kingdom Viridiplantae; phylum Streptophyta; class Magnoliopsida; order Apiales; family Araliaceae; genus Panax; species Panax quinquefolius. The sequence continues at coordinate 277,247 of JAINUW010000492.1, read as the reverse complement.
GTAGATTGCATTCTCTACTTAACTCTTCTAATGAATTGTTGTTTTCGATGCAGTTGTTGATCTAAAACTTGTTGTCTATTGTATTCTATCAGATTTTTCCCTGTTGAAGACTAAGGATAATTTGTTGTACATTATCTTAGTCATAATATTCTTTACTGGGCTAGTTGAGCTCACCCTTTTCCTTTTTGTTCCATTTTTCTTCTCAGGAGACGAGAATATAGCGGGAACTAGTCGGGGTGTGGAGTAATGGTTCAAGATAGTTGTTTTAGTAGTCCTCACTATTTTGTAAAATAGTGTATCAATAATTGTAATGAGGACTTATTTGAGTGTGGATATTGTCTAGAAGACAATATTTGTATTTAAACTCACAGTTTATGTGTTGTCGTATTTTGCACGACAATTGTATTAATGTAGTTGTAGTTGTTTCTGTACCATGTATTTGGCGACTCAGAATGGGTTGGGTGATGTATACCTATTTTGGGGGCGTCACAGTTGGTATCAAAGCTTAGGGATATGATCTCTGGCGGAGATCGGGGAATAGAACTAGGAGGGGAGAGACAAGTAAATCCTTCGCTAGTGTGTCCTACCTAAGCTTATTTGTTGGTCGGTCATAATATAGGGGTATTATGTGATTTGTTAATTTGTTTAATTAACCCTTGTTTTATCGCAGTATTTAAGAATGTCGACTGAGAATGTTAATAGTGGAGTAAATGTGACCGTGGAGACACCTTTGCTCACCAACGAGGAGAACGTGCAACAGGCTGACAATGTTCCTCCCCATGTGAAACAACACCACTGAAAGCGAGATGATGAGCGATGGTATGTTTAGGAACTTTCTAGAATTAATGCAAAACCAAAGCGAGAAAGACTCTTTGTTCAAAATGCGGTGGAAACACTTTGGTAACTCACGGATGGTCACCGCTTAAGCGATTCGAGGAGTTAGGACCAGGAGTTTTTGGGAAAGCGAGAACCACTTACGGCGAGAGGCGTGGATAAAGCGGATCACTAAGATATTTGATGTCTTGGGATGCTCAGAGGAGCAAAAGGTTCCTTTCGCCACTTTTATGTTACGAGGAGAGGCATATTATTGGTGGGAATCCGTAAAGCGTACTCAACCTACCGTACTGAAGATGTCTTGGGAGAAGTTCCAAGAATTGTTCAACGACAAGTACTTTTCCGAAAGTATTCGTCACATGAAGGAGGTAGAGTTCATTAAGTTGGAGCAAAACAATATGAGCGATGTCGCGATCTGAAGCTAAGTTTGCCGAGTTGTCTCGATTTGCATCCCATTTGGTTGATAATGAGGAGAGAATGACGCGAATGTTTACTGCGAGGTTTGAAACCCAAAATACGTCGATACCTCATTTCTCACAAACTTTGTTTATATTCGGATGTTGTAAATAGGGCTCGATTATTGGAGCGTGATAATGAGTCGGCTCAATGAAGAATAATGACCAACAACTTCGATGATAATCGTCATGGTGGTGGCGACGGTCATCGAACAATGATAACCATCGTGGAGGAAATTATCATGCCGAAAATGGTAACCACTTGAGTGGTAATCATGGCAAGGTAATAGAAGAAATAACTTCAGTGGAAATTTCAAGAAGAAGATTTAACAATGACGGAAGACGTCGGCACCAACACCAAACAATGAATTTTAGAGGAGGAGAAAGGCGCGGTTAGATCTACAGATCACGGAGAAGAGGGACACATAAGTCCAAACTGTTCACAACCTTCCAAGGTATGTTATAATTATGGAAAAAGAAGGTCATATCGCTTTCGAGATTATGCGGTGGCGAAACCCATCCATCGAGGGATGGTGACTCAAAAGGTATCCCCGAACAAGTCAAAGTCATCGGTTCTTGAAAAGAGCATTTTTTGTGACTTCTCAAAAATCGAGAGTAACGAGAACGGTTAGCAGGTTAGTTAATTATAAATTCTTGCAAAAGTTTATACCTTATTGAATCTGGGTTCTACCCATTCATTTATCTCTCCGCTTATACTCAACGTTTAAACTTGACTCTGGAGAAAATTAGACTTTGACTTATTTGTTGAAACTCAGTTAGGAGAAACTTTCGTTACATCCATTTGTTTATAAATCTTGTTTGATCCAAGTTGGCACCATCACATTACACCATTGACCTTATTTCTTTAAAGATACTTGCTTTTGATGTGATTTTGGGGATTGATTGATTAACTACTCATCATGCCAAAATTGATTGCTTTAAATAAAGGTTGTTAGTTTTCATATTCCTAAGCAACCTGTTATTCGAATTCAAGCAACCAAACCATTGAAGTCAAACACTTTCATATCAAGCCATAAAGTCATTCGTTTATTGAAAAATGGATGTCAAGTTTTCTTAGCCCATGTTATGGACTTAAACAAAAATACGTCAGATTTGAATGATATTTCTATTGTTAGTAAATTTCCTGATGTATTTCCTGAAGAATTTCTTGGCTTACTCCCAAAGTGTGATATTGAATTTTGTATCGACTTTGAACCCGGTACAAAACCCATTTCTAAAATCTCATGGCTCTATTGAACTTGAGTTAAAAAATTCAACTATAGAATTTGGTACCGAGCCTTTATCTGGTGACTTCCTTTGTGGAATACACGAAGCCGGACTCTCGTAGGGGGGCACCATATTTGTGTGATAGTAAAGCGATAGGTACCATTGTGACGTGCTTATCCAAGATTGGGATATGAGTCATAGTTGAGAGCAACCTAAGTCGATGAATCGAAATCGTAGCTTTCATGCTTAGTTGGTTATTATCGAAGATTTTGTGGAAAGATTTTCTCGAATCGCTACTCTATTAACTCAAATGACTCGAAAAGATACAAAATTGAATGGAGCGAGGAATGTAAACTTCAACATGCTCAACATGCAACGGCGCGTTGGCTCATTTGTTGAAAGATTACGACCATACCATTCAATACCATCCTTGAAAGAAAAAAACGAACGTGGTAGCTGACGTGTTGAGTAGAAAATCGTATGTGGTTACGAGTGTAATTTTGTTAACACAAAGACCCATTTCGTACGACTTACAAAAGATGGAGATAGAGTTACAAATTCTAAGAATCTGCGTGAAGATAACGAATATACGATTAGAATCGACTTTAATCGATAAAGTTAAAACCGCTCAAGCTATACACCAGGAGTGATGAATATAAAAAAGAAGGTGCAAGAAGGCATTATTCTAGAAGTAAGAGTTGATGAAGAGAAGAAATCACAACCTTTGATTTATTAGTCCATTTGAAATCATCGATTGAATAGGAACTATGGCCTATAGACTCGCTTCTGACCAAGTATGGCGGCGTGTTCATAACATTTTTCGCGTATCGATGTTACGTAAATATGTGGACGACCCGAACCACATTATTGAATTAGAATCAAACGAGATAGCAGAAGATTTAACGTACGAGGAGGTACCAGTCAAGATCTTGGATGGGAAGGAGCATATCTCTACTACATGTCAATTTCGAGGACGAAATTTCATAAGGAGGGAGGTTGTAAGAGGCCCCAACTTTTTATAAATGAAGATTTAATTTTCTCTATTTATTATTTTGAAATAGTAAGGGTTGATTTGATTAATGTGGTTAGTTATGGGTAAAATGCATAAATATTTTAAATAAGCAAGTGGTTATAAAATACTCATTGTTGTTGGAGAATATTAGTTTGGTCGTGGAATATTCTTGCTTGTCGGGGAATATTAAATGCGACGGTAGCGACCTTTGTTAATGGGCCCATAACGGAAAGCGATTGGATGAAGAAAATGACAAGTATAAGTTGTTTATAAATAACGGCGTAGTTATTCTGATTAATAATGTTGGAATACCCGTTGGTTAAAACACGATGTCTGGCGTTGTTGCCAAGATGCACACGGTATTGCACCAATTATTGATTCTTACGTAAGAAGGCACTACTCAATAATTATTACGATAATTCTTTGATATTCGATATTTTATTTTATTGATTCAATAATTCTTTGCGTTGATATTTTATATTCTTGTTGTTTCAATAATTGTCACTTACTGAATATTTTCCATTATCGAATCAATAATTCATATTATCTGAATAATATTATTAGAAAACATTATTGGCAATGTCTAGAAAGTTCTGTCTAAGGAGAGGTTTGGTCACCTAATTGCGCGCCAGTAAGGAGAAATTCTTATTGGAAAGCCCCTCTTTCTGAGGAGCGGCACAGTTGCCGATCTTTGTGATTCTATAATATTATTTGTGAATAATTAATTATTGATTTATATGATGAGGAAAATATTGATTTTATGTGGATATAGATGGAGAAAATTTTTAAAGTGACAATTGTTAAAAATTGATATTTTATCTTTTCTGATAAAATAATATTTTATTATATTATTATAATAGAATAATGATAATATTTTTACAATGAATGTGGGATATATGAGTATATGAGGAGGAAGAGTATTTTTGTTGCATTAAATGATTAACACATGTTTTGTGTGTCGGTGGACCCCATTTCTTGACTGAAATTTGATTATAGCTTGTAAAATTGTCCGTATGTGGATTTCGGTCAATTTCTGTTTGGAATTTGGAAAAACTTTCTTCTACAAAGTTGTAGAGAATTGAATTTCCTATAAAAAGTTGCGAGATTCAAATTTTCTGATAAAAGGGCTATTTATTATGAATTATTGAAGTTCCAAAATAATTGATTTTTGGAAGTTTTATTTATTTTATTAATAAAAACGTTTTTTATATGTTGTGGTCATCTTTAACATGTGTGCATGGTGGTTGATTCAGATTCAAGATGTGGGCGTATGAATTTTATTTTATATATAATATTATTATATTAAATTTTACGCTTTGGTGTTCTAAGCAATTTCTATAAATAGGGTGCTTAGGTTAGAATTGAAAATCACACGAAACTAAAGATTTCTCTCTCTTTCTCTCTATATATATCGGCGTATTTTGTGAGTATTTTAGTACTTTGAGTATTGCTATCTGGTTGCAAGTTCTTTCAACACTATATCCGATATTCCGATCGGAAATCTTTTTTTTTTGGAGGTAAGGGATGTTATTTTATTCAAAAATGATATTATTTCTTGATATCATTATGCTTAAAATATTGGTTGGAAATTTTATCAAATTTGGAACTTTTTCATGTATGGGTTACTATTATTTCTTATTCATGAGTTACTATTCACGAGTTACTATTCATGAGTTACTATTCACGAGTACTATTCATGAAGCGTGATGATGTTTTTGTGTGAAATTTCTATCTTTTGAGGTCAGAGTTACTATTCACGTATTCGGCACTATTCACGTATACGACACTATTCACGAATACGACACTATTCACAAAAAAATTAAATTTTCTTTTATGTGTCCAAGATTGTCGGTTATGATTCCTATCTTTGATTGGATCTATGTTTTGATCATTCTTGAATTTTACTCCACTCTGGTTATTTATAAAGTATTTTTGAATTTGGATTGTTTAAGGTACAAATCCTTAATATTTGTTCTTTTGTTTCACTGGATTCGTTTTCTTTAAAATATTTTTCATCATCTTCAGTCCTAAATGATGATATAACTGAATATCTTTGGCACAGAGTGCAAAGATGAATGATTTTTTATAATGAATATCTTTGGCCCGTAGTGCAAAGATGAGCAGTGTTTAAATGAACATGACCAATGATGAATATCTTTGGCCGTAGTAGTGCAAAGATGAGCAGTGTTGAGATGAACATGACCAATCGATGAATATCTTTGGCACATAGTGCAAAGATGACTATTTGATTCAAGATGTATATTGATTGATGTTACGAGGATAAAATATAGATGATGGACTTTTAAATTCATATATGATAGATAGAGATTTCATTCTCTACTTAACTCTTCTAATGAATTGTTGTTTCATTGCATTGTTGATCTAAAACTTGTTGTCTATTGTATTCTATCAAATTTTTCCTGTTGAAGACTAAGGATAATTTGTTGTACATTATCTTAGTCATAATATTCTTTCTTTGGGCTAGTTGAGCTCACCCTTTTCCTTTTTGTTCCATTTTTCTTCTCGAGGAGAGAAGAATATAATGCGGGAATTAGTCGGGGTGTGGAGTAATGGTTCAAGATGTTGTTTTAGTAGTCCTCACTATTTTGTAAAATAGTGTATCAATAATTGTAATGAGGACTTATTTGAGTGTGGATATTGTCTAGAAGACAATATTTGTATTTAAACTCACGAGTTTATGTGTTGTCGTATTTTGCACGACAATTGTATTAATGTAGTTGTAGTTGTTTACGTACCATGTATTTGGCGACTTTCGAGAATGGGTGATGTATACTATTTTTGACGTCACAAACGTGGTAACACGGATGCGTCAGCGATGTGTATGTGAATGTATGTTGTGTGGTCCCTCCACCGTGAGGCTATCCTGCTTGTTTGATTCTCGGACTCGTGAGAAGACTAATTCCCGAGGCTCGTGAAAGTCACCACCCAAATTCGCTCCAAATTGAAAGACCTGATTAATTTCCGTCAAGTAGATTGCGATGATTTGGGAACCTTCATGCCAAAAATCCGCGAGAGTAACCTAAGATAGGTCAGCCTCTGATAAACCCAAAACGGAGGAAAGTCTCTTCATGCTCTCATTTCAATTACTTGTAAACACAATTACTTGTAATTTCATTCCACATCTATCTCCACGTAATGAGAAATATGAAGAAATGTGTACACATACATATTTTAATTAACATGCTATAAACAGCTGACATCCGTTTTTGCAGGATAAAATTCCTAAAATGGACACATCACATAACATGTTATTATACACATTCCCTAAAGACAAAACTATGCAAGTCTTTCGCAGGGAACCAATCAGACCTACTACCCGGTCAAAGTCCAAAAAGGCTACAGGCCTACAGTCAATCATGTCGTCATCTGACCAGACTGACCTTAATCCAGTTTCTCGCAAAGAATTCGACGGATTAAGCAAACAAATTACAGATTTGGTTGTTCTACTCAAAGAACTACACCACCCAATCGTGGTCCAAAATACCCATACATGCCGAATCCTCCACATAAGGGGAACCCAAAATGTCATTACATATACGAACTGCATTGGATACGACCAACAAAACTCATGATACTGCCCATCCCACTGGAGATCCACACACTGGTGACATCAAAAAGAAAGTCCTCCAAATAGAAGAGACCCTTCGTGCTATCAAAGGAATTGGAACACACGGGAGTGTTTCATATACTGATCTTTACATTTTCCCCGGTGTTCATTATCCAGAAAAATTTAAAACTCCTGACTTTGAAAAATATGACGGGTTAGGAGATCCTTACACACATTTAAAGGTGTTTATTGGAGAACTTAGATCTTATGCAGAGGACAAAAAAATCAGAATGCAATTGTTCCAAAAGAGTCTAACTGGAGAAGCCCGTTCGTGGTACACAAGATTAGACAACTCAAAGATTCATAGCTGGGAAGAGCTAGCACATGCTTTCCTCACTCAATACAGCTTTCAATCTCAGATGGCTCCTGATCGGTATCAAATTACCAAGATCAAGAAACAGTCTAACGAGTCTTTCAGAGAGTATGCTCAAAGGTGGAGACGCCTAGCTGCCCAAGTTAGTCCTTCCATGACAGAATTTGAGATGGTCATGACTTTCATAGACATACAAGAAGCTCCGTTCTATGAAAGAGTTTTAGCAGGCATCGGTAAACCATTTTCTGAAATGGTCAAACATGGGGAGATGGATGAGATGGGATTGAAGTCCGAAAAAATTCAAGACCTAGCTGCACTTAAAGCGGTTGTTGATCACATCCAATCCAGAAATTATGGAAACAACCCCCGGAGGGTCTATAAAAAGAAAGTGGAAGATGTTTCCCTGATACTACAGGGTCAAAAAGGCGATCAAAACATGCCTATTCAAAGGAGAAACTACACTCCCTTTCAAGCACAGTCTGCGAACCCTCCAATACCAAAAGGTGGAGAAGTTAAATGCCCTCGAGTGTTCACACCCTTAGGGGAAACCCTCGAGAATATTCTCACTCTTCTGACAACACAGAAGAAAATTACACATCTTCTTCCACCAGCCAGCCCTAATGGACGGGGTTTCAATGTTGCTCGAAAATGTGCTTATCATGCCGGGGCACCTTGACATGATACTCAGGATTGTTGGGCCTTAAAACACAAGATCCAGGACCTGATAGACAATGGGGAGATCGTGGTCACCAAACCAGATCAGCCTCACGTTCAAGACAACCCTCTTCCTCAGCACAAAGAAGAAGAGGTCAACATGATCAATTGGAGTAATGGAAAGAATTCCAATTTCAACTGTGAATCCTCCCAGACCCTCAAAGACGGTGATGACAAATGGGATTATGCCAAGTTTTAGTTCACAATAGAACGAAAGATAAAAGCTTTAGGCAAACAAATTGAACAATTGGCAGAATTGGTGACTTATCAGCATCAAGTGACTCGTCAATTAATCAGCCAGGAGCATGCCAGTCTCCTACCTCTTGTCATGAATGTTACCTCGTCACTTTTAGAAAATAAAATACTAGAAGAAAAAGTGACAAAGAGAGCAAATGCCAAAGCTCGTCGGGATTTTGCCAACAAAAGGGAATTCACCTATTTGGGCCAACCTATGGAGGAAATCCTTCATATGTTGATCAATGAAGGAAGGATCAGTTCCCTTCTACCTCCAATCAACCCCCGTTCAGGATGGTACAACTCTGATGGAGTATGTCAATATCACTCCAAGTTTTGCGGTCACAACACAGAAGAATGCTCGGCACTCCGCCACCTTATCCAAAATCTAATTGACAGTGGTGTCCTGCACTTAGCAGACGACGATACTGTGTTACGTGCAAGTGAGAATACATGTCCTACTAAGTGGAAGAGTGTGGTAGCAGTCATATCCACTGAAGCAGATGGGATTAATCAATCACTCACAATGCCAACAATTCAATTTAAGGGAAGCAACAATCCTTTGAAATTGGCCGCTCCCAAGCCAATCAACTTGCCGTTCAGAGCACAATATCCTATTGTTAGCTTGCACAAGGTTCCATGGAATTATGGAGAAGGTGAAAGATCCACCTCACATACCACTGCTGCAGTGTCGAAGGAAAATCCACTATATCTTCCCCAACGGGTGATGAAGTCTACCATCCAATCAAAGGGGAAAATACCCATGAAGAAGATTGAAAAATTCCTCTGCACTATGGGTCATAACGAAGCCAAGGTGGTTTTAAGCTTAAAAGAAGCTCCACAACAGATATCAATTTTGGACTTAGTCCTAACTTCCGAGGATCACCGGAAGGTCTTGTTGAAGGTTTTAGAAGAAGCCTATCTACCAACATCAGTTGATACGAAAAAATTTCAACATCTGTTTGATCACATTTTCAACAACAATGTGATATCCTTCACTGATGATGACATACCGCCCGAGGGGACCGGTCATTGCAAGCCGTTGCACATTGCGGTCTTGTCCTTCGGATACATGCTAGCTGGAGTCTTGATAGATGGAGGTTCATCTCTTAATATCTGTCCATATGCTACCTTGGTGAAGATGAATATCAATCTCAATCGAATTCGGAGTAGCCATACAATCATCAAAGCTTTTGATGGAGCCTGTCGGAATTCGGTCGGAGTAATTGAACTGCCAATCGAAATTGGTCCTCATACATTCTGCGTATTTTTTCATGTACTCAAGATAGATTCAGGATACAACCTGCTCTTGGGACGACCTTGGATTCATATGGAAGGGGTAGTCCCCTCCACCCTTCATCAGCAACTGAAATATATTATCAACAATAGCCTGGTCACGGTCAACGCTGAACCAGAGTGTCCTCAACACGGGGACATGCCATTCATCAATGCCAATGCAGATGTTGATCCGGTCAGTTTTCATGCCTTGGAAGTAAGCAATACCCAATACCATGCTATTGGAATGCCATTTCCTGAACCCAAGATTTCTGTCGAGGTAATGTCGGCTACTCAAGAAATGATGTCATTGGGTCATAAACCGGGACAAGGGCTGGGTAAAAATTGCCAGGGTATCAAGTACCCAATTCGATTAACCAAGCAAACTGGAATAGCTGGGCTAGGCTATTCTGCCAGTTCTAGTAACAGGAATCCTCATAAGCATCAGCAGATTCCTTCAGTTTCAACCATGCGGCATTCATCTTCGCCTTCAAACTCTGAGTCCGCACAACCTCCTATAAAGGTGCCAGCCAATGTAATGGCTATGTTATTTCCCAAGTCGGTGCCAGTAAAGGAGAAAGAAGTCTTTGTTCCAAATCCCGCAGTTGAAGAGGAGGAACGAAGAATCAAGCAAGACGTCATCTGAATGATGTCAGGCATACGCATCATCGTTCATGATGAACATACCAACAGATACACCCCAGACGATGATTGCCCAGACATAATGGCCATCATTCGGATGTGGAGGAGGATGATGACAATCCCTCCATCATTGCGATCCACCTTCTTGACTTTACCGCTTTAATTGGAACAACATTCCTTGCATTGGTCGACAAGGGTAAAACGGGCAGAAACTCTTTCTGCCCTGTAGATATAATAACTGTTTACTTTTCTATACATTATTAGCAGTTTATTTTACCCGTATATGCTAACACTGTGTATGATCAACACATTTCATATATACTAAGTGAAAGCATATTTTGTTTCAGGACTCTGGATTTAGATGTGCATGTACTTGTTGATACGGTGCCTCTTCTCCACAAGGATTGTACCTTTGATGTAGAGATGAATTCAGCCTTGATGGAAATACAGGATGACATTGAGGTGCCTCCAAAAATTCAAGAATGGGTCAAAGACAAACCTAAACCCAACCTTGATCAAACCACTTCTTTCAATCTCGGAACCTTAGAAAGCCCTAAGTTAATCCAGATTGGTTCAAACCTTACCCCAAACCAAAGGAATGACATGGTTGCGCTACTAACCCAATTCCAGGATGTGTTTGCATGGTCTCATGAAGACGTGGTGGGTTTGTCCACTGACATTGTTCTTCATCACCTTCCCATAAAAGAGGGATTTAAGTCAGTCAAGCAAAAGCTTAGGCGATTGAAACCTGAGTGGAGTTTAAAGGTGAAATAAGAAATTGTGAAACAATTTCAAGCTGGCATCATCATGGTGTCTACATATCCAGAGTGGATATCCAACATTGTTCTCGTGCCTAAACCCAGAGGGAAGGTTCGAGTTTGCATGGATTACCGGGACTTGAACAAAGCTTTCTTAAAAGATAGCTTTCCCGTGCCATTTATCCACATTCTTATTGATAATACTGTGCAATACGACATGTACTCCTTTGTTGATTGTTTTGCGGGGTATCATCAGATCATGGTTGCTGAGGAAGATCGTGAGAAAACTACTTTCATCACGCCTTGGAGAAACCTTTTGCTATAGACGGTTGTCATTCGGCCTCATCAATGCCGAAGCCACCTATTAAAGAGCTATGATGGCTCTTTTCCACGACTTAATGCACAAAGAGATCGAGATCTACATGGATGACATCATTGTCAAATCCCGGAAGGAGGATGAACATATAGACCATCTCAGAAAGTTGTTCAACAGGTTGTGTAAGTACAACTTCAAGTTAAATCTAGCTAAATGCGCCTTTGGCGTTAAATCAGGCAAGTTGCTAGGATTTCTAGTCAGCCACAAAGGGATTGAGCTGGATCCTGCCAAAATCCAAGCCATCATAGAAATGCCCATTCCTCAAACAGAAAAGGAAATACGGGGATTTTTGGGAAGAATCAACTTCATTAGCAGGTTTATCTCTCAACTCACAGCATCCTGTGAGCCAATCTTCAAGCTATTAAGGAAGAACTCCTTCATGAAATGGAATGATGAGTGCCAGAATGCCTTCCTTACAATTAAAGAACAGCTAGCCAAAGCTCCTATGTTGGTACCACCCAGGGATAATGTTCCCCTGTTTATGTACCTGTCCATAAGTGACAACGCCATGGGCTGCATGCTGGGATAGAAAGATGATAGAGGCCAAGAACGAGCTATCTATTACCTCAGAAAATGGTTCAGTAGTAGTGAACACAAGTACACTCTGATCGAAAAGACGTGTTGTGCTTTAGCATGGGCTTCCATGAGGTTACAACATTACCTCCATGGTCACACAACCCATCTCATATCCCGCGTGGATCCTCTCAAATACGTGTTCAATAAACCCATGCTAAATTGCCGACTGGCCAGATGGCAGTTGATCCTACAACAATTTGACATCGTATATGTGACTCAAAAGTCCATCAAAGGTCAAGGAATTGCGGATCAACTAGCCACCGCACCTTCAGGGGATTTCAAACCCTTGGAAACATATTTCCCCGATGAAGCAGTAATGACAGTTCAAAGAACACCATCGATGCAATCCGCTAATCATGGAAGATGTATTTTGATGGAGTCATTAATATGGAAGGTTACGGAGCTGGAGCGCTTCTAGTATCTGCACGGGAGCGATATCCGTCACCGCCAAATTGCAGTTTGTCAGCACCAACAACACACCTGAGTATGAAGGCTGTCTCATGGGGATAAAACTTGCCCGTTCATTGGGCATCAGGCGGTTAACTGTCTTTGGAGATTCAGAGTTGGTAATCAGATAATCCACCAAAATCTATCAAACCAAGGAACTACATTTGCTGCCTTACCATCGGCAGGTTTTGAAGATGGCTTTGGAGTTCGAAGAAATCTCCTTTCTACACATTCCTCGTAATAGGAATGACTTTGCGGACACATTAGCTATTTTGGCCTCCTTGATTCGTATATCAGATAAAGAACACTTGCCAAGCGTCACAATTTCCCTGCACAAGGGCCCAGCCTATGGGAATTACGTTGGAGAAGTATCGGATGAGCTACCTCCCATCCAACATCCTTGGTATCAGCATATCAAGGAATATCTACGAGATGGATCTACACCCGCTGAGGCGAGCCCGACTGAGAAAAGGTGGATCCATTGACTTGCTATGAAATTCTACCTGAGTGGAGATGCGCTCTACAAAAGAGATGCAGGACTAGGTCTCCTCAGATGTTTAGACAAAGATCAAGCCCAAAGGCTTATGGATGAAATCCATGGTGGAGTTTGTGGCCCCCACATAAGTGGCCCCCTCCTTGTCAAGAAAGTCCTTAGGACGGGACATTATTGGCTATCTCTCAAAGCTGATTGCAATGAACACGTCAGGAGATGCTATCAGTTCCAGATTCATGGGAATACTATACACGCCCCTCCACGAAAACTCCAACAATATGAGTTCACCTTAGCCCTTCTCAATGTGGGGAATGGACGTTATCAGGCCCACTGAGCCTAAAGCCAGTAATGGACATCGATTTATCTTCACCATGATTGACTACTTTACCAAGTGGGTAGAAGCAGCCTCCTTCCCCAAGGTTACTAAAGAAGTCATCATTGCTTTCATCAGAAACAATGTCGTTTGTCGATATGGACAACCAGAGGTGATTGTGTCAGACAATGCTAAGAACCTCAACAACAAAATGATGGAGGAATTATGCAGTAAATTCCACATCAAACATCTTAACTCTATCATCTATCATCCGAAGATGAACGGTGTTGTTGAAGCGGCTAACACAAATATCAAGAAGATTATGCAAAAGATGTTCGCTAACCACAAAGATTGGCCTGACCTATTGCCTCTCACTCTGTTAGCCTACAGAACCTCAATGTGCACTTCCACTGGGGCAACCCCCTACGCATTAACCTATAGGATGGAAATAGTGCTCCCCATAGAAGTTAAAATGGAATCCCTCAGAGTGTTGATAGATGCTCAGCTGGATGAATACCAATGGGTACAAGACATGTATCACCAATTGTCTCTGATAAACGAAAGGCGAACCGCGACTATCTTCCATGGTCAGTTATATCAACAAAGGATCGCCAGATCCTACAACCAAAAAGTCCGGCTACGGCAGTTTAAACAACATGACTTGGTTTTGAAGAAGATCCTTGATAACCAAGATCAATCTAAAGGAAAATTCACTCCTAACTGGGAAGGCCCATTTATTGTCAAGGAAATATTGACAGGAGGTGCTCTCAGATTACAAGAAATGGACGACGATGAGTTTCCACAACTCATCAACTCGGACACCGTGAAACGGTACTATGTCTAAAGTTTCCCTCAAGCAAACATCCTGGTGTTGGAACATCAAATCATCAGTTATTCTGGTTCTTTCACCCTTTACAGCATACAACTCTTTCACACTTTGCCCCTCAGGGAAACATACTCTTCAAGCCAGTAGCCTAGCTCCTTTTCGTTCCTACGACTTAGGTCATCCCACTACAAATTGAACCTCTCGTGTTTGCAGTTTGGCTACCCATACATGGGATCAAACTTTTCCTACCTACAGTTTATCCTCAACCTAGGATTAAACTTTCTCCTCCCCGCACTCTGACCCACACATGGGATTTCGCTTTTCATCTCACCTTGAGGGGCGAACAACGCCGACCTGATCTCCTCTTTCAATAGGAGTACGTAAGCAACCATTTCATATGGCCCGGTCACAATAAAACAAAAACAACAAAAACATTTCTACCCTTTCAAAAATAAAAACAACAAAAACATTCCTACACCATTTCTGCCATATACAACGTTGAACCTCTTACACCAGGTTCGAACTACGTAGACCTGATCTCCTCTTCAATAGGAGTACGTAGGCAGCCATTCATGGTTCGGTCTCACCCCCTACCAAAACACAAACCCTTGTCAGTTGGTACTGGGATCATATTTCAATCCACAACATTTCATTCGACTTTTGGATCAAGGGATGAAATTACTGAACTCCTCGCGAATAGGAGATTCTACGACCATCTAAGTCATGCGGTCATACCTTGAAGAGCAACACCAATCCATAAGAGATGGAATTAACTAGGCTTCTCCTAAATAGAAGTGCTAGCGACCATCTGTGGTGCAGTCAATCTCAGAGAGAAAAGCCACACTCCTCTCAATATTTTCATACATAAACCAGTCCCAAGACACCAAAGATGGTAGGGATACAGATCGATGATCCATTCTGAAATATCCAGAGATAACTCAATGTCCATCCACCTAGGAGGAATTCAGAATACATCAAGATCACAAGCCCTGAAGCAGCAGACAAAATATCAAGCAAGTAGCAAAGCATATCTAAAAGGGAAGTGATCCAAAAATATATTTCCCTGTCATATATATAATGTTGTTTGATATATACAATGTAAACTGTTACATAACAAAATGGCTAAGCTAGTTTGTGCGGAAAAAAAAAGCTCATCTACAAGTCAGGGTATATGCGAGCTAACAAGCCCAACATGGCGTCCCTCTCAGAAGAAAGAGGCGAAGCTGTGGTCTCCTGTACGAGAATATCCACACGACCCAATAGATCTGCAGCCATCTGAATGGTGACCATATGCTCATCAATGTAAGTGCTCATCTCTGCGATCATGCTAGTGGTAAGGGACCTCACTACCGTACTATCTGTAATGGCTACATCCCGGGCAGATATAACACTATCCCGCTCAACTATCACTGCATCTCTGGATGATTTGGCCTAATCCTGCTCAACAACAGCGATATCTCTGTGAGCTAATGCCTCGTCGCTCTCTAATAGAGCTGCGTCTCTCCCATCAAGGGCAGTCAACATCAAGGATCGGGCATAATCTCTCTCAAAGGTCATCAGATGAAGACTCGCTCTAGGTAATGCGGTCTTAAGTCTTGAATCACAACAGCATATCTTAATCTTGGGAGAATCTGGAGGAAATGTTGGCAACCCAGCAGCGGGCTCCTCTCGATGTAGGAATTGATGACCTCCATGGGCTCTACATCATCTGACTCGCTATTTGGTACTGTAGATACTGCTGCAGCCGATAAAATCTTTGTCTCCATCCATACGGAATACTCTGCAGAATAACCAGGATGGCTCACAGAAAAAGCAACTATCTCCCGCAGATCCCAACAAGCATACACACGGGATCGGTCCTCTGCTGAGAGATATCGAGAAGCTGAACGCTGACCTATCGCCCCCTCGAAAGGATGAAAATCCTGAAACTGGTCAAACTGCGACATCACGGCCAGTGGGTGGTAAGTAGTCACGCCCCTCAAACCAGCCAGAGGGAGGTAGTCCATGCCCGGAGCATGAGTAATGAAGCTGTATGGTGAGCTAAGCCCCAAACACGGCAATATGCTGAATGGATCTCTGATATCTGCCAAAAATGTGGACCAAGACAAAGCATCTATACACTCTGATGGATGAAAGGAGTATGACATGGCTACATCATGGGTGAACCAATACCCATGCCGTCTAAGAGTGCCAATCGGTCTCAAGTGTGACATAAACCAGACATATAGCATGGTCGAGCTACCTGTGAACACTCACATCCGGATAAGTGCAAAGAGATGAAGATGTCGACCACAGGTCTCTGCTACATAATCATATGTATAATGGTGCGACCCTCCCTGAGAGCTCTCACAGCCATGATGACACCTATGTCTATCTCATCTAGGTATCGTGGCATATAGACATACGACAATCGCAAAACAAAAAGATCGTCAACCACAGCCAAACGCCAATGATCCTCCTCCGGTTGACATCCCGTGAATGTCGTGAATAGCTATCCTCATAGCCAAATCATCATAAAGAAAATCTTTGGGATATCACGTGGCGGACGTCACCACTCATCTCGCACCACTCTGCTATGAATCCGGTGAGAGTCGTGAACCGCTTCTACTCATGTCTCCCAAAGCCATATGCACGCAAGGTCTGTCTAATGGTAGCATCGTCAATCGTGCATACTCCTCCAGAGTAGGAGTCAACTCATGGGTCCCGAATCGAAAGACCTGCCTATCCGGAACCCAATGCTCTAGCATCCCGTCCACAAACCCTGTGCAAACTTGAAACATCAATAAGGTCATGGTATGCTGCAACAAATGATCTACAGTCACCCTGTCTGGTGGTGACATGCTATCATACCACGATCGCATACCCAATGCCACCAATGATGGCGGGGTATGATCTGTACAACTAACTATCAAAGAAGACATCTGTGCGGGCCATGTCATAAGACCATCCAGGGGTCAATGCTGAATATCTCTGGACATACATACATATGCATAACATGATACATGCATAACAGATAATAGATGGCAATATGATATAGGGAATGGAAAAACTGTGCATACATTCCTGAGTATATCATCATATAATACATCATCTCTGTACAGCTACAAGTACAGGGAAATGGGGCATAGATGCCCTACTACTAACAGAGGCCTATCAAAAGATATAGCTAGAACGGGGCACAGCCACCCAATATCTAACAGAGGCCTATCAAAAGATATAACGAGAATACACATCAGAAGAAGACAATGGTGTCGATATCCACATCATCAATCCTGTCCACCGGATGTAACTCCTCCCGAGTCACTGGATCTCTATCAATAGGGATGTCAGACCTATATAAAGGAGGATCTGTACCGGAAAAATCGAATAGGTCATCTGAGGGGCCAGCTCCTGAGCTGGAAGGATCAAATAAAGCCGCCTCTACCGGATCTCTGCCCAAATGCCAGATAAATATGTGTGCCGGATCCGACTCATAGAGGTGATCCACTAAGGAAGAAGAAAGATTCAAGAAGATGGGTTTTTGGCAAAACCCTAGTTTTTCTATCACTCATAGAAAATGGTGTACTCTCCAAACTATTGGAATCATGTCTGTTGTGAAAAAAAATCAACAAAAACACCACCTCACCCATAATAAGACTTCTTTTATTTATAGATGTGGGTAACCCTCCTTAACAATTAAGGAATTGAGTTTTATTTTAATTAATTAAAATCCTTTAATTAATTATGCTCTTAATCTTATTAGGAATAATTAATTAAAATCTTTTAATTAATTAACCTCCTAATCTTATTAGGAATAAATGAGTGTACTTATGTTAAATTAATTTCCAACTCTTTATAAATTAAAATAATAATAATTGTAATAATATTAATAAGACTCCTCTTATTAATTTATATATTTAATATTTCAAAATATTAAATAATAAATGTTAAGCTATTTAATTTATTCTATAACCATAGATTAAATTAAATACACTTAACATATTATTACGATTATGTCATTAACTTCTTAAATAATTATTCTTTCTTTTATGGTGTGACCCTTTAGATTCTCCATATTAAACTACTTGTGAATAAATCAATTAGAACAATTCTAATCTTATTTAAATAAATAAATTAAATAATTAATTTATTTAAATAAATAAATAATATTTATTCTACAATAGGTATAAGCCTCCCTAGCGATTAACGACTTTCCAGATAATATAGATTTCAACATTAATCGTAAAAGAACCTTTGAGTAAATAGTTACCGTACAATTCAATCCTTCCACCATACAATATCCCAATTAAATATAAGACATGGAATTACTGTAAAGTCTTATTTTATTTAATTATATGTATTTTGATCCTTAAATGTAAAACTCCAAATAATGCAAATTAGAAACTCCTTTCTAATTTCATTCTGCATTGCCAAGGACTACTGGGTTGTCATTTATCGAATCACATAGGACATTTCACTCCTTTTACTAAAAGTGGTAGATTCTTTATTGATCATACATTATCTCCATGTACGACTTATTATACCCAATCATACCCTTGATATACCCTAAGGGTCTTAGGGAATAAGTCAAAGTATAATTGATCATACACAAGATACTATTATGATCTCAAGTCCAAGGATCACTTGTATCACTATAACTACAGGAATTCCTATTGACAGGCAAGTAAAAATCCATTAGGTATTCCTTAGCGAGCCACGTTCAGTGAACTTATTCTCTAATAAGCACCTACATACTTGCTTTAGTGTCTCCACACAAATGATCATGAGATCAATGATCCTCATCCAATAAGCAAACAACGTATGTGCCAATCTATATGGATTCACTAATCCCCAATTTAGTAATCCAACGATTGGGAACTATTTTAGTTTTAAGCTTTCTAAGAATTTAGATCTCATTAGAATGATCATCATCATTATTCTAAAAGCATTGCTTAAAACTATGGGTTTATCACATATTATAAAAACAAAGATCATGTAGATAATTAAAAGCCTTTAATAAATTAATATTTTTTTATTAATAAATGAATAAGATTGTTACAGAGTATATGCTTTATCATCAAACATGATTGGCTTGTATGCATACTGTGACGCCCCCAAAACAGGTATACATCACCCATTTTGAGTCGCCAAATACATGGTACAAAATTCAAATACAACTTAACTATACAACAGTTGTGTAAAATACGACAAGTTTTAATAAGAATATTGTCATCTAGACAATATCCACACTTAATGGAGTCCTCATTACATTTATTGACACACTATTTAACAGAATAGTGAGGTCTACTAATGCTATCATCTGGACCGTCACTCCGTTCCCCGACTAATCCCGACTACGTTCTCATTTCCTGAAGAGAACTGTGAAAGAAAGGGTTAGCTCAACTAGCCCAGTAAGAAATATTATGACTAAGATAATATAGAATAAATTATCATTAGCCTTCAACAATGTTAAACTGATAGAATATAATAGACAACAAGTTTAACTGCAGCGGAACAAGAAATCCATTAGAAGAGTCAAGTAGAGCATAAAATCTAATATCTTCTATGATTTAAAAAGTTTTTCATCAACTTTATCTCTGAGACTCAACTTAATAAATAAAATCGAATCATCCTTGCATAACGACCAAGGATATTCATGTAATCATTAATGGTCATGATTATACCGAACTAACCCCGGTCATAATCATACCAACAACTATCCATCAATGAACTACAGGCCCACGAGGACTTTTACCACATCATTCGTCACATTACGGTCATGATTACACCGAATAATCCCTGGTCATAATCATACCAAGTCCATCTATGCACGTAAACCAAAGATGACTTCAATCACAATATAAGCATGATGATGATGACAATGACAATGACATAATAATTCAATAAAACAAGTTCAAGGATAAATTTTAAAGATTTATAATTTTAATTTATCCTGAAATCAATTACGTCCAAATTGTTAACATGATACTGTTTTGTGGAGTAAAATTCAAGAATGCTCAGAAGAATATTTCCATGAAAGATCTTTGGATGAAGCGTAAATATCCGTGGATATTCTACTAATTTCATGGAGTATAAAGCCAAAACTTTAACTAACTAAGTATAATAGAATATATAAAAGCTATGAAATGAATTTTTGCCCGTCATACGGTAATCCACGAGCGGATCATTTCCACAATTTAATAAGGAATGAATACAAAGGATCATTCACAATGCATGCGGTAATCCACATAGACAGGTTATTCCAAC
Source organism: Panax quinquefolius (assembly GCA_020205615.1). Lineage (NCBI taxonomy): Eukaryota > Viridiplantae > Streptophyta > Magnoliopsida > Apiales > Araliaceae > Panax > Panax quinquefolius. The sequence continues at coordinate 256,878 of JAINUW010000492.1, read as the reverse complement.
AGAATAATAAAGAATGGAATAACATAAGAATTCACTAGGCGTGCGTAATCCACACAAACAGGTTATTCCAATAAAATAATAAAGAATGGAACCAGGTCATGCGTAACCCGCACAAACAGGATATTCCAACAGAATAATAAAAAATAGAACCAGGTCATGCGTAATCCACACAGATAGGATATTCCAACAGTATAAAAAAGAATGGAATAACAACAGAATTCACCAGGCATGCGATAGACCGCACAGATAGGTTATTCCAACAGAATAAGAAAGAATGGAATAATAGAAGAATTTCACCATGTATGCGGTACTTCGCATAGACAGGTTATTCTAATATAATAATAAAGAATGGAATAACAACCCTTACGAGTATTGAAAGAAAATAACTCTCTTCATGAATACGAAAGAATAATACCCCTTACCTTAGAAGAAGACCGGATCTTTGGAATAGTGAGGTAGCGGACTTCTTTCTTCTTTCTCTATAATTTCTCTATAATAATTGCTCTATAGCTTTAGTGAATTGGTGAGAAATAAAGGAAGAATGAGCTTCTATTTATAGGAAAATATAGTTTCAATAATTGCACATTTTGGGGCTCAAAATATTACAGTATAATACCTTCCTCTTTTTCTTCATTTTTAATTTAGTCCTGCAAGTATTATCAAACTTGCACCACCTCCCCTAATAGTAAATAATGTGAATTAATAGTTCATTCATGTGACTTAGTAGTATAATCATGTGAAAAAAACTAATTACAGTATAGTACCTTCAACTATACCTCCATTTTTAACTTAGTCATACAAGTATTATCAATCTTGCACCACCTCCCCTAATAGTACAAGAATGTGAATCAATAGTACACACATGTGAATAAATAGTTATAATCATGTGAATTAATAGCAATTAATTGCTCATTTATCAGGTTAATTACCCGATTGGTCAACATAACCTCTATACATCAATTATTATTGAAATAAATGTCAATTTTCACTAACACTAATAATTCCAACACAATGGAACTATCCATTTCATCTTTAATCAACACGAACTTATTCATCACTAATATTATAATTCACAATATTTAACAACCGTGTCGTTCCCGGAAGAGGGGGGCTTCAAAGAAGGATTTCTCCTTATTGGCGTGATTAGGTGACCAAACCTCTCCTTGACGTAACTTCTAGACATTGTCGATATTATAAATAATAATATGAATAACTTTGTCGTCTCAATTATTGATTTAATAATAATAAATATTATGCGATGATAATCTTGTGACAATAATTGAATCAATAATATGAGAGATATGATGCAACAATTCTTTGTAGCAATAATTGAGTATAACCGGTGACTTATCACGTAAGCATCAATAATCAATCTTCGTGTGTACTACTTGTGCGACCACAGCGTATTACTATACTTTTACTAATGGGTAGTTCAACGGTTTAACAGAACACTTTCGTAGTTATTTTTATAAAAGATAATTACGTCATTTTCTAATTACGACAATACTTTCGTTGTAGGGGTCCACCATCGATTGTGTGATTAAATCGTATCAAATATTCCTTATTAAACGAATATTCCCAATTAAATCGAATATTATATAACCACTTGCTTACTTTTGCAAAATTTGTAAATATTACCCACAACTATAACATTATATCAAATCCACACCATAATATTTAAAAATATATTTCGAGAAAATTATTATTTATCCATAAAAGTTGGGGTCTTACACACTACTTTCAATCTCCTACTTGCACTAAAGCCAATCGCTATGGTATCTCATACCCTTCTTCTCTAAGTGACGATTATCCTGCTGTTGGATAAGCTTTAGTTAATGGATATGTAATTTTATTCTTGAGAGTTCACTATCTCTATAGTGATTTCCCATCTTTCAATGATTCTTATAATCAAATGAAATTGCCACAACACATGTTTAGATCCAAGATGAGACTTAGAAACTATTCCTAGTTCTGTAATGAACTTTTCATCCAAACAATCAACTTGAAGCTTCATTTATAGCTATATACTTTATCTTTAGCACTAAACTAGTAACTCTTTGCTGTTTGAAACCTTTCCAATTCATTGCACCACCGTTCAAGGTAACACTTTACCTTAAAGTGGATTTTTTGTCGTCTTGGTCTGTCTGAAAAAACATGAGTCTGTTAAGGCCTCTAGTTTTAATTTAAACCCACTATAAATTTTAATCACATCCTCAGTGTCGGTTAAGTACTTTAAGATGTTTTTCACTATCTTATAGTGATCTTCTCCAGAATATGACCAATCATCATCATGTCTCGTATAATTCAATGTATACATGATTGTCACTCATGCGATCTCTCTTTTCAGGAGTCTATGGGGACTATTAAGAGAGATACACTCCATGGCTCCTCAACATGAGACATCTCTTGGATTTTTCCATGCTAAACAACTTTAGCATCAAATGAATATACATTCCTTTGGTTAAGTCGAGCATCTTTTTAAATTTATATATATAGATTTGTATCCCCAATTACGATACACTTCCCAAATCATTCATGAAGGAATGTTTAGACAACTTTATCTTTACTGATTGTAGCATTAGTACATCATTCCTTATCCGTAGTATATCAACATATAATACTAGGAATGTCACGGCTCTCCCACTAACCCTTTTGTACACATTAGGTTCATTCTTGTTTGTGATAAAATCAAACTCTTTTGAATATCTTATAAAAACGAATGTTCCATTTTTGAGAAGCTTGCTTCAATCCATTTCTCTGAGTGTCTACAACTTTTACCTCATCGTATGTAACTGGATCATCATCTTCTATGATGATTACCTCATCATCATCATCTATAATGAATCCATACCTCCCAGGTATCTTCAGTACTATTTCAGATTTATGATTCGATTGTGGTACAATAGGTCTATCTACAAGTTCCTTTTATTTGACTTATAGTGTTTTGTGGTTCTTGAACTCTTCAAGATGTATTATCCTCCCACTAGCCCTTTTAATGATAAACATCTTTTATCTTAGAAGGCAACATATTTCGTAACAAACACCTTTTGCTAAGTAGGATTATAGAACATATACCCTAAACTTACTTTAGGATGTTCCACAAATTTGTACTTGTCAAATCTTGTCCCAAGCTTATCCTTTGAAACCTTTTTACATAAGCTGGACAACCCCTTATCTTAACTTACTTAAAATTAGGAATCCTTCATATCCATAACTTTTATAGAGTCTTGTGGCCAGATTTTGAGGTTACCTTTTTCGTAGATATGTAGTCATTTCTAGGACATTATCCCATAAGGATATTAGAATGTCGGTAAAATTATTATGGACCGCACCATGTGCAACAAGGTACGATTTTTCCTTTCAGATACATCAATTAATTATTGCATATCAGGAGGCGTCCATTGTGAAAAAACCATTTGAGATGATCTAGAAACTCATTGCACAAGTATTCCTTCCTTGATCCGATCAAAGAATCCTAATACTTTGCCAATTTGTTTCACTTCTGAATTCTTTGAACCTTTCAAATGATTCAAACTTGTATTTAATCAAATACAAACATTTAACTCTTTGAATGATCATCTCCTTTTCTTATACTAGTTTGTTCAATTTGCAAAAGAATTTTTCACGTAAGTCAAGTACACAAAGTCCATTAAGTAATATTCTAGTTCTATAAAAATATTATTATTATAAATAGAACAAAAATTGTTCTTAAATATAATATCAAAGATTTCATTGTTCAACAATAAAAAGTGGAAATAATATTTCTAATGAGAACTGGAATACAATAACAACTTATTGACTTAATAGACTTGAATGTTGTCAATGCTAAACTATAAGTTTCTATGACTAATGTAAGACCCCAACTTTTATGAATAAAGATTAATTTTTTTTCTAAATATCATTTTGAATATTATGGTGTGGATTTGATATAATGTTATAGTTGTGGGTAATATTTATAAATTTTGCAAAGTAAGCAAATTGTTATAAAATATTCATTTGGTCGGAGAATATTCTTTTTGTTGGGGAATATTCGTACAATGACACAATCATTGGTGGACCCTATAACAGAATTATTATCGGAGTTAAAAAACGACACAAATATCTCTTATAAAAATAATGGCGAAAGTTTTACCGTTAACTATTGAAATACCCGGTGATAAAAGTATAGTAATACGCGTGGTTGCATAGTAGCACACGATATTGATTATTGATGCTTATGTAAGAAGCCACTTAGTTATACTCAATTATTGCTACAGTAATTGTTGCATAGTATCCCATATTATTGATTCAATTATTATCACAGTATCATCTGTAAAATATTTTATATTATTAAATCAATAATTGAGACGACAAAGTTATTCATATTATTATTTATAATATTGACGATGTCTAGAAAGTTCTGTCAAGGAGAGGTTTGGTCACCTAATTGTGCGCCAATAGGGAGAAATCCTTATCGGAAAGCCCCCTCTTTCCTGGAAATTATCTGGTTGTTAAATATTGTGAGTTAAAATATTAATGATGAATAATTGTTGGAAGATTGAAAATGTGTTGATTGAAGATAAAATGATTTGTGGTAATATTTATTCAATCTTTGATATAAATAAGAAGTCTGTTATGAGATGTTTGTGGTAAGTTTGGTTTATTCTATGGGGGACCCATATGTCATCATCTAAGAGTCACTTTCGCCAATAGTAATTGCCTTTATCAGACGTCAAACCACTTGTCATTTCATATTGCAGGCGTCGAACCACTTGTTGTTTCACATTACATGCGTCAAACCACTTGTTGCTTCACATTACAGGCGTTAAACCACTTTTCTTTTCACATCACCAGTCGTCAAGCCACTTGCCTTTTCACATTGCAAGGGCTAAGCTAGAAATCTTCTATAAATAGAAGCTTAATTCTTCTTTCATTCTCACCAATTTAATATGACTCACAAGAGAATTTTATAGAGAGAGAATTAGAGAAAAGAAGAAGAGTATTCTGTTACTACACTATTTCAGTAGGCAATCTCCTACTAAGGTAAGAGGTATTATTTCTTTCGTATTCATAAGGGATATTATTTTTGTTCAATATTCGTATGAAATAATATGTTCTTCCATACTCTGTAGTATGTAAGTAATATTATTTCGTTTCAGATTCTCAATTCTACACTCATGTTGTTAAGTATTGCTTCTATACTCCTTGAAATTAGTAGAATATCCTTGAAATTTGTGTTTCACCTAGTATCGTTTTACAATGATATTTTTCTGAACATTCTTGTTAAAGTTTAATATTTTCATGCCGGGGTACTATTCACAAAGTACTATTCACGGGGTACTATTCATGACAAAATTTGATTTCGTTTATGTCCAAATTATTTTTGATACAATATTATTCTTGAATTTTACTCCACAAAGCAGTATCATGTTGATAATTTGGACATTATTGAATTTTGGATAAATTGGATTTTAAATCTTTAAAATTTATCCTTTGCTTTCATTTAATTGAATTCGTATATTATTGTCATCATCCTCATGCTTATATTATGATGAAAGTCATCTTTGGTCGTAGTGCATAGATGGACTGTTGATTGGTATGATTATGACCAGGGATCATTCGATATAATCATGACCCTAAATGTTACAAATGATGTGGTAAAAGTCCTCATTGGCCCGTAGTGCATTGATGGACAGTTGTTGGTATGATCATGACCATTGGTGATAATAATGAATATCCTTAGCCCGTAGTGCATGGATAATTCAGTGATGTGGATTATTTATTTAGCTGAGTCTCAGCGATAAAATTGATGATAAACTTTTTAAATCATAGAAGGTAGTAGATATCATACTCTACTTGACTCTTCTAATGGATTGCTTGTTCCGCTGTAGTTAAACTTGATGTTTATTGTATTTTATCAATTTAACACTGTTGAAGGCTAATGATAATTTATTTTGCATTATCTTAGTCATAATATTTATTACTAGGTTAGTTGAGCTCACCCTTTTGCTTTCATTGTTCTCTTCAGGAAATGAGAATATAGCTGGGATGAGTTGGGAAATGGAGTGATGGTACAAATAGGTGGTTATAGTAGTCCTCGCTATTATATGAAATAGTGTGATAATAATTGTAACGAGGACTTTATTTGAGTTTGGATACTCTCTACGAGACATTATCCGTGTTGGAACTCTCAGTTACGTTTTGTCGTACTGTATCAAAGAAGTTTGTATTTAAATTTTTGTACCATGTATTTGGCAACTCAAGATGGGTGATGTATACCTATTTTCGAGGCGTCACAACTAATGTAGCATATTTTGCTTCATTTCTCACACATAGGATTACTTATCTTTGTTTAGCTTTCTACTCCTACTTGGTCCCTTCATAAATCTATATTTATTTCAATCATGAACAAAACCTATATTTATAACCGAAGCTTCACTAAGCTTCTTCTGGTTAGCTCTGCAAGATGTTTCTTGCAGTTTCTTTTCCAGTGTCTTGGCTTATTGCAGTGGAAGAAAAACTCCTTTGCTATCCGTATCAGTTTTGTTCTTGTTATCCTTTGTTTTTGCCTTTCTATTTACCTTCTTTGAATTGTTCTTCTTTTCAGAAGATCATTTGGCCCCTACTAGTAAGACATGGTCTTTCTTGGTTGGAAAGTGACTCTAAACATTTTTCAACATGTTAAGCAAATCAGCGAGGCTGATACCTAGCTTGTTCATATGAAAAATTCACAAAAATTGTGAGAAGGAGTCCGGGAGTAACTGCAAGATCAAATCTTGGCTCAACTCTCCATCCATGACAAAACATGTTGTCCTAATTATTCAATCAAATTTATCATATTAAGGACTTTTGTCTGTACTATAGTGTCATCGATCATTCTAGATCGGAAGAGCTCCTTAGATATCTGATATCTATCAGTCCTACTTTCCTCACCATCAATTACTGGATGTGCAGGAATATAGTAAGAGCATTCAAAGTTTCATGATGACGCTGAAGCTTGTTTCTCATGAATGTGAGCATTATGCATTGAGCCAACTATGCATCATCTTTCCACTTTCTAAAAATAGCAATCTCTTCCTCAGAGGCATTGTCTGCAACCATTGCAGGGATAGGCTTATTAAGGACATAAGATAGCTTTCCAGCCGTGAGAACTATTCTCAATTTCCTTAACCAATCCGTTTAATTCGGTCCGGTTAAATAGCATCTAATATGCTTCGCAGTGATAGTAATTTAGACATTGTAAAATTCTGTAAATGAATTTGTACTTAACAATATTTTAGCATACATTCTTTTATTAATTACCAAAATAAATTAGGTCTTGTTTTAAATTGGTATCTCCCGCTATTTTCTTCAAACTATATTACCCTCAATATATATAGTTTGACAATATCTAATTAAAGATATGTTGGTGAGAATAAGGATCCCATTTCAAATGTATATAGCCTTGTGTGTGCACATCAAACTATATATAAATAAATAAGTAGATAACTCTTATCAATTACATCAACTATGCAAATTCTTGTATTTTGTCTCTTAGATCATAATGGTCAAGTGTGTGCACATCCGAACTAAAATGATCTAAGTTAAGTCATACCTAGCACTTCCATATATTCAAGAAAGGAAAACATTGTCCTTGTGGTGACACAACAAAATAACATTGTTCAATTTTCTTTATAAGCATCAAATGTGATAAAATTAACATCTCAAAGAATTAAGATAAGCTTTGTGGTGACACAACAAACTTATAATAATTAATTGATACTCTATTATTTTTATCATGCTAGAAGGCGACTGTAAGACCCCAACTTTTATGAATAAAGATTAATTTTTTTCGAAATATATTTTTGAATATTATGGCGTGGATTTGATATAATGTTATAGTTGTGGGTATTATTTACAAATTTTGCAAAGTAAGCAAGTTGTTATATAATATTCGATTGGTCGGGGAATATTCATTTTAACAGGGAATATTCGTACGACGACACAATCATTGGTGGACCCCATAATGGAAGTATTGTCGTAGTTAGAAAACGATAGAATTATCTTTTTATAAAAATAATGGCGAAAGTTTTACCGTTAAACTGTTGAACTACCCTATTGGTAAAAGTACGATGTACATGTGGTTGCATAGTAGCACTGCGGTATTGATTATTGATGCTTACGTGAGAAGTCACTCGGTTATACTCAATTATTGCTACGATGGTTGTTGCATCATATCTCTCATATTATTGATTCAATTATTGTCACAAGATCATCTGCATAATATTTATTATTATTAAATCAATAATTAAGACGACAAAGTTATTCATATTATTATTTGCAATATTGACAATGTCTAAAAGTTCATCGAGGAGAGGTTTGGTCACCTAATTGCGGCGCCAATAAGGAGAAATCCTTATCGAAATCCCCTCTTTCACAGGAACGACACGGTTATTAAATATTGTGAGTTATAATATTAATGATGAATAAGTTCGTGTTGATTAAAGATGAAATTGATAGTTCCATTGTGTTGGGATTATTAGTGTTAGTGGAAATCTACATTTATTTCGATAATAATTGATGTCTGGAGGTTATATTGACCAATCGGGTAGATAATCAGATAAATGAGCAATTAATTACTATTATTTCACATGCTTATAACTATTTTTTCACATGTGTGTACTATTGATTCACATTCATGTACTATTAGGGGAGGTGGTGCAAAATTGATAATACTTGCATGACTAAATTAAAAATAGAGGTATAGATGAAGGTACTATACTGTAATTAGTTATTTCACATGATTATACTATTAAGTCACATGAATGAACTATTAATTCACATTATTTACTATTAGGGGAGGTGGTGCAAGTTTGATAATACTTGCAAGACTAAATTAAAAATGAAGAAAAAGAGGAATGTATTATACTGTAATATTTCGAGCACCAAAACGTGAAATTATCGAAACTATATTTTCCTATAAATAGAAGCTCATTCTTCTTTCATTCTCACCAATTCACTAAGTCTCACAAGAGCAATTATTATAGAGAAAAATTATTGAGAGAAAGAAGAATAGAAGTCTGCTACCTCACTATTCCAGTATCCAGTTTCTTCTATGGTAAGGGGTATTATTTCTTTCGTATTCATGAAGAGAGTTATTTTCTTTCAATACTCGTAAAGGTTGTTATTCTTGTAACATTATAGAATTTTAATTGTAATATTAAATATTTATTGAATTATATAAATATTTATTGGATGTGTTTATTGTTGAATAAACGTATGTTTAATTGATTTGATTTTATTTGGTTATTTGGTAATTTATTTGTTAAATAAATAATTAATGAGTTAAGGAAATTATTATTATATTGACATTTCAATTTGATGGTTAATTATTTGTATTAAGTTAGGTGATTAAATGATGATTTATTTAATTAATTAATTAATTTAATTATTATTTGAATTAATTAAATTAAATATGAAAGCTTGATTAAATAAAGTGTGACAAATAACTATATTATAAGGAGTTATAAAATAAAGTAAAGTAGTTTAATTTAGTTTTATCCAAACAAGGTTCATGTATATTAATTCTTTAAATTTAAAGGGGTTTTGCCAAACAAGACTTATGACTTTTGGATTTCTAATTTTTAAAATTTAATAATATAAATAAAACAAATAAAATAATAAATATAATATATTTATATTATATACGTTTATGTTGCAACTGTTAATATAATTAGTATGCGTATTAGGGTGTCAGTTTTTCTTTTACGTATTATGTGTTTATATTGGCTAAGCCTAAGAGAGCAGAACACTGAGAGTTCAGGGAGTTGAGAGAATTGTGAGAGAACTTAAGCAATTTCTGACAGTTTTAGCAAGGATTACAAGAGTTAGCAAGGATTACTAAGCTATTTGAAGGTATTTTATCTAACCTTTCTATTATATATATATATATATATATATATATATATATATATATATATATATATATATATAGATTCTGACGTAGCTTTGTTTGTGTTCTGTGAAATCAAAATTTGTGAATTTTGGATAGATACTTTGTAATTGTGATGATACATGTGACGCCCCCAAAATTAGGTATACATCACCCATTCCGAGTAAATGATATACATGGTACAAAATTCAAATACAACTTCATTTATACAATCATTAAGTCATCGATGAATACGACCACGATTAACTATGAGTTTTAATACAAATGTATGTAACTCAGATGGTACCTCGACCACAACCTTACAATGGTACTTTACATAAAAAGTACAGTCAAAAAGCTGCTTTTAGAAACTAAAATCTTTGGGAAGTGCTCAAGAAACCTTCAGACATGGGAGACCATGTGTCCGAAGTTATGATAGATATCATATGTCCACGTAATTATCCTTGGTTGACCCAAAAGTCCCCAAAGAAAAAAGAAAGATTACTATCATCTTCTTTCCAATGGCGAGTCTTCTCTTGATATATAATTATCTCCGTTGTCTCCAAGTGAAAATTATATTTCAAATATACTCCAAGATCATATAGGTAGTGCTCGTAGATATACTCAGCAAGTGGATGTGCACAACCATGTCTTATGATAACACGAGGTTGTATGTCATTAGACATCTTGTATGATAGTGGCAAAACACCCTTCCAACGTTGGGTTCGCCTCACCCTATTTGATTCACCAAATATAACTACTAAATGATGTATAGAATACAACACACTTTTCTATACTATTTCGGGAGAACCTCCACAGCTAGAGACCACCGTTCTAATCCTCTTAATACCCCCGCTCGACCCAGCTACACTCTTATTACCTGAAAGGAATTGTGAAGCAGAAGGGTGAGCACAACTAACTACAAAGAAAGAATATCATGACTAAAGATAATTAAATTATCAATAGCTTTCATCAATAATAAATCAGAGATTTAGAACATATGGTAGATGATAAAACTTTTAAACCATAGTTACAGCGGAACGAGCAATGCATTAGAAGAGTCAAATAGACCATAAGGTCTATTATCTTCTCTATGTTAAAAGTCCACCAATAATGTTTTATCCCTGTAACATAAATCAACAGTTCCTGTCCACAATCATATGAATAACTCATAATCATAATTGTGGTTCTAAATTCCTCCTCACAACCAGGACGAAGATAATTTTATCACCTATCTTCACCTGAAACATCAAAAATCATGGTTAAACCAAATCAGAATTCCTGCTCATAATTATACTAATTAATTCATCTTTGCACTACGGCCAAAGATATTCATTAACAATTCATCTTTACACTACAGGCCAAAGATATACAACTGTATTTTAGAAGAGTCAAGTAGAGCATGATATCTACTATCTTCTACGAATTAAAAGTGTATAATAAATATTTTATCGCTGAGACTCAGCTTAATAAATAATCCACATCATCGAATCACCCCTGCACTACGACCAAGGATATTCGTTAGTATCACATCTATGAATTTATATTTCATCATTTGAGACTCATTTCGATAATCAATCCATATAATCTGAATTATCCATGCTACTACTGCCTAAGATATTCGTTAATATCACGATCACAAATTATCCATGCACTACGGGCTAAAGATAATCGTGTTTTCATCAACGGTCATGATCATGCCATAAAAAAATTCAACTTTACACCCATGACCGAAGAGAATCCATAGCCATAATCATACCAAAATTGTCCATCAATGCACTACGGGCCAATGAGGACTTTTTCCACATCATTTGTAACATTACGGTCATGATTATACCGAATAATCCCTGGTCATAATCATACCAAGTCCATCTATGCACTATGGCCAAAGATGACTTTCAACACAATATAAGCATGGGGATGATGACAATGATATAAGCATTAAGCAAACGAAAACAATGATAAATATTAAAGACTTTAAATTTATCCAAATATTATCAATCACTTAATAAACTCATAATCTAATATTATTAATATTATAACAATATTTTAATCACTTCTTAAACTTATAAACAATTTATTTCAATTGTTTACACTTTACCAAAAAAATGCATTTATTCATTCAAAAATGCCATACTCATAAGATTTCATCACCAATGATCAAATCCCTCATCAAAAATCTGCATATACCCTATATAGGATTTCCAAGCCATAAAATCCTATTTTTCAATTTTGTTACTTCACATAACATATTTAATGCATTTACTCATAACTAGTTCATTTTCATGAAAAATACCAAATCAGTCCCAAAAATATTTCTTTTCTGGGATTTAGCAGAATATAGTCATATATTGAACATATATTTTTCTCAAAATTTTTAAAATTCATTTACTATTTTTCATATGGCTAAAACTGCCGAATATTTAGACATTTATCATAAAGTGTACTTTTGTCCAAAAATTCCAAAATTTACAGGGTATACTCCTGTTATATACATGTACTCCAAATAAAAATTTCACCAATTTTAGAGTTAACCACAAGGAGTTATAAGGGTTTACTTTTAAAATAGTCTTTTCCCATAAAATTCATAACTCTTAATCTATACATCCAAAAATCGCCATTTTTGGACACAATCTAGAAAACTCATCAAATTATCATTTCAAAATTTTCAAGAATTTATGAGGGTCCGAAAACTTACGAAACTGCCCTTGACAGAAACCCCTTTTTAATGAAAATACTATTTGTATGAATACGAATGATCATTTACCATGCATGCGGTAATCCACATAGATATGTTATTTCAACAGAATAATAAAAAATGGAACTAGGTCATGCGTAAACGCACGGACAGGATATTTCGACATAATAATAAAGAATGGAATAATAGAAGAATTTCACCATGTATGCAGTACTTTGCATAGACAGGTTATTCCAACATAATAATAAAGAATGGAATAATAGAAGAATTTCACCATGTATGCAGTACTTCGCATAGACAGGTTATTCCAACATAATAATAAAGAATGGAATAACAGAAGAATTTTACCATGTATACGGTACCCCGCGTATACAGGTTATTCCAACAAAATAATAAATAATGGAATACAGAAGTTCTCTTCATGAATAAGAAAGAAAGAATACCCTTACAAGTACAACAAATAATATCTCTTACGAGTACAACAAATAATATCCCCTACCTTAAAAAGAAAATTATTCTGACTGGTAGGGCGGGAATATACTTGAAGAAAACTTGCACTATCTTCTACGCTCAAAGCTTTCTTAAACTCTAAAGAAAAATGCTCGAGATTACAAAAGAATAACTCTCTCTATAGTTTCTCTCTCTAGAGTTTCAGTGAATTCGTAAGAAATAATGAAGGAATGAGCTTCTATTTATAGAAGAATGGACTGCATAGTAACTAATTCATGAACGGTCCAGATTGATTTACTTTTAATCGGACGGTCCATATTTAAAGCAAAATCTTTTAAATAAAATATAATATATTCTATTTATAATCTATTAAAACGAATAACTTTATAAAAGTATTATGTTTTATATAAAAAGATTTTACTATGCAAAATACTATCGATTCAAATACTTATGCAACACTATCACGCAGTACTATGCATAATAAAATATAATATATTCTAATTATTGTCTAATAAAACAAAATAACTTTATAAAAGTATTCTGCTTTTATATAAAAAAGATTTTACTATCTGCAAACACTATGCAAGCACTATGCAAACACTATGCATAATAAAATATAATATATTCTAATTATTGTCTAATAAAACAACTAACTTTATAAAAGTATTCTGCTTTATATAAAAAGATTTTACTATGCAAAACACTATGCATAATATAATATTATATACTCTATTTATAGTCTAATAAAACAAATAACTTTATAAAAGTATTCTGTTTTATATAAAAAGTTTTTCTGTTTTATTACATTAATAATACCAATAAAACAAAACTCATCATCATTATTATTATTATTCACACTATTAATCGACTAGGTCGTTCCCAAGAAAGAGGGGGCTTTCCAATAAGGATTTCTCCCTATAGGCGCGCAATTAAGTGACCAAACCTCTCCTTGGCAGAACTTCTAGACATCGTTAATATTGAAAATAATAATCTTAATAACTTTGTCATCTCAATTATTGATATAATAATATATAAAATATCGATAATAATTGAATCAAATAACGTGAGATACTATGCAACAATTACTGTAGCAATAATTGAACAAAACTGAGTGACTTCTCACGTAAGCATCAATAATCAATACCGTGTGCTACTATGCAACCACGCGTATTACTGTACTTTTACTACCGAGTAATTCAACAGTTTTAACGGTAAAACTTTCGCCGTTATTTTCATAAAAATATTTTTATCATTTTCTCAATCCGACAATAATTCCATTGTGGGGTCCACCAATGATTATACCGTCGTACGGATATTCCCCGACAAAAAGAATATTCCACGACTAATCGAATATTCCCCGGCACAACGAATATTTTATATCAACTTGCTTACTTTGCAAAAAAAAATATTCACATATTACCCTTAACTTTAAAATTTTATCAATTTAACTATTTACCAAAATAGAAAAATTGAATACTTTTATTTCATAAAATTCGGGGTCTCACAATACATGCTTATGATGCTAGAGTTATGTTTACACAAGAGATTGCATGCTAATTTTCGTTCTAACAGTAGAAAATTTTGACAGTATATATGTTTTCTATTATGCTTATGTAAGTACCAATTTTGATGGTCAATTCGTATATTAAATTGTAAATTGAAGCTTGATTATGTTAGTTCATTAAGAAATGAGCATATCATAATTTGAATGAAGTGATTTGGCCAACTATTGGAGTCACGGTGTTGATTTTTGGGATGAATATCAAAAATGGAGTTTTATATGAAAAACATGGAATTTGAGAAATTAAACTAGCCTAAGTTGTTGTTAAATTGTTCTATATTGAAATATATGTGAGGAAACATGTTTGTGATAGTTCTATACCATTTGTACGTGTTATTATCACTGTTTGGTGGGTGAAATTCGTGTTAGTTGGCTTATAAAACTGTTGTAACCATGTTACTAATCGGAATCTATCGTAGCAGCAGTATCGCTTATCTTTTTAGCCTTGCGCTGTGACAATAAGACTATGTCGCCTTTGCCAAGATAAAATTGGGGCGGCCGTGCCAGTACCTTACAACAGACAGTGAAGTCTGTTAATTACGCAGACTTTGGGCGTTCAATTTAAATTAGCTTAATGATAGGTTAATGTGTCCAACGTGTAACAACAAGGCTAAAATAGAGTTGTGTTATATGGATTAGGAATTCAAAGTTGTAAAAGTGATTAGTAGGTTAAGAACGCATTATGTTATAACTTAGCTTATACAATGAAGGTTAGTTAAAGTGTTGTGATGTTAACACTTGGGAATTCTGAAATGTAAATGGTAGCATAAGACTTGTGCGAAAATAACAAGTTTAGCTCGTAATGCGTTTTATATTGAAAAGTGATTATTAGTATGTCTAATAGATGTTGTGGTTTTAATACTGTGTATAGGTGGACATGAGTTTTAATATTTTAGCTTACGCTTGAGGCAAGTTTTCTAACTCTACACTTTCGTTGAGTTGGTTCTATTATTACATTGTGTAACTTCATTCTTTTGATTGAGAAAGTTCCAAAAATCTCATCTATTACATTGAGCATGTTTAATTCTAAATTATTGGAACTCTAATCATATTTGACTGACTCTAACTTGTTTATAGTTAAATAAGTTTCTTTAGTTTAATCTTTTACAATAAATGTTCTTGAACCTTAATTCCTTGTGTTGAATGGTTCAATCACTTTGTATATTTTATTACCATGTGGAGTAAGCATTGTTTCCAGCTTGCTATCAACTAATGCATGTTCGGTAACTAGAATTCTAATTTGACAAGATTATAGACCTAGGTTATTGTTGTTCAAGCCAAGGTTTACCATTTCTATATTTTGATCAGTACTTATGCTCTCTAGTTATTTCAAGCATGAGTCTAGAATATAGTCAGTTCACCTATGATCCTCAAATGTTCTAAGTTAAGATGTTATTAAACAACTATGGTGTTATCAAGCATTGTTGATTCAACTAGTTCCCTAGTTGATGATCGTTAAACTTCAAATTACCCTAGAAAGCTTATCCAAACCAAACTTTCTTTGGTGCGGACTTGTACTCTAAATACTGAGATGAACAACCCTATTTTAAGGGATTTACACTTAGCGTTGAAATATTTGTGCACAATACATTGTACGAAGGATTGATCCCCCAAAGTACGTGGAGGCCTTATATTCATATGACTGTTAAAGTTAAAGTTGAAAGATTACTTATAATTGTGGACATGGTTCGTGGTCTTTAGACCCTCACTAGTATGTTTCAGAATGTTAATAGAACATATCATTCAATTCTATTGAGCCTATTTGTGACGCCCCCAAAATTAGGTATACATCACCCATCTTGAGTCGCCACTTACATGGTGCGTAATTTAAATACAACTTACTAACATAACTGCTGTGTATACAATCGACATAAAGCTGTGAGTTTAAATACAAATATCGTCTACTAGATATTATGCAAACTCTCAAAAGGAGTCCTCATTACAATTATTATCACACTATTTCACGTAATAGTGAGGACTACTAATGCTATCTTGAGGACCATCACTGCGTTTCCGACAGGCTCGTCCCGGCTATATTCTCATTTCAAGAGAAAACGGTGAAAGAAAGGGTGAGCTCAACTTGCCCGATAGAAGAAATATTATGACTAAGATAATGCGAGAATAAATTATCAATAGTCTTCAACAATGTTAAACGATAAAATATAATAGACAACCGGTTTAATCTGCAGTGGAATATCGCAATCCATTAAAAGAGTCAAGTAGAAAATAAAGTCTACTATCTTTTAGGTTTTAAAAGGTTTTTCATCACTGTTATAGCTGAGACTCAGCTTTAATAAATATTCCACATCATCGAATCACCCTTGCACTACGGCCAAAGATATTCTTTAGTATCACGACCACAATTATTCATGCACTACGGGCCAAGAATATTTGTGTATTCATTAATGGTCATGATCATGCCAACAACTGTCCATCAATGCACTACGGCCACTGAGGATTTTTACCACATCATTTGTAACATTACGGTTATGATTATACCGAATAGTCTCTGGTCATAATCATACCAAGTCCATCTATGCACTTTCTGAGCCACGGATGACTTTTAAAAAAAATATAAACATGAGGATGATGACAATGATATAAGAATTCAATAAAACAAGTTCAAGAATATTTTATCCATGAATTATTAACGTCCAAATTATCAACATGATCTTTGTTTTGTAGAGTAAAATTCAAGAATGATCGGAAGAATATTTTCATGAAAAGATCTTTGGATGAAACGCAAATATCAAGGATATTCCACTAATTTCATGGAGTATAGAAGTCAAAGTTTTAACCAATTTGGGTATAATAAAGAATGGAATAACAAAAGAAATCACCATGCATGCGATAGGCCCATGCAGACGAGTTATTCCAACGTAATAACAAATAACGGAAACCGTCAGTGAAATTCACACACCGGCTGTTCCAAATAATAAAGATGGAACTGCATCCGGTAAAAACACATGATAGGATATTCCAATGAGAATAATAAAACCATCCTGGAAAACCTGCAGCGGATGTTCCAGCAGTAATAATAATAAAGATTTTAACCAGGTCCTGTAAAAACACATGATAGGATGTTCCAACGAGAATAATAATAAAGATTTTAACCGAATCCTGTAAAACACACGACATGGATGTTCCAACGAATAATAGAAGAATGTCACCAAGTATAGGGTAAATCACATATATAGGTTATTCCAAATAGAATAATAAGCAATGGAATAACAACAGCTCTCTTCATGAATAAGAAAGAATAACACCCTTACATTTGGTAGGAGATTGAATCTTTACTTGACGATTAGTAGTAACAAAATACTCTTCTTCTTTCTCTTATTCTCTCTATATACTTCTCTCTCTATAGCTTGAATGAATTAAATGAAAATAATGAAGCCCTAGGCCTCTATTTATAGAAGATTTCTAGCTTAGCACTGCCGTGTGAAAAATGGCAAGTGGCTTCACGAGTGGTTTGGCCTTTGTAATGTGAAACGACAAGTGGTTCGACGCTTTGTAATGTGAAATGACAAGTGGTTCGACGTCGGTAAAAGGTAATTACTATTAATGAAGGTAATTACTATTGACGAAGGTAAATACTATTCACAAGGGTAATTACTATTGACGAAAAGACTCTTAGATGATGACATATGAGCCCCCCATAAAATAATCAAACTTACCACAAATCATTTTTTTTCATCAACACATATTTAATCTTTCAACAATTATTAATCATTTATAACTTGTCGTCTCAATTATTGATTTAATACTATAACATATTATACGAGATGATCTTTGTGACAATAATTGAATCAATAATATAAGAGATATGATGCAACAATTCTCAGTAGCAATAATTGAGCATAGCCGAAAGTGACTTCTCACGTAAGCATCAATAATCAATACTGTAGTGTCTACTATGCAACTACGCCGTATTCTTGCACTTTTACCACCGGGTAGTTCAACGCTTTTAATTCGGTAACACCTCCGTAGAGTTATTTTTATAAAATATTTTGTCGTTTTCTCAATCCGACAATAATTCTATTGTGGGGTCCACCAATGATTGAGCCATTGTACAAATATTCCCTAACAAAAAGAATATTCCCTGACCAAACGAATATTTTATAACAACTTGCATACTTTGCAAAATTTATAAATATTACCCACAACTATAACATTATATCAAATTTATTCCATAATATTCAAAAATAATATTTATAGAAAAATTCATCTTTATTTATAAAAGCTGGGGTCTTACAACCTCCCCTTCTTATGAAATTTACATACTAGAAATTAGGGTGCGACTACAGTATGTTGAAGAGGTAAGGATACCTTGATTTCATTTGATTCTAACTCCCAAGTCATTTCCTCAACATCGTGGTTCCTCCACAAAACTTTGACTTGAGGTATAACCTTGAGGCGTAGAATATGTTCCTTCTTATCCAAAATTTGAATAGGAACCTTTTCATACGTCAAATCTTTTGCTATTTCGTCCCGGTTCTAACTTCAATAATATGGTTCGGGTCTTTCACATATTTACGTAACATAGATATGTGAAAAGCGTTATGAACACGAGACATATTTGGCGGCAAAGCGAGTCTATAGGCCACAGATTCCTACTCGATCGAGGATTAAAATGGGCCGATGAATAGAGGTTAAGTTTTCGTCTCTTTCCAAATCTTGTAACTCCTTTCCATGGAGCAACTCTTAACAACACACGATCTCCTATATCGAATTCCACGTCCTTTCGATGAAGATCGGCCTAACTCTTTTGTCGATTTTGTGAGGTTTTTATCGTTGTCGAATCGTTTGAATCTTTTCCGTAGTCATATACGTACAACTCCGGTCCCAACAACGTTGCTTCACCCACCTCATCCCAAAGATACGGAGAACGACACTTTCTTCCATATAACGCTTGAATGGAGCCATGCCAATACTTGCTTGATAAGCTGTTGTTGTAGGAAAACTCCACCAATGGTAAGAACTTGTCCCAACTCCCTTAAAATCAAGGACACGAGTCTTAATAGATCTTGAAGAGTTTGAATAGTCCTCTCCATTTGTCGTCTCAAAATCCGAGCGAGGATGATATCTTAGAGCTAAATCATAAGTCTGTGCCTTATAGATTTTTGCAAACTAACCCAAAATCGTGAAGTGAATCTTGGGTCTCGATCGAAACTATGGATACCGGCATACCATGCGGTCTTACAATCTCGTTTATGTACATACGAGCAAGACGTTCAAGTGTATAAGTTTCTCGTGTCGGTAAGAAATGAGCGGAACTTGGTCAATCTATCAACAATGACCCAAATCGCATCAATGCCTTGAGAAACCTTAGGAAGACCGTTAACAAAATCCATGGTAATGTGCTCCCACTTCCATTCGGAATTTCAAGTGGTTGCAATGGACCTTTTGGTACTTGATGCTCCGCTTAACTCGTTGACAAGTTAGACAATCGTGAGATAAACAAATATCTCTCTCTTCATATTGCTCCACCAAAAAATGTATGGCGAATATCATGATACATTTTGGTACTCCTAGAGATGGATTGCAAATGGTGTGTTGTGCGCCTCCATCATGATATTATACTTTAAATCGTGGTCGTTAGGAACACAAAAGTCCGGAGTTGACTCAAGTATTCCTTCTTCATCGATTCTTGCTTCCTAAGATAGCACCTTCTTGCACTTTTTCCTCATACGCGCCGGCTCCGTGTCCAGTAGCTTGAGCGACTTTAACTTTATCGATTAAAGTCGGTTCTACTCATTATACTCGCTTATCATCACATGCGTCCCTAGAGTCTTTAACTCTATCTCCATCCTTTGCAAGTCACACAAAATGGGCCTTTGCGTTGACAATATCGCTTTCGTACTTGCATATGATTTTCTACTCAATGCGTCGGCTACCACGTTCGCTTTTTCGGATGGTATTGGATGGTATGATCATAATCTTTCAACAGTTCAAGCCAACGCGTCTTTGTCGCATGTTGAGTTCCTTTTGAGTGAAGAAATATTTGAGGCTTTTATGATCCGTAAAGATCTCCACTTTCTCCCCATACAAGTAATGCCTCCAAATTTTAAGTGAAAGACAACAATGCCAACTCTAGATCATGAGTAGGATAATTCCTCTCATATTCTTTGAGTTATCATGAGGCATAAACTATAACTTTTCCATGTTGCATAAGAACACATCCCAACCCTTTGTCCAGAAGCATCACTATAGATGACAAAGCCCTCCGAGCCAGAGATGGTATTGTCGAACAGTCTTTGAAATAAGTCTCCTCTTGAGTTCTTGAAAACTCTTCTCACATTCTTCGCTCCAACCGAAATTTGTATCTTTCCGAGTCAATTTGAGTCGATGGAGTAGCGATTCGAGAAAATCCTTCCACGAATCTCCGATAATAACCATTAAGCCGAGAAAGCTACGTGCTTGGTCCTTGATTTAGGTTGTTCCCGACTTTGAATAGCTTCAATCTTTCTTTGGGTCAACAGATATTCCATGACTTGATACCACGTGCCCAAGGAATGCTACTTCTTCAAGCCGAACTCGCATTTCTTCAACTTGGCATAAAGCTTATATTCACGAAGCTTTTGGAGTGTCGACCTCAAGTGTTGCTTTCATGATCTTCACGGCTTTTGGAATAAATAAGGATGTCATCAATAAAGACGACCACAAAGTGATCTAAATATTCCTTGAATACTCGGTTCATCATATCCATGAAGGCGGCGGGAGCATTAGTCAATCCAAAGGACATGACTAGGAATTCATAATGCCCGTCACCGAGTTTAAAGCCGTCTTTGGAATGTCACGGTTCTAATCTTCAATTGGTGATATTCCGGACGAAGATCAATCTTTGAAAAGAATTTGGCTCCTTACAACCGGTCAAACAGGTCATCAATACGTGGCAATGGATACCTATTTTTTGATGGTGACATGATTCACTCTCGATAATCAATACAAAGTCGCGTACTCCCATCTTTCTTCTTCACGAATAGAGCAGGGAGCACCCCAAGGAGAAGTACTAGGGCCGAATAAAGCCCGATGTCTAACAATTCCTGCGGTTGGGTCTTTAACTCCTCGAGTTCAATAGAGCCATTCGATATGGGGCTTTGGAAATAGGTTTTATCTTTGGGTTCGAGTCGATACAAAATTCAATTTCACGCCTCGAGGGTAGGCCAGAAGTTCTTGAGAATCGTCGAAAATTTATTAACAATAGGAATATCGTTTAAAAGCGGCGTATTTTTATTTAAATCAGTAACATGAGCTAAGAAAGCTTGACATCCGTTTTTCAATAAGCGAATAGATTTATGGCTTGAGATAGTAGTGATTGATTTTAATGGTTTGGTCGTTTGAATTAGCATAATAGGTTGATTAGGAATATGAAAGCTAACAACCTTACGAAAACAATCAATTTTTGCATGATAAGTAGTTAACCAATCAATCCACAGGATCACGTCAAATGCAAGTATTTTTAATGAAATAAGATCGACGGGTAATGTGAGGGTGGAATTTGAACCAAACAAGACTTATAAGCGATGGATGTAATGAAGGTTTCTCCCCAACGGAGTTTCCACACATAAGTCAAAGTCTAATTTCTCCTGAGTCAAATTTAATCGATGGCGCAAGTAGAAGAAATAAAAGAATGGGTAGAACCAGGTATCAAATAAAGTATAGACTTCATTAGAGTTTATGATAAGCTTACCCGTGATGACCTCATTCGATTCCTTGCTCTTTGGGAGGTCACAACAAACACTCTCTCCCTTGCACTTCTGGGTTTTGAATTTTACGGGATGGCCTTTGGTGCGTCCATCCTAGTGAATTTGTCTTGATGGCGACAAAATCGAGCTAAGTGACCTTCTCTTCCACAATTATAACATGCTTTGGACGGCATGGCGCTTGCTTTGATCGATGTGTCCCTCTCCTCGCATTTGAAGCATATGATAGGTGGTCTTTCTCCTTCCTTAACAATGGGTCTTTGGTCTTGACGTCTTTCCACCATTGTTGAATCTCCGCTTTCTTAAAATGTCCATTCTTATTGTTTTGGCCCTGATTACCACCGAAGTGGTTACCATATCTGGCTTGTTGATTCCCTCCACGCTTGTTGTCACCGCTTCGATGACTACTCTCGCTGGTATTATAATTTTGCCGGCTGCTCTCTTTTAGTTGTGTTGACTCATTATCGCGTTCCACTAATCGAGCCTATTTTACAACATCTGAATACAAACCACGGTTTATGAAATAAGATGTTGACGTATCTCCGACCTCAAACCTCTTAAAAACATTCGCGCCATTCTCTCTTCATTATCCACCAAGTGGGACGCAAACCGTGATAACTCCGCAAATTTTGCCTCATATTGCGACACGGTCATATTGTTTTGTTCCAACTTGATAAATTCCACCTCCTTCATGTATGGCGAATACTTTCGGGAAAGTATTTGTCATTGAAACGACTCTGGAACTTCTCCCAAGATATCTTGATCAACAGGGTTGAGTACGTTTTTACTGATTCCCACCAAGAATCCGCCTCTCCAGCATACAAAAAGCGTGAAAAGGAACCTTTTGCTCCTCGGAGCATCCCAAGACATCAAATATCTTGGTAATCTGTTTTATCCATGCTGCTTGAAGTGGTTTTGGCTCTCCCTTAAACTCCGGTGGTCCCAGCTCCTTGAATTGTTTAGCGGTGACCGCCGAGAGTTTTCCGTGTTTCCACCTACGTTTTGGGCGAAGTCGCTCTCTCTTTCTTTGTTGCATAAATTGCATAAAGCCTCTGAACATTTGATCATTCATCATTTGGTCGGTGTTGTTGTTTTTTGCATGAGGATTGTCACCTTCGATGCACATTATCCTCGATTATTGATATGTGGTGAATCAACGATCGCTGCGCTCCATTGCTATTCTCAACATTCTCGGATGTCATTTTCGAATCTTGCCTCAAAACAAAAGGTTAATTGACATGTAACAAATTATCCCTATCTTACGCCCAACCAATAAAATAGCACATAAACTTAGGTAGGTCATATACTAGCGAAGGTATTCCCCGTCTCTCCCCTCCTAGTACTATTCTCACATCTTAGCCAGGGATCATATCCTAAGCTCGATACCAACCGTGGCGCCCCAAAATTAAGTATACATCACCCATCTTGGGTCGCCACTTACATGGTATGTAATTTAAATCTGACTTACTAACATAACTATCGTATACAATACGACATAAACCGTGAGTTTAAATACAAATATCGCCTACTAGATATTATACAAACTCAAAAGGAGTCCTCATTACAATTATTATCACACTATTTTTCACGTAATAGTGAGGACTACTAATGCTATCTTGAACCATCACTCGTTTCCCGACTCTAGTCCCCATTTATATTCTCATTTCTGAAGAGAACGGTGAAAGAAAGGGTGAGCTTAACTAGCCCGATAAGAAATATTATGACTAAGATAATGCGAAATAAATTATCAATAGTCTTCAACAATGTTAAACCGATAAAATATAATGAAACCACGGTTTAAGCTAATGAATGAATATCTGAATCCATTAAAAGAGTCAAGTAGAAAATAAAGTCTACTATCTTTTAGGTTTTAAAAGGTTTTTCATCACTTTATTATAAATGAGACTCGACTTTAATAAATATTCCACATCATCGAATCACCCTCGCTTACTGCGAGGATATTCTTTAGTATCACGACCACAATTATTCATGCACTACGGGCCGAAGAATATTTGTGTATTCATTAATAATCAATGATCATGCCAACAATCATCCCATCAATGCACTACTGACCATTTGAGGATTTTTACCACATCATTTGTAACATTACTATTAATGATTATACCGAATAGTCTCAGTCATAATCATACCAAGTCCATCTCTATGCACTACTGAGCCACGTATGACTTTTTAAAAAAATATAAACATGAGGATGATGACAATGATATAAGAATTCAATAAAACAAGTTCAAGAATTATTTTATCCATGAATTATTAACGTCCAAATTATCAACATGATATCTTTTTTTGTAGTAAAAATTCAAGAATGATCGAAAGAATATTTTCATGAAAAGATCTTCGGATGAAACGCAAAATATCAAGGATATTCCACTAATTTCATGGAGTATAGAAGTCAAAGTTTTAACTAACCGGTATAATAAAGAATGGAATAACAAAAGAAATCACCATGCATGCGATAGAGCCTTACGCATGCATGAGTTATTCCAATGTAATAATAAATAACGGAACCGTGTCGTGAAATTCACACCGCGGGATGTTCCAATGTAATAAAGATGGAACCGATCCGTGTAAAACACACGAATAGGATATTCCAACAGAATAATAAAGATTTTAACCAGGTCCGGTGTAAAACACACATGCATGTGATGTTCCAACAGAATAATAGAAGAATGTCACCCGGTCCTATAGGTAAAACACATACATGAGATATTCCAATGAATAATAATAAAGACGGAACCCAGTCCAGTTGTAAAACACACGCATGTGATGTTCCAACAGAATAATAGAAGAATGTCACCAAGTATAGGGTAAACCGCGTATACGAAGTTATTTCAATGTAATAATAAGCAATGGAATAACAACAGTTCTCTTCATAAATAAGAAAGAATAACACCCCTTACATTTGGTAGGAGATTGAATCTGCTGCAGAAGTAGTAACAAAAATACTCTTTCTTTCTCTCTTATTCTCTATATACTTTCTCTCTCTATAGCTTGAATGAATTAAGTGAAAATAATGAAGCCCTAGGCCTCTATTTATAGAAGATTTCTAGCTTAGCACCGCTTAGTGTGAAAAGGCAAGTGGCTTGACGAGTGGTTTGACGCCTGTAATGTGAAACGACAAGTGGTTCAACGCCTGTAATGTGAAATGACAAGTGGTTCGACGTCTGGTAAAGGTAATTACTATTAACGTAGGTAAATACTATTGACGAAGGTAAATACTATTCACAAGGGTAATTACTATTGACGAAGGTAATTACTATTGACGAAGGTAAATACTATTCACAAGGGTAATTACTATTGACGAAGGTAATTACTATTGATGAAGAGACTCTTAGATGATGACATATGAGCCCCCCATAAAATAATCAAACTTACCACAAATCATTTTATTTTTAATCAACATATTTAATCTTTCAACAATTATTAATCATTTATAACTTGTCGTCTCAATTATTGATTTAATAATATAACATATTATACAGATGATACTGTGACAATAATTGAATCAATAATATAAGAGATATGATGCGTGATTCTTGTAGTGAAATAATTGAGTGTAGCTGAGTGACTTCTCACGTAAGCATCAATAATCAATACCGTATGCTACTATGCAACCACGCGTATTACTGTACTTTTACTACCGGGTAGTTCAACAGTTTTAACGGTAACACCTCCGCCGTTATTTTCATAAAGTATTTTTATGCGTTTTCTCGATCCGGCAATAATTCCGCCAGGGGTCCACTAATGATTGTCGCCGCATTTTAATATTCCCCACAAAAAAGAATATTCCCACCAAAACGAATATTTTATAACAACTTGCTTACTTTGCAAAATTTATAAATATTACCCACAACTATAACATTATATCAAATTTACTCCATAATATTCAAAAATAATATTTATAGAAAATTCATCTTTATTTATAAAAGTTGGGGTCTTACAATTCAGTTCTATTAAGTTTATTATTTGTCAAATGTTGTAATGTTAATTGAACATATCATTTAGTTCTATTGAGCCTATTATTTGGCAAATGTTGTAAAGTTATTCATTCTTATTTCAAGTGAGCTTTGTTTGCTCACTCTTGCATATTTATACACTCATTGCAGCTATGGTTAAGAAGGTAAATGAACCTACAACTAGCAAAGGAAAGAGAAAAATGTACAAGTGATGAAGACTTGTAATTTTATTTTATCGTTATGATGATAGACTTTTAATAATGATGTGATGTAATAATTTAATTTTTGCATTTGAATGATTGTAATTAAAGGTTAGATAACCTGGGAGATAATTTTGTTATTAACGTAATCTTGTATGGAAAGGTTTTATTATTCAATTATATTATGATTGGGTAGTTAGATATGAATGTTTTGATTAAGTGAACACCGAATCTTGAGGTAATGAAGTACTGGGATTTGGGGGTGTCACAATTCCATTCTTTATTATTCTGTTGGAATAACCTGTCTGTGCGGTCTATCGCATGCCTGGTGAATTCTTTTGTTATTCCATTCTTTATTATTCTGTTGGAATAACCTGTCTGTGCGGTCTATCGCATGCTTGGTGAATTCTTTTGTTATTCCATTCTTTGTTATCCTGTTAGAATAACATGTCTGTGCGGTCTATCGCATGCATGGTGAATTCTTCTGTTATTCCACTCTTTATTATTCTGTTGGAATAACCTGTCTATGTGGACTACCACATGCATGGTGAATGATCCTTCGTATTCATTCCTTATTAAATTATGGAAATGATCTGTCTACGTGGATTACCGCATGGCGGGCAAAAATCCATTACAGATTCATATATTCTATTATACTCGGTTAGTTAAAGTTTTGGCTTCTATACTCCATGAAATTAGTATAATATCCTTGATATTTGCGCTTCATCCAGTATCTTTTCATGGAAATATTCTTCTGAGCATTCTTGAATTTTACTCCACAAAACAGTATCATGTTGTCAATTTGGACGTTATTGATTTTAGGATAAGTTAAATTATAAATCTTTAAAAATTTATCCTTGAAATTGTTTTATTGAATTCTTATATCATTGTCATCATCCTCATGTTTATAATATGTTAAAAGTCATCTGTGGCCTGTAGTGCATAGATGGACTTGGTATGATTATGACTAGGGATTATTCGGTATAATCATGACCGTAATGTTATAAATGATGTGGTAAAAGTCCTCATTAGCCGTAGTGCATTGATGCACAGTTGTTGGCATGATCATGACCATTAATGAATACACGAATATCCTTGGCCCGTAGTGTATGGATAATTTATGGTCGTGATACTAATGAATATCCTTGGCCGTAGGGCAAGGATGATGTGGTTTATTTATTAAGCTAAGTCTAAGCGATAAAAGTGATGAAAAACCTTTTAAATCATAGAAGATAGTAGATTTTATTCTCTACTTGACTCTTCTAATGGATTACTTATTCCGCTGCAGTTAAACTTGATGTTTGTTATATTTTATCAGTTTAACACTGTTGAAGGCTAACGATAAATTATTCTGCATTATCTTAGTCATAATATTTCTTACTGGGCTAGTTGAGCTCACCCTTTCTTTCACTGTTCTCTTCAGGAAATGAGAATATAGTGGAACGAGTCGGGGAACGGATTTACGGTCCAGAAGGTTGTTTTAGTAGTCCTCACTATTCTATAAAATAGTGTGACAATAAATGTAATGAGGACTCCATTGAGTGTGAATATTGTCTAGATGACAATATTCTTATTAAAACTCTTAGATTATGGTTTGTCGTATTGTACACGACTGTTGTATAATTAAGTTGTATTTGAATTTTGTACCATGTATTTGGCGACTCAAGATGGGTGATGTATACCTATTTTGGGGGCGTCATAGTTGGTATCAAAGCTTAGGGATATGATCCTTGGCTAAGATGTGAGACTTGAACTAAGAGGAGAGAGACGGGGAATTCCTTCACTAATATGACCTACCTAAGTTTATTTTGTATTTAATTGGTCGGTTAGAGTATAAGGATAATATGTTGCATGTCAATTAACCCTTGTTTTGTTGAAGTTTTTGAAAATGACATCCGAGAATGTTGAGAATAGAAATGGAGCACAGGAGACCGTTGAGTCTCCACATATCAATAATCAGGATAATGTACATCAAGAAGGCGACAATCCTCATTCAAACAACAACACTGACCAAATGATGAATGATGGAATGTTCAAAGGCTTTATGCAATTCATGCAACATCAGGCGACAGCAA
The DNA here is from genome assembly GCA_020205615.1 of Panax quinquefolius. Taxonomy (NCBI): domain Eukaryota; kingdom Viridiplantae; phylum Streptophyta; class Magnoliopsida; order Apiales; family Araliaceae; genus Panax; species Panax quinquefolius. The sequence continues at coordinate 228,322 of JAINUW010000492.1, read as the reverse complement.
CTCCTCTCCAAAATATAGGTGGAAACACTGGAAATTCTCGGACGGTCACCGCTAAATAGTTTAAGGAGCTGGGACCACCGGAGTTTATTGGAGAGCCAAAACCACTTAAGGTGGAAACGTGGATAAAGCAGATCACCAAGATATTTGATGTCTTGGGATGCTCCGAGGAGAAAAATGTTCCCTTTGCCACCTTTATGTTGCGAGGAGAGGCAGATTACTGGTGGGAATCGATAAAGCGTACTCAACCTACCGCACTGAAGATGTCTTGGGAGAAGTTTCAAGAACTATTCAACGACAAGTACTTTCTTGAAAGTATTCGTCACATGAAAGAGGTAGAGTTCATCAAATTGGAGCAGAACAATATGACAGTGTCACAGTACGAAGTTAAGTTTGGCGAGTTGTCCCGGTTTGCGTCTCACTTGGTTGATAATGAGGAGAGAATGACGCGGATGTTTCTAAGAAGTTTGAAACCCGAGATACGTCAACATCTAATCTCTCATAAACTGTGTTTGTATTCAGATGTTGTAAATAGGGCTCAGTTATTGGAGCGCGATAACGAGTCAACCCAACCAAGAGAAAGCAGCCGGCAAAATGATAATACCAGTGGTAGCAGTCATCGAAGCGGTGACAACAAACGTGGAGGGAATCAACATGCCAGAAATGGTATCCACTTCGGTGGTAATCATGTCCAAGACAATAAGAATGGACATTTCAAGAAGAGGAGATTAAACAATGATGGAAAGACGGCAGCATCACCACCCATTGTTAAGGAAGGAGAACGACCACCTATCATATGCTTCAAATGCGGAGGGAGGGACACATCAGTCCAAACTGCGCGATGCAGTCCAAAGCATGTTATAATTGTGGAAGAGAAGGTCACCTAACTAGATTTTGTCGTGCACCAAAGTCAAGTCTAGCTGGGATGGAGGCGTCAAAGGTTATCCCAGACAAGACAAAACCGGTAGTTCAAGGGAGAGCATTTGTCGTAACCTCCCAAAAAGTGAGGAATCCGAACGAGGTGATCACGGGTAAGCTTATCATCAACTCTAGCGAAGTATATACCTTATTTGATACCAGTTCTACCCATTCTTTTATTTCTCCTACTTGCGCTCAACGTTTAAATTTGACTCCGGAGAAATTAGACTTTGACTTATCTGTTGAAACTCCGTTGGGAGAAACCTTCATTACATCTAATGTTTATAAGTCTTGTTTGATTCAAATCGGTAATCGCATGTTACCTGTCGATCTTATCTCCTTAAAAATACTTGTATTTGACATGATTCTAGGGATTGATTGGTTAACTACTCATCATGCTAAAATTGATTATTTTCGTAAGGTTATTAGCTTTCATATTCCTAATCAACCTATTATATGAATTCAACCGACCAAACCCTTAAAATCAATCACGGTCATCTCAAGCCATAAAGCTATTCGTTTATTAAAAAAATGGATGTCAAGCTTTCTTAGATCATGTCATATATTTAAACAAAAATACGTCAGATTTGAATGATATTTCTATTGTTAATAAATTTCCTAACGTATTCCCCGAAGAACTTCCTAGACTACCCCCGGAGCGTGAAATCGAGTTTGGTATCGACCTTGAACCCGGTACAAAACCCATTTTGAAAGCCCCATATCGAATAGCTCCTATTGAACTTCAGGAGTTAAAAACCCAACTACAGGAATTGTTAGGCATCGGTTTCATTTGACCTAGTAAGTCTCCTTAGGGTGCTCCTGTTCTATTCGTGAAGAAGAAAGATGGAAGTATGCGACTTTGTATTGATTATCAGGAGTTGAATCATGTCACCATCAAAAATAGGTATCCGTTGCCTCGCATTGATGACATGTTTAACTAGTTTCAAGGAGCCAAACTATTTTCAAAGATCGATCTTCGTTCCAGATATCATCAGTTAAAGATTAGAACCGATGACATTCCAAAGACGCGACTTTAACTCCTAAGATGCAGCATTACGAATTCCTAGTCATGTCTTTTGGATTGACTAATGCTCCTGCTGCCTTCATGGATATGATGAATCGAGTATTCAAGGAATATTTAGATCACTTTGTGGTCGTCTTTATTGATGACATCCTCATATATTCCAAAAGCCGTGAAGATCATGAGCAACACTTGAGGCTGATACTCCAAAAGCTTCGTGAAAATAAGCTTTATGCCAAGTTGAAGAAATGCGAGTTCTGGCTTGAGGAAGTAGCACTCCTTGGGCACGTAGTATCAAATCATGGAATATCTGTTGACCCAAAGAAAGATCAAGCTATTCAAAGTCGGGAGCAACCTAAATCGATGGATCAATTACGTAGCTTTATCGAACAAATGGTTATTATCGGAGATTCATAGAAGGGTTTTCTCAAATTGCTACTCCATTAACTCAGCTGACTCGAAAAGATACAAATTTTGGTTGGAGTGAGGAATGTGAGAAGAGTTTTCAAGAACTCAAGAGGAGGCTTATTTCAGCACTTGTTCTAACAATACCATCTGGCTCGGAGGGATTTGTCATCTACAGTGATGCTTCAGGCAAAGGGTTAGGATGTGTTCTCATTTAACATGGGAAAGTCATAGCCTATGCCTCACGACAACTCAAGGAATATGAGAGGAATTATCCTACTCATGATCTAGAGTTGGCAGCTATCGTTTTTGCGCTTAAGATTTGGAGGCATTACCTATATGGAGAGAAGGTGGAGATCTATACGGATTGTTAGTTCCCAGTAGGCACAATAGTTATCTAGAAGGGGGGGTTGAATAGATATTTAAAACTCTTTTCGTTTTAAACTTGTTAATTGATGATGATTAAAACTTAGCGGAATTAATGTTTATTTTAATCTCCTTTACGAAGTAGTGGAGTTATGAGAGTGAGGCAGTTATAGCAGTTATGGCAAATATAATAATTATAGTAAGAAAGTGAAAGGCAGTCATTTTAAGTGGTTCAGAGCACTTAAAACTCCTAGTCCATTCTTCTACTCCTCGAGTAGGAAATCCACTAAGGATGTCTTTTACAACTTCTGAATCACACAGATTCCTTCTAGACCAACAGTCTAGGAACTTCTTAGTTCACTCTTGAACTCTTCAAGTCCATCAGACTTGGCTCTTCAAAGTTCACTTAGAACTCTTCAAGTCCTTCTGACTTGGAACTTCACAGTTGATTGGTAGTTGTTGAGTTCTTGATTGTTGCTACTCAATTGATGTTTAAGCACTTGTTCATAAGAACTGAGTAACTGAGCAAGCTTTCCTTTTTCTCAGATCGTAGAGTTGAGCTTTAAGAGTTCTTGTTCATTTTTGTTCAATTCTTGCTTCCTTCTCTCATCTGCTTCATTTGCATATATGTGATCTTGAAAACTATCTGTTGGATGCATCCGTTGAAGCATTAAATGCGATGACCTTTCTGTTCTTTGATGGAGACTTTTTTCGCATCTTCTTCTTGCATTGCATTCCCACCCATCACACGAGATTTGCTTTTCACCTAACACCTGAAAAGGTGTTTCCCCCCTTACCAATGGTACTTTCCTTAGCTTCTTCAATACGCTTCTTTGTTATATACTAAGGATATTTCTTATGACTTTGGGACTGGTGAGTACTACAATGTTTAGAATCCATTCCTCATATGTTGAAGTTTGTCTCCACATAAGTCGTGAGGCTTGATGCTTCTGACACAAGACAGATGATACTCTACGATTCAAATCATGGTACTCTACGATTCAAATCGTGTTGACTTGTTGCCTTGGTGCTTGGTCTGATGCTATCAGTCGAGAGCACTACGATTTCTCTTAAATATTTGCACACTACGATCTTCACTTGCTTGAGTTGTAAACTCTACGTTTTCGAGAGCACACTACGATCTCTAAGTTGGCTCGGCAAACGCTGGGACCACTCTACGATTTCCGAAGAGGCCCTTCAAGGCAGGCACACTACGATCCTTGAAGCTCTACATTTCTGCCTTGACTTCTGTAATGTTGATCAGATTGATACACTACGAATTCTTCGAAGCCTATCTATTACATCTCAAGAATAACCTAACAGCTTTGATCTTTCTATCTATACATTCATTTCCAGAATGATACATATTAAGAGCTTAGATCAACCTAACAAATTTGATCTATCACTATGTCCTTGTACATATATATTCCTTGAAGGACTTTACAAATAATAATGAGCATTTATATTTAAACATCAAATTAACATATGCATTCTCCCAACAATCTCCCCCTATTTGATGTTGACATAACCAAGGAGATTTTGTTTTCATGATTATTAGTATCTAGATGCAATTTTAGGAAATTTAAACATGATTTAGTATTTCAGTGAGCAGCTGAAATTTCTAGAGAATAAGCATGAATTTATTGATGATTGAAGAGTATTACAATTTAGCTTTACATCAATAAGAATTTAAACTTTCACTTATCTCTATTTCTTTGGTCTTTTACGTAGAGGATTGACATACTCCTCAGCCCTTCTTTTCCTGCATGCTTCATCCCTTCTGGCTATCTCTTCCAGCTCACTTGGGCTTATCCTTGGGTTGTGATCATGCCTATTCATGAATGCAGGCTCTCCAATTGGCATTCTTAGGCCTGTGGTGGTCACATTTTGTGAGCTTGTAGTTGGCCCTTGACTCCTTATTGGCTGAGCCATCAAGACTTCCTGCTGATCAGATCGTTAAGTCTGATTGCTTGATCGTGGAGTCTGTTGGTGGAATTGTCTTGCAGGAGGGCTTCTTGACGCTTGAGTGTGAAATTGTCCTCCTCTGCCTCTTCCCCGGCTTCCTTGAACTCCTCTGCCTTGGCCCTGACCTCCTTGAACTCTTTTCCCTTTATTCTCCCCCTTTATGTCAGCATCAAGGGTTTGAATGTCTTTAGATAGTTGAGTCACTCCTTGGACAAACTCGTTGAGTTGGCTTTGCGTTTGAGCGATGTCCTCTCGATTTTCCTTGACTAGAGCTTCAGATCGAGCTTCTTTGTTCCGGAGGGCAGCTAGAACAGTGTCAGTTTGATGTTCTTGGTTTACATAGGCTTTCTGAAATTCTTTGACTGAAGCTTTCAAGTTAATGATGTTCTCCATCATAAGGTTATTTTGGGCTTCTTGAGATTTCAGTAATTCAAGAACAACCTCTCTTTGCTTGGTGGCTATCCGGAAGTGAATCTCATCTCTGTCCTTCATGCTTTGAAGTAATTCCTTGATAATTTCCCTCAGCTTCTTTGTAAGCTCAGCGTTTAGAGTTTTGGGGAGATTATTTGCAGCAGTGATCATTTGATTAAGCCAAGATGAATGTGGTCTGAGTGAGTTTCTAGGCTTTCATCGATGTCCTTGACCATGTTCTTGGACACTTCATTCAAGTCATCTTTCGTGGGCAGATTTGTGAGTGGATCATTGGGTTGAGGATGGTTTAAAGGAGGGGATGTTTTCTGGGATTGATCTTGCAGGGAGTAGAGGGCAAGATCGAGATTGAAGTATTCTTTGTTGGATGAGGAGGGAATATCCGATGGAGGGGACTGGGTTCGGATGTTTGAGTTTAGTGATTCTACGATTTGAGGTGGAGACTCTGCAATGAGGCTAGAGTCCGTGATCGTAGAGATGATGGGTTGTGAGAGCAATATGAAGTTTGGAATATCTGGTTCATCAATCACAAAATTTTGGGATTCTATAATTGAGATTTGACTTGGTGGATTCAGAACTACTTCCAACCAAATTGGGAATTCATAGAATTGGCTTGAAAAAGATAGGGGATAATGGTTTACTCTGAAAAAGATTGGAATAGATAATACCTCATGCACCACTCTTGAGGAGGGTTCATTTGTGATGAGTTTCTTGGAAAATTTGAAGGTTCCTGGGAATCTATGAGCCAGCACAGTGATGGCTGGGTATTCTTTGAAGCTCCAGAACATGTGGTTCCAAGAATTTAGGATTTGGGCTTGATGATATGGCATCATGGGTAGGTAAGAGAACATCTAATTGTAGAGATAACTTCTATACCTATCTTTGCCTACACCTGTGATCTCAAGGTCATCATCATCTTTTTCTCCTTTTTCTTCACTATCTTCTTTTGGGGATTCCTGTATCTCAATTACTTCATTTTACTCTTGCTCTGGTTCTTCCTCATTTTATGTGGGGAGTAGCTTTTCTTCATCGAGGGATATCATGAGGCTCCCCTCAACTTGATCATCTTCTTGTAAGCTCAAAAGCTCTCCCTCAGCTGGAGCATTTTCTAGAGCTTCAGGCATCTCCTCCTCAGCTGGTGTATTCTCTATCATAAGAACTTCAGGGATCTCCCCCTCAGCTGGAGCATTGTCCTCTTGGCTTGCCTTAGACAGTTCCTTTTTGGCAGCCATACTCTTATCTTCCTCCTTGAGCACTTTTTCATTTTCAAGGATATATTTATTGACCAGCTTTATTCTTGATTTTCTAGACTGAGCCACAGCCTCAGGACTTTCTTGAACTTCAGTTTTGTCCTGTTGATTACCCAGACTATCAGGTGTGGCAGTTTCTTTGCTTGAGGTGTTTGCTCTGGTCTCTACGATCAGTAGAGACTTTCCGATTTAAGAGATTGATGGCCTTTTGGATTTGTGGCTGATCTTATTCTTATTCAGCAGCTGAGATATGGTGGCTCTATCTTCTTCTACCTCAGCCTGCTATTGCTTCTTTCTCAGGATCCTTAGAGTCTCAATGTCAGAGGACTCTACTGGTTTATCAGTTGTGGATCACTAGGGCTCTTCTTCCATCCTAGCCTTAAGCTTCCTCTTGCCCTTTTTTTTTGACAAGGGCAGAGGGTTCTCCCTTGTTTGTTTCTTTTTCTTCTTTTGTCTCCTTGACAATAGACATATTTCCTGGAATTCCTGAATCTTTCAGATCACCAGTTCTTCCACTGAACTCACTCTTCATGCGTACATACTCAGCTGGGTTCCTTTTCCAATTCTCAAACAGTTGCTAGGTCATTCGCCTGTGTGGGTTGATAGCTTCTCCTTCTTCGTCCCCAATTTTGTCACCCAGAGCAGACTGTAGAATGATACTTATGAATCGCCCGTAGAGCATCTTTTGAGAGCTTTTTGACTTCTTTGAGTTGGCGATCCACTTTCCAATCCATTCAAGTAATAGGGCTCCATAGTTGAGTTGTATTCCATAATACATGGCAGTCATGAGCTTGAGTTGTACTTCATTCACAGAGTCATGACCTGAGCTCTTGCAACATATACATTTCCCAACAATATCAACTAAAAATTCATACCTCTGTGGAAACTCCTTTCACAGAGGGGAGTTTCTTATGATGCATTCTTTTAAGTCCCTCTTGGAAGTCTACGCTATCTATGAACGGATACCATTCATTTTTGAGACCTAGGGCGAGGTTGATGTCTTCGGCCTTCAGTCTGATTTCCACTTCCTTTACTCTCGTAGTGATGGTATCGTTCTCAAACAAACCGTTCCTGTAAAATTCTTTCACTAGCTTGGGGTAGATCAATGTGTCGTACCCAAAGCTTCTTCGAGACCCGCCTTCTTTAGTAACGATAGAGTCTTATGAAATTTGGGTTCAGTTGTTTTGAACTCGTCAAAACAGAGTCTGTAGCCGGAGATAACACTGGAAGCCGCCATTAATTTTCTTGCAGGAAATGTGATTGACTGAGCTTTCTTCTGATCTAGGGTTTCTGTTTTGAGAGAGGATGAGGGAGATAATCTTTTGAACTTCTGATTTCAAAAAAGCGCTTTCAAATAGTACATGTAACTTCCCTCTCTCCATTTTGCTTAGTGGGACAGGTGTCGACTTTTGCTTGGCTCTACGAATTTGACTGATAAGGATTGTACTGATTTTGACCTTGGCTCCTCCAGAGCTGATGTGTCCTTAGGGAGGACTACGATCGTTGAGGTAGTTTTGTGATCGTTGAGTCTGCTTTACATTTTTTGAGTCTGAACTACGATCGTTGAGTGTGTCCAGCAATCGTCGTGTCTGAGCTACGATCGTCGAGTCTATCTAGCAATTGTCGTGCCTGAGCTACGATCGTCGAGTCTGTCCAGTATTCATCGAGTCTGTTCCAGCAATTATCGTGTCTGGACTAAGATCGTCGAATCTGACCGGATCCTTGTGATGAGTTTTTGACTTAGCATTCTTTTAAGGTAGCTCAGGAAGGGCCAACCTCTTGGAGTGAGTCAAGGGTTAGGTTTGTTCCTGAGGTGCTTATCAGAGAGATTACTTTGTTTTGAGACTTATCATCACAGGATGCTCCTCTTGATAGTGGGGTTCTGCTATCGTTGAGTATGCACTACGATGGTTGAGTCTATGCTATAATCGTTTTCTTTCATGTCACTTCAGCTCTACGATCGTGGACTTCCCTTGATCATGTCTACGATTTTGAGCTTAGCCTTTTGTATCTGTTATGGTTAGCACAAACTAGAGCATATATTTTATGGTTGTAAATTTAGCATTCTAGCTCACTTATTAACTTATTAAATGCGGATTCATCTAAAGGTTTGTAAAAACATCGAAAGTTAATTTTTTAGTAGGGATATATTGTAAAGATATAGTTCCATTTTGCACATGATCCCTAATGAAGTGATACCTTATTTCTATATGCTTAGTCCTAGAATGCATAATTGATTATGAGTTATTGCTATGCACTTGTGTTATCACAATGAATGGGAATGGATTTGAAATCAAACCCATAATCATTAGGCGATTTTTCATCCATAGGATCTCGAAATGCTAGCCTTGCGGCAACAATGTATTAAACTTACTGCGAGTTGAAGTACCTTTGAGTTTTCTTTTTTGCTAAACCCAGACACAAGTACATTCCTAGCAATTGTGAGTGCCCCTTTGGTACTCTTTCTATCTATTTTTTAGCTGCAAAATCGGCATATGTGTATCTGTTAGTTCAAATGAGGATTCCTTGGGGTACCAAAGCCCCAAGTAAGGTGTACCCTTGAGATACACGAAAATCCTCTTTACTGACGATAAATGTGATTCTTTAGGGTTAGCTTTGAAATCTAGCACATATGCATGTTACAAAACATTATGTCTGTGTCTTGGCGCTTAGATATAAAAGAGAGCCTATCATACCTTTGTATTGAGTTATATCAATACTTTTACCTTTTTCATCTTTGTCAAGTTTGGTTGCAGGAGCAATTGGGGTTTTCATGGGAGAGGTTGATTCCATGCCATACTTCTTAAGTATATCTTTGATATACTTGGCTTGGTTTATGAAGATTCCTTCATCAGTCTGTTTTAGTTGCAGTCCAAGGAAGAAATTAAGCTCACCCATCATGCTCATTTCAAACTTGCTCTGCATTAACTTGGAGAATCTCTTACATAACTTTTCGTCAGTAGAACCAAAAATAATATCATCAACATATATTTGAACCAATAAGACTTTGTCTTTATGCTTTCTAAGAAATAATGTGGTATCTACTAAACCTCTAGTGAACCCATTTTCAATAAGAAAGTTAGTTAGTGTTTTATACCATGCTCTAGGTGCTTGTTTAAGACCATATAAGGCTTTGTCTAATCTATAAACATAATTGGAAAGAGATAGATTGATGAAACCTGGAGGTTGCTCTACATAGACTTCTTCTTGAAGTTCTCCATTCAGGAATGCACTTTTGACATCCATCTGGAAGACCTTGAACTTCATGTGAGCAGCAAAGGCAAGAAAGATTCTGATGGCTTCTAGTCTGGAAACATGTAAAAATGTTTCATCGTAGTCAATGCCTTCTTCTTGAGAGTAGCCCTTGGCCACTAATCTTGCCTTGTTCCTGGTTATTACTCCATCTTCATCCATCTTGTTTCTGAAGACTCATTTGGTTCCAATGACAGGATGACTCTTTGGTCTTGGTACCAGTCTCCATACTTTGCTTCTTTCAAATTGCTTGAGTTCCTCCTGTATGGCTTCTATCCAGCTGGAGTCTTCCATAGCATCATCTATCTTCTTTGGTTCAATTTGAGACAGAAAGCTTAAATAAAAGCATTCATTTTGGGTGGCAGCTCTTGTTTTGACTCTTGCACTCGGATCTCCAATGATTAGATCTTGAGTGTGATCTCTTGCCCATCTGTTTTCGGTTGGAACATCTGTCCTGATACCTTCTTGTCTTAAATCTTCAAGATCTATTTCTTCTTCTTGATGTGGAGGTTCGTTGTCTTGCATAAGCCCCTCTACGATCTCATTCTCTTGCTCAACGATTTCATTGTATGGCACTACGATTGTAGTGTTGAGCTCGACGATTTCATTCGTTGTGTCTGCACTTTCGGTCGTAGTGTCTTGAAGCACTATTTTGGCTAAGTCTGTTTCATTAAAGATGATGTGAATCGAGACTTCAACACTCAGTGTCTTCTTGTTGAACACTCGGTAGGCCTTACTGTCTATGGCATATCCAAGAAAGATTCCTTCGTCTGATTTGGGTTGAAACTTTGTCAAGTACTGCTTCCCATTGTTGAGAATGTAGCATGCACAGCTGAATACATGAAAGTAGCTGACATTTGGCTTTCTTCCTTTCCACAGTTCGTAGGGTGTCTTCTTGACCGAAGAGTGTATCAGTGATCTATTATGCGTGTAACTTGCAGTGTTGACGGGTTCTGCCCAGAAGTATTCAGGTAAATGAGCTGCTGCTAGTAGAGTTCTTCCAACCTCTATAAAAGTTTTGTTCTTTCTTTCAGCTACTCCATTTTGTTGAGGAGTTCGTGGAGCTGAGAAGTTATGACTGATGCCATTATCTGTGCAGAACTGGTCCATTTCTGAGAAGTCGAATTCTCTTCCATGATCACTCCTTATGGCCTTGATTTTCTTTCATTTCTCGTTCATCACCAGTCTGAACATCTCGATTAATTGGGAGCTCGTTTCATCCTATGAGGTTATAGAATACCCATGTGACTCTGGTGTAGTCGTCGACTATAACTAGATAGTATCTTTTTTCTCCAAGACTAGTTGTTGGAATTGGCCCAAATAGATCCATGTGGAGTAACTGCAGGGGCTTGTCGATAGAGTTGGCAGTTTTGCTCTTGAATGAGCTTCTGGTTTGCTTTCCAAGCTGACAGGCATTGTATGGCCTTTCTTTTACGAAGTTGAACTTAGGTAGGCCAGCAACGCGATCTTTTGATGCCAGTTTGGACATGCTTTTAAAGTTTAAGTGAGACAACCGTCTATACCATAGCCAGCTCATTTCTTCAGATGTTTTTGCCAGAAAGCACATTATCTCGTCTGAGCTTAGTTAACCAAGATTCACTGTATAGATATTTCCTTCTCTTGTCCCGGTTAGCCTTACATCAGATGTCTTCAGATCTCTGACTTGACACTGGTTGTTGAGGAATGTTACTTGATGACCCTTGTCGTAGAGTTGGCTGATGCTTAGAAGGTTGTGTTGGAGACCTTCCACATATGCTACTTTGCTGAAAGATACTGCACCATTACCAGCAGAGCCGTATCCTCTTGTCTTGCCCGAGCCGTTGTCTCCAAAGATGACTGAGGGACCCTCCTTTTCTATGTAGTTAGATAGAAGGGCTTTGTTCCCTGTCATGTGTCTTGAGCATCCACTGTCCAGATACCAGGTTGTGATCGTGGAGCTCTTTTCCTGTCATAAAGTTTAACCTTCATTTTGGTACCCATATTTGCATGGGTCCTATTTTGTTAGTGCCCTTGGGGACCCAAATCTATTTGATCTTGGGTCTCACATGCATGGAATTATAATAACACTTGGCAGCCTTGTGACCAAATTTATTGCATATAAAACATCTAGTATGATGCATGCCTATGTGTGTATGATAATTCATCCTCCATTTGGACTTGTGTGGTTCTTTAGTTATCCTTCTATTAAACTGATTTTCCTTCTTCCACGTGTCCTTGGGTTTCATAAATAGTGATGAGTGTGCCTTACCTCTACTGTACCTTTCCAGTTGATTCGTAGAGTTGGTCTTACTTGACTCTACGATTCTTCGAGGTTGGTGAGTAGAGGTTGGGTTACTCTTCTCTTTTGTGAAGCCCAGGCCAGCATGAGATCCTTTACTCCTTTGAGTATGAATGGAAACAATAGAATAAGGTTGAACTGGTTCTTCCTTCTGTGAGGATTTCACAAAGGTAATGCTTTTACAAAAACTTGAGGCATTACTAGTGCTAGTTTCCTTTGTCTTTTCCACACATGGCTCTGAGATGGATTCCCCATAGCCTAGGCCTGTTCTGTCGAATGTACTTCTGTGACTAGAGAGCAAGGAGTCCATGGATGATGAGGATTTGTTCCATGTAGAGATAGTCTTTTCTAGTTCCTCAATTTTAGAGGTTAGATTAGACTCGCTTTGTGCATTGAGTTCATTTGTCTGTTTTAAGATCTCATTCTCAGCCTTAAGCTTGGAGAGAAGGTTAGTACTTAGAAGGGCTATTTCAAGCTCTTCTTGACCTTTCTTTTTCTCCTCTTGAAGAAGTGAATGATCCTTATACAAAACTCTGAACCATTTCATGTATTGATGTAGATCAGTGGTTATGCCATGCAGTGCAGTTCTTAAATCATTTATATCTACATCAGGAGAGTTGAAGTTAAATACCTCATCGAGACTTACTTCATGTATGTTGGAATTTTGTTTGTCCTTTGCATGTTTGGCCATTAGGCACAGATTAGCCATTTGTGGTTCTTCATCATCTCCAGAATCAGGATTGGAGTCATTGTCTGAATCACTCCACGATCCTCCAGCTACCAGGCCTTTGTCTCTCTTCTGAGGCCTTTTGTTGCCTTTGTATTCTTTCTTTGCATGTGATTTCTTCTTTAGTTCTTCTCTGAGAGGTTTGTTGCAGTTGGCAATGAAGTGGCCAGGCATCTTGCAGTTGTAGCATAGATCATTCATTTGCTCTGGTCATTATTGTTGTTCTTGACCTTCTTTGGCTTCTTTGGTTTTTGCCTTGACGCATGAACCTTCTTAGTCTTTTTACCAGCATAGCAAAGTCTTCATCATAATCAGAGTCAATCAGTGTTGACCTTTGATGCACCTTCAGTTGCTTTGAGAGCAACACCCTTATCCTTCTTTCTTCCTTCTGATAGGGTTTCAGCTTGTTAAGGAGACTCTCTCGGTTAAGTATGTCGGGAAGATTGCCATATAGTTGTTGAACTGTCATCTCATAAAGATTCTTTGACTCTCTAATAGCAGTGGTTTTGGCATCCCATCTGCTCGGTATTGCTCTCATGAACTTTATGATCAGATCTTTGTTTGGATAGATCTTTCCATATGCTCGTAGAGAGTTGAACAGAACGTTGAATCTTTCATAGGTGACAGTTACGTTTTCTCCTTGAACATGAGCAAACATTTCATACTGCTGTGTCAGGAGTGATTGTTTGTTTTCTCTTACTTCTTTCGTTCCTTCGTGCAAGATGAGCAGTGCTTTCCAAACCTCCTTTTCTATTTTTTTGTTGACAACGTTTTTGAACAGATCGTCTTCTAAGGATTGAAACAAGATGTTCTTGGCCTTTTTGTCAAGTTGGACAGCTCTCTTCTCATTGTCTGTCCACTCCTCTTTGACTTTGATTTGTGTTCTGTTTGGATTATCTATGGTTGGTGCAAGCTTTGTTAGAACATAGGGCCCATTCTGAACAGTATCAAATAGATCTTCATCTATTTAGTCAATATATGCTTGCATCCTGACTTTCTAGTTTGCAAATTTATCCTTGTTGCACATTGGTGGCTTGCTGCCTCCTCTAGTCCTTGATTCGCTTGGTACGTGTGCCATTGGATCTACTAAAGCTTGTGGTATAAAATAGAACCACTTTCGATACCAATTGTTAGTTCCCGTGAGGCCTGATAGTTATCTAGAAGGGGGGTTGAATAGATATTTAAAACTCTTTTCGTTTTAAACTTGTTAGTTGATGATGATTAAAACTTAGCGAAATTAATGTTTGTTTTAATCTCCTTTACGAAGTAATGGAGTTATGACAGTGAGGCGTTTATAGCAGTTATGGAAGATATAGCAATTATAGTAAGAAAGTGAAAGACACAGTCGTTTTAAGTGTTTCAGAGCACTTAAAGCTCCCAGTCCACTCTTCTACTCCTCGAGTAGGAAATCCACTAAGGATGTCTTTTACAACTTCTGAATCACACATATTCCTTCTAGACCAGCAGTCTAGGAACTTTTTAGTTCACTCTTGAACTCTTTAAGTCCAGAAGACTTGGCTCTTCACAGTTCACTTAGAACTCTTCAAGTCCTTCTGACTTTGAACTTCACATTTGATAGGTAGTTGTTGAGTTCTTGATTGTTGCTACTCAGTTGATGTTTAAGCACATGTTCGTAAGAACTGAGTAGCTGAGCAAGCTCTCCTTTTTCTTAGATCGTAGAGTTGAGCTTTGAGAGTTCTTGTTCGTTTTTGTTCAATTCTTACTTCCTTCTCTCATCTGCTTGATTTGCATATATGTGATCTTGAAAACTATCCGTTGGATCCATCCGTTGAAGCATTAAATGCGTTTGACCTTTCTGTTCTTTAATGGAGACTTTTCTGCACATCTTCTGAATTGCATTCTGGCCCACTGACACAGCAGACTTCTTTCTCACCTAACACCTGAAAAGGTGTTTTCCCCCTTACCAATGGTACTTTTCTTAGCTTCTTCAATACGCTTCTTTGTTGCATACTAAGGATATTTCTTATGACTTTGGGACTGGTGAGTACTACAATGTTTAGAATCCATTCCTCATATGTTGGAGTTTGTCTCCACATAAATCGTGAGGCTTGATGCTTCTATCACAAGACAGATGATACTGTACAATTCAGATCATGGTACTCTACGATTCAGATCGTGGTGACTTGTCTCCTTGGTGCTTGGTCTGATGCTATCAGCCGAGAGCACTACGATTTTTCTTAAATATCTGTACACTGCGATCTTCACTTGCTTGAGTTGTAAACTCTACATTTCCGAGAGCACATTATGATCTCTAAGTTGGCTCGGTAAATGCTAGGACCACTCTTCGATTTCTGAAGAGGCCCTTCAAGGCAGGCACACTACGATCCTTGAAGCTCTAAGTTTTACGCCTTGACTTACAGAATGTTGATCGATTGATGACACTACTGAATTCTTGAAGCCTATCTATTACATCTCAAGATCAACCTAACAGCTTTGATCTTTCTATCTATACATTCATTTCCAGAATGATACACATTAAGAGCTTAGATCAACCTAACAAATTTGATCTATCACTAAGTCCTTGTACATATATTTCTTGAAGGACTTTACAAATAATCATGAACATTTATATTTAAACATCAAATTAACATATGCATTCTCCCAACACGGATCATAAAAGCCTCAAATATTTCTTCACTCAAAAGGAACTTAACATGCGGCAACGACGATGTCTTGAGCTATTGAAAGATTACGATCATACCAATCAATAACATCCTGGAAAAGCGAACGTAGTAGTTGACGCATTGAGTAGAAGATCATATGTGGGTACGAGTGCGAAATTGTCAACGCAAAGGCCCATTTTGTATGACTTACAAAGGATGGAGATAGAGTTAAAGACTCCATGGACCCATGTGATGATGGCGAATATACGAGTAGAACCAACTTTAATCGATAAAGTTAAAGCTGCTCAAGCTACAGACCTAGAACTGATGCGTATGAGGAAGAAAGTACAAGAAGGTGCTATTCCGAAAGCAAGAATCGACGAAGAAGGAATACTTCGAGTCAACTCCAGACTTTGTGTTCCTAACGATTCTGACTTGAAGTATAAAATCATGATGGAGGCGCACAACACACCGTTTGCAATCCATCCCGGGAGTACCAAAATGTATCATGATCTTCGACATACATTTTGGTGGATCAATATGAAGAGAGAGATAGCGGGGTTTATCTCAAGGTGTCTAACTTGTCAACGAGTCAAGGCGGAGCATCAAGTGCCAAAAGGTCCATTTTCTAGAATGGAAGTGGGAGCACATTACTATGGATTTCGTTACCGGTCTTCCTAAGGTTTCTCCAGGCATAGATGCGATTTGGGTCATTGTTGATAGATTGACCAAGTCTGCTCATTTCTTACCAATACGAGAAAGTTATACACTTGAACGTCTTGCTAGTATGTACATAAATGAGATTGTAAGATTGCATGGTATGCCAGTATCCATAGTTTCTGATCGAGACCCAAGATTCACTTCAAGATTTTGTGTTAGTTTGCAAAAACGCTATGGGCACGGATTTATAATTTAGTTCGGCATATCATCCTCAAAAGGACGGGCAGTCGGAGAGGACTATTTAAACTCTTGAAGATTTATTAAGACTCTGTGTCCTTGACTTCAAAGGAAGTTGGGACAAGTTCTTACCATTGGTGGGGTTTTCCTACAACAACAGTTATCAAGAAAGTATTAGCATTGCTCCATTTGAGGTGTTGTATGGAAAAAAGTGTCGTTCTCCAGTATGTTGGGATGAGGTGGGTGAAGCAACATTGTTGGGGCCGGAGTTGCTACGTATGACTACGGAAAAGATTCAAACAATCCGACAACATATAAAAACCTCACAAGATCGACAAAAGAGTTATGATGATCTTCATCGAAAGGGCATGGAATTCAATATTGGAGATCATGTGTTGTTACGTGTTGCTCCATGGAAAGGAGTTACGAGATTTGGAAATAGAAGAAAGCTCAATCATCGATTCATTGCCCATATTTAATCCTCGATCGAGTAGCAACTGTGGCTTATAAACTCGTCTTACTGCCAAGTATATCTCGTGTTCATAATGTTTTTCATATATCTATGTTACGTAAATATGTGAAAGACCTGAACCACATTATTGAATTAGAACTAGACGAGATAGCGAAAGATTTAACGTATGAAGAGGTACCTGTTAAAATCTTGGATAAGAAGGATCATATTCTACGCTCCAAGGTTATACATCAAAGTTTTGTGGAGAAACTACGATGTTGAGGAAATGGCCTGTGAGTTAGAATCTGAAATGAAGTCAAGGTATCCTCACCTCTTCGACATACCAGGTACGCACCCTAATTTTGAGGACGAAATTTCATAAGAAGGGGAGGTTGTAAGACCCCAACTTTTATGAATAAAGATTAATTTTTCTCGAAATATATTTTTGAATATTATGGTGTGGATTTGATATAATGTTATAGTTGTGGATATTATTTATAAATTTTGCAAAGTAAGCAAGTGGTTATATAATATTTGATTGGTCGGGGAATATTCGTTTTAACATGGAATATTAAATATGACGGCAACAATCATTAATGGACCCCACAACGAAGTATTGTTGTAGTTAAGAAACGTATAATTATCTTTTATAAAAAGTAATTATGAAAGTTTTACTGTTAAACCTGTTGAACTACCCCGATGGGTAAAAGTAATGAATATGTCTGGCGTGGTTGCATAGTAGCACACAATATTGATTATTGATGCTTACATGAGAAGTCACTCAGTTATACTCAATTATTGCTACAGTAATTGCTGCATCATATCTCTCATATTATTGATTCAATTATTGTCACAAGATATCATCTCATATAATATTTATTATTATTAAATCAATAATTGAGACGACAAAGTTATTCATATTATTATTTGCAATATTGAGAATGTCTATAAGTTCTGTCAATGAGAGGTTTGGTCACCTAATTGCGCGCCAATAAGGAGAAATCCTTATCGGAAAACCCCCTCTTTCCTGGGAACGACCTGGTTGTTAAATATTGCGAGTTATAATATTAATGATGAATAAGTTCATGTTGATTAAAGCTGAAATTGATAGTTCCATTGTGTTGGGATTATTAGTGTTAGTGGAAATAAAAATTTATTTCGATAATAATTCATGTCTGGAGGTTATATTGACTAATCGGGTAATTAATCAGATAAATGAACAATTAATTGCTATTATTTCACATGCTTATAACTATTTATTCACATGTGTGTACTATTGATTCACATTCATGTACTATTAGGGGAGGTGGTGTAAGATTGATAATACTTGCATGACTAAATTAAAAATGGAGGTATAGATAAAGGTATTATACTGTAATTAGTTTTTTCACATGATTATACTATTAAGTCACATGAATGAACTATTAATTCACATTATTTACTATTAGGGGAGGTGGTGCAAGTTTGATAATACTTGCAGGACTAAATTAAAAATGAAGAAAAAGAGGAAGGTATTATATTATAATATTTCGAGTCCCAAAACGTGCAATTATCGAAACTATATTTCCCTATAAATAGAAGCTCATTCTTCTTTCTTTCTCACCAATTCACTAAGTCTCACAAGAGTAATTATTATAAAGAGAAAGAAGAAGAGAAGTCTGCTACCTCACTATTCCAGTATCCAATTTCTTCTAAGGTAAGAGGTATTATTTCTTTCGTATTCATGAAGAGAGTTACTTTCTTTCAATACTCGTAAGGGTTGTTATTCCATTCTTTATTATTCTGTTGGAATAACCTGTCTGTGCGGTCTATCGCATGCTTGATGAATTCTTTTGTTATTCCATTCTTTATTATTCTGTTGGAATAACCTGTCTGTGCAGTCTATCGCATGCCTGGTGAATTCTTTTGTTATTCCATTCTTTATTATTCTGTTAAAATAACCTGTCTGTGTGGTCTATCGCATGCATGGTGAATTCTTCAGTTATTCCATTCTTTATTATTACATTGGAATAACTTTGTCATGGGACTACCACATGCATGGTGAATGATCCTTCGTATTCATTCCTTATTAAATTGTGGAAATGATCTGTCTACGTGGATTACTGTATGGCGGGCAAAAATCCATTTGCAGTTTCATATATTCTATTATACTCAGTTGGTTAAAGTTTTGGCTTCTATACTCCGTGAAATTAGTAGAATATCCTGGATATTTGCGCTTCATCCAGTATCTTTTCATGGAAATATTCTTCTGAGCATTCTTGAATTTTACTCCACAAAACAATATCATGACGTTATTAATTTCTGGATAAATTAAATTATAAATCTTTAAAAATTTATCCTTAAACTTGTTTTATTGAATTCTTATATCATTGTCATCATCCTTATGTTTATAATATGTTGAAAGTCATATGTGGCCTGTAGTGTATAGATGAACTTGGTATGATTATAACCAGGGATTATTCGGTATAATCATGACCGTAATGTTGCAAATGATGTGGTAAAAGTCCTCATTGGTCGTAGTGCATTGATGGATAGTTGTTGGCATGGTCATGACAATTGATGAATACATGAATATCATTGGCCGTAGTGCAGGGATGATGTGGTTTATTTATTAAGCTGAGTCTCAGCGATAAAAGTGATGAAAAACCTTTTAAATCATAGAAGATAGTAGATTTTATTCTCTACTTGACTATTTTAATGGATTGCTTGTTCCGCTGTAGTTAAACTTGATGTTTGTTATATTTTATCAGTTTAACACTGTTGAAGGCTAACGATAAATTATTCTGCATTATCTTAGTAATAATATTTCTTACTGGGCTAGTTGAGCTCACCCTTTCTTTAACTATTCTCTTCAGGAAATGAGAATATAGTTGGGACGAGTCGGGGAACGTATTGACGGTCCAGATGGTTGTTTTAGTAGTCCTCACTATTCTATAAAATAGTGTGACAATAAATGTAATGAGAACTCCATTTAGTGTGGATATTGTCTAGATGACAATATTCTTATTAAAACTCTTAGATTATGTTTTGTCGTATTGTACACGACTGTTGTATAATTAAGTTATATTTGAATTTTGTACCATGTATTTGGCGACTCAAGATGGGTGATGCATACCTATTTTGGGGGAGTCACAGCGACGTTCGATATTCCAAATATCTTTGAACGCTTAAGACTTAATATAAAATTTTTGAAGGATTGGTTATTAATTTGTCTCATCTTGTTTAGCGCGTATGCACACACACACATATATATACATATATATATATATATATATATATATATATATATATATAAGCATGCACATATAAAATACTATATTCTACCCGAATTGATTATGGACTTTTATTCTAGTTTGGTTCACTAGAGCCACCAAGTGAACCAAAATGTCAAACCCTAGGGGTGCAAAAATTAATATTTAAATATAACTATTACATTTAAACCCGAGCTCCAATACAAACGGGTCTTCAAGTGCTCCTTGCTCCTTGATCTCTAATTCTTCAAAATTAATTCTAACTTTTAAAATTAATTCTAACTATTCCTATTACAAAACTATTTAAAATAAATAGAAATCTTGATCATCAGTTAAGGGGAAGTACATAGGAGGGAGTTAGAATTTACATTAAGAAAAAATTAGAGAAGACGAGGTACGCAAACCCCATTTAATAAAACACATACATTCATGCATCCAACCAAAATAAAATCCAATCACATTTGTCAATAATCCATAATCAATCTCATTTATTATCATACACATCACCATATTTATCAATAAATAACATTCATCTTATGAATAATAAACATCCGATATATATATTGATATCATTTAATAGGCAAATTTAGTTAACATAAAATCTAATTTTGAATCAAAATAAACTCTTTATTTTAATCCAAATTTAAATCAAAATAAACTTCTTTTATTTTAATTTATCTAATTTTGAATAAAATAAACAATTTTATTTTAATCAAATTTTTTAATCAAAATAAACTCATTTATTTTAATTAATTATAGAATCCAATTCAAGTTTAAAAAACTCATTTATTAAAGGAAACACGGATTCTCTTTCCTATTCACAAATAAACTCCTTTATTTTGAATAATATGAAATCTTATTCCATATCTAAATAAACTCCTTTATTTAAGAAAACATGGATTTACTTTCTATTCATAAATAAACTCCTTTATTTTGAATAATATGAAATCTTATTTCATATCTAAATAAACTCATTTATTTAAGGAAACATGGAATCCAATTTCAACTCTAATTAGTTATCATGGAATCCATTTCTAACTCTAATTAGTTAGCATGAAATCTAATTTTAAAATTAAAATAAACCTTTTATTTTAAGATTAAAATAAACTTTTATTTTAGGATTAAAATAAACTTTTTAATTTAATTATTAAATAATTAAGAATAATATATATTTATAAATACAAATCACGTTTCTCAAGAAACAAGAATCGGGATCTTTAAGTGAATCGGGATATATAAAATTATCATATCATATATGATTAAAATAAAGTCTACATAACATTATATATATATATATATATATATATATATATATATATATAATTAACACCATCCTGCTTAAGCTTCAGGTGATTCACGTTATCATGTTTCCAAATATATTATATATATTAATAATCATGAACAAAAGCTCTTGCAACCTTAAATCATGAATAACCACAAATTGAGCGAAAGAAAAAAAACAAACAAAATGGGATTCACGAATTTTATTTTTTATTTTAAAATAAATTTTATACAACAATTTATGACCAATTAAATTGTTCTAAATGCATATCAATATATATATCAAATTAAAATAATTAATAATTTGCATAAAGGTTTGGCTCTGATACCACTGTTAGGTTTGTAATATCCATGAACGCAATCAAATTGCATAAAATAAGCAAAAACGTGGAAAATTAGAGTTTTAAAATTTTATAAATCATATACCCGGATCATCTTTTATGTACAATTATTAATTAAACGAAAAGATAAAGAATAATAATCATACCCTTGAAGATTCGAGCTTCCTCAGGTACAAGTTCACCCCAATCCTTTTCGCGTTCAACATTAAATCACCGGGTTTGGTTTCCTTTGATCAATGTTAGCCACCCAAGTGTTTGGCCTCTAGAGGTGATCCACCAAGGAAGAAGAAAGATTTAAGAAGATGAGTATTTGGCAAAACCCTAGTTTTTTTATCTCTCATAGAAAATGGTGCTCTCCCAACTATTGAAATCACGTCTGTTGTGAAAAAAATCAACAAAAACACCACCTCACCTATAATAATACTCTTCTTATTTATAGATGTGGGCAACCCTCCTTAAAAATTAAGGAATTGAGTTTTATTTTAATTAATTAAAATTATTTAATTAATTATGCTCTCAATCTTATTAGGAATAATTAATTAATTATTTTTAATTAATTAGCCTCCTAATCTTATTAGGAATAAATGAGAAGTACTTATATTAAATTAATTTCCAACTCTTTAGAAATTAAAATAATAATAATTGTAATAATATTAATAAGACTCCTCTTATTAATTTATATATTTAATATTTCAAAAATATTAAATAATAAATATTAAGCTATTTAATTTATTCTATCACCATAGATTAAATTAAATACCCTTTACATATTATTACGATTATGCCATTAACTTCTTAAATAATTATTCTTCCTTTTATGGTGTAACCCTTTTAGGTTCTCCATATTAAACCGGTTATGAATAAATTAATTAGAACAATTCTAATCTTATTTAAATAAATAAATTAAATTATTAATTTATTTAAATAAATAATATTTATTCTACAATAGGGATAAACCTTCCTAGCGATTAACGACTTTCCGGATAATATAGATTTCAACATTAATCATAAAAGAACCTTTGAGTAAATAGTTACCGTACAATTCAATCATTCAACCATATAATGTCCCAATTAAATATAAGATATGAAATTACTGTCAAAGCTTAGGTGTCACACTTTACCTTAACATTTAATTACCGTAAATGATTATATACTATGAACTTATACTCATAACATCTTTATCCAAATAACCATTTTCTTAATAATTATTATGAACTCCAATAATTAATATAATATCGGTTAATTAACCATATTTATTCTGGGTTAATTAATTAGCTCTTATTTAAATCCATTCATGGACAACTTAATCATCATTTAAAATTTTATTATCCCTATGAGCCCTTCATATCTATTTCTTGAATTTTTAAATTCCCCAAACTTTCTGAGGACATCCTACAGACCAACGTAGCTGCGCTGGTCATAGGCTTGGAAATAGCGCAGCTGCGTCATACCAAGTTCAGAGGCATACAAGTTCTACATTAGCAGAAATAAATTCTATGCTCATATACCTCATAAATGGTAACTCATCTAAAATAAACATTTTCTTTGATTCCACATCATGAATTACTATTTTCTTTCATAATTTTATTATCAAACTTCGAGTTTTAAAACTCTATTGTTCCTTAATAGTTTAACCAACTATGAAATCTGCTTTACGGGTTTCTTACCACAAAACTCAAATATAAAGCACCCACTATAATCACATATTCACTATTTACTTAAGTAATTCTTAAACCCCTTCAAATTATATTATTCCATAATATAACTTCCATTTTAATATAAATTAACCAATATTTCTACTAGTTAATTCTCATAATTAACTAATTTATGCTTTACTATCTCAATCTATCCATGGATTGCTTAAGCACTAACTAAAACTCATATTACATCATACTAATTACTAGTATATATTCAAGAAAATGGTGACTATCAATCAAAGAGATTTAATGTCACCAACTCACTATGATAAAATACTTCTATAAATTATTTAATGTCAATAGATAAATCTTACCCATCTTCTTATTAATTCATCTCTACAATTTATAACAAATATATAATAATGATATATATTTATTAAATACAACATCACTTATTACATAGCTCATATTACCCTATGCAACACAATATCACATACCTCGAAACACATTTATATATTCTTGTTCGAACACATCTCATGCTTTAAGAATTTTATCTACTAAATTCTGATTTTAATATTTTCTAAAAATTCGGGTTCTTACATCCTCGCCCCCTTATAAGGATTCCGGCATCGGAATCACCAGAACCTCCTCTACTCGGTTATATTCTGAATATTACATATTCTTTTGAATAATTTTATCCATTCTCTTTTCAGAAGTTTTTTATTATTATAACTTTCTCCAATGCATTCTACCACTTTTTTCCTTTCTAACAAACATTCTACTTACTACATTCATCCTTCAGAAGAATAAGAATCTTCAACGATTTATCAATAATCGGGAAGTAGTATGAAAAATCTTAGATTCCAACTTATGCTGAGGGGTCACAAGACCGTGAACTCTTCTCTAACCAGAGTGTTTATCAATCACAAAGACTGAAACCACTCTCCTCACGTACACTAGGTGGCCAGCCTATTGTGCCACTACGTTGGGCAGCAACGTAGTGTTTTGTAACAACTATATGTGTTACGCTCAGAACCATTGTCCCCGAAAATATGTCCCCTTATAGGGTTGTTCACCTCAGCTTTTCAACATCAGAATCCGCACCAGAGCAATCTGGGTTGACATAAATACTCAAGAATGCTTGAATTCCATAAAATTTTTTCAACAGCCGTCTAGCTGAATCAAATAGCTTAGAATTTTATCAACAACTCAGACATCGATCGAAATACTTTAGCCAACTTAATTAACCTTCTTCAAAGTTTAAAAGAAAACCAAAAATTCTTTTATAACGTCATGATACCGTACCAAATTAATAGTACGTTGATGATTCATCCATTATGTGACTTTGTCACATTACATAATAGCATAGTGGGTTGCCAATCTTTTGATCACAGCCAACACTAGGTTCGACTGCATTGATGACTCCATCGTTTACCATTTTCTACATTATATCAAATGATGCACATGGTCATAAATACATTTTGAAAATTTTCAAATCATTTTTGTCATAGCCGAAACAATTAGCATAGACATAAGAATAATGGTATTATTTTTTAAACATCATTAGTTCAATCACATGATCCAATGTTTTTTCAAGAAAATGGAAGTGCAAACATCAGCACGAAGTCAATAAATTTTGAAAATCTAGCAGAGCTAGAAGATTTAGAAAATTCATGTTTCTCCATCAACTTCAATCTTTACTCCATTACTTCATTCTATCAATTTCTAACACCATCAATGCTTACTATACCAAAATTTCTTAATTCTTACCTTAAAAGTTTTTGATACCAAGTATAGTTAATCAAACTTGCCACACTTTGAAAGTTTAGGAACTTGCCACAATAATATGAGTTTAAGAACTTATCCTAGTCATACCATAGACGTCCATTCGCCGAGGAGTTCAAAACATATCATATGATTATGAGTCATAAACTTACCATATGCATGAGTTTTAAGAACTTGCACCTAATCTTAATATTTTCTATCTTAATCTTAATAATCTCTATCTATCAAATATGATATGAGAAAAGAATCACCTTCTCACCATAAGCATATTAATAGCGTGATACCGACATTCCATTGATTATCATTGTGAGGTACCGAGCGCGAGCACAAAGCCTCCACCCATTCAAAGGTTTGTACAACTCAGCTCTCACATGAGTTCTCAACTGAAATCCCACTTAACTCTATCTCACTCTTAACTTGCTCTTTGCTCGATATGAATTTTTTGTATCTCATCATATCCAACTCTTCATGAGTTCATCTCGTACCATTTCATAGTACCTTCTCTTATAGCATCAAGCTATAACAACTTAGTATTTACAGACTATTTATCATTTCGTAGCTCATTCTGATCATGTCGTGATCATCGGTTTACCTTAGGGTTCTTTCTCATTATCAACTAAACTCCATTCGAGTTCATTCTTATTATCTTTGTCATCTTCATCTTATAGATATCGTCTTAACATTTTTATTACCGGAGTTAGAAAACTCTTGAATTCTCATTCTCTAGATATTTCAAGATTCTTCTTTGAATCTTCGCTTATATATATTTTAATCTTTATCTTTCTCTCTTTCTCAGGTTATAATCTAAGGTACTCTTACCTAAAGTTTATAACCTACAGCTTTGATACCAACCTGTGACGCCCCCAAATCCGGGTCCCTTCGAACCTCGGATCCGGTCAACCACGATACTACTATCGTCAAAATATTTTTATCTTTTATTCATAACTTAATGAATATAACTTTGCTTATTACAATTTAGAATATATATAAATTCTTTCCATTTCCAGGATCTGAGTAATGACCCCAAACATTTATAAGTTTCAAATCTTTATCGATCATTTACCATTCCTGTCTTACATCATATTCGATGTTATATAAATATGCAGAATAATTTAAACTTTTTCAATCAGTTTTAAAAATAAATCTTGTATTGATATCTTAACTTGAATCAATTACATATCCTTAAATCAAATTATGTTATGATTCATTCTATTCAAATTACTGTATAAATCTTTACATCTCGATTCGAACTATATGTATCATATAGTACAACTTAACATGTATTACACATCATAAACTACTATCATGTACATCTCCTAGAACCTAAACATGGTTCAAGAGTATATAAATAAATAAACCAATCTCCTTCATTACTATTGAACTTTATCAATCAAGTAGCACATAATCTTTACCGTGAGTCCTTAACCTACAAAAGTGGTTATTTGCAAGGGTGAGCTCGACAGCCCAGCAATTCTAACAGTTTTCATGCAGCACGTAGCATAGAATTACATATTCAGTTCATGCATTCATAATCAATTTATATTTACTATGTATGTTACTTCTCACATAACAGGCATATATATTTACTTCACAAGCATATCATCAAAGATCAACTTTCAATTTCAGACATATCTCATATGCATTTCATATATATACATCAACATTTGCATAGCATAATATAGCTCAACTAACAGTTATCAAATTCATATATCAAATAGGAACTGAAAGACTTACCTGATCCGTAGTTTGTCAACTATAACTTAGCTACTTATAGTTATCTACACTTTGTGCATTCCTACACAGTTATATAATCATGGATTCACATCCATTAGTCATATATTTCATACATTCTTAATATAATAATAATGTTACATTGTTTCCTAACTAGGTTTGTAAAACCTATATTTCACTTTCTCATCATACTCTTAGAATAGCTAGGTATGTATAGGTATACCTTAATCACTCGTACTTGACATCAACATTTTATCACACACTTGACTCGCTATGTGTTCGTTACACATTTAAAACTCATAGATGCATGATTCACATAGTTCTTGCATTTTGCAAACCTAATAAAATTTAACAACTCTGTGTTTTATATAACCATTACATGCTCTTATGCTTAAAATATCATCTATGTCAAGTATTATTGCTTAACACATTCATTACACATATGCTTTAAGGTTCAGATCAAAGTTAAAATAATCAGACATTACTGCCATGTGGCGCAACTACGATGCAATTAGGCCTGGGATGGGCACAGCTGCACCTTCCCCTGGCCTGACCAAAGTTGGATTTTTTTTTCTGGTTTCATCTGAGTCCTTAGCATGCATAACTGTTAACATATAACTAACCCACATGTTAAGAGGTCTTAGCCCAAGTTTGGTGCCTCTTATATTTACCTTAAGTTGTTTTACAATTTATACCTTGATTGCCATTTATTTCACGGCTAAGTAAGTTCATGCAACAAGGGTCTAACTATATGACCACTAATGAGGTTAAACAACTTTCAATACATATGCTTAAGTGTAATCACATGACTATCATGGTTTATCACTTGAAATCTTACATTAAGATATGCGTAGTTCATATTATGTCTATCTAGTAGAGTGCACATACCCATCATGCCTAGAGGCAGAAAAGTCCTATCATGCTTGCACACAAGATCTAAACACAAGTACTTAATGTTCGTCCATCTTACTTTAACAACTTCTAAATTTTATTCTCAAAATAAATGCCATACTAAACTAAACATGCAAGACATATTCAACTCACATGTCATACTTGTTTGTACATGTTTCTACACACACTTATAAGGTCAAAATATAACCTCTCCGTGTTAATAAAACGTAGTTTGCAAAAGTATCTGAGTTTGCCCTTGAAATCGTTTTTAAACCAAATCAAAGAAATTTAGCGCATATGAAACAACTTCAACCTTTATGTAATGTCTATTATCATGAATATTTATGTTTTATCACTTAGAATAACATATTCCAACGTCGGGAGTACTATGCTAGTGTATGTGCTCGTTTGACGCCCTCCGATTGTCTCCAAATACGTACCAGTCACAAATATGACTATTTTGACCCCTTCTAACGACATCAAATTGAAAACCTTAAAGAACAAAAGTTGTAGGTCTATTCGTCCTCGGTCTGGATCATATTGAACCACCTCAATCGGAGTTCGTATGAAATAGTTATGCTTGATTTACTACATCGGGTCAAACTAGTCTACCCGACACTGATGTCCAGCGCAGCTGCGCCCCAAATAGCCTTGGGGGCAACGCACTGCACGCCCAGTGAAGCACAACGACTTCTCAGACTCTGTTCTTCGTGATTTTAAAGACCCATACTCCTTCAGATTTTCATAACATGAGTTATACTCATCCAAACTAGTCTGTTTTCGAGTCTATGGGTTTGTAACTCATAAAACCACAACATACCAATTAATCAACAATTAACATAACCATTAACTAACCCAAATATTAATCTAAAATTCATGTTCATACTAAATGTTCATGTTTTTGACAATTTAGCGAATTCATTCACTACGAATTCGTTTCTAAACAAAATTGGTCCGTTTAACTTCCGTTGTTTTCGTATTTAACTTTATTAACAGTACCTAACATCAATTCATGGATTATAACAATCCTTAGCCATCAATTTTGTGACTCAAACGCAAGTTTTTCTTATCATTTCTAAGGAATTAAAAACTTAGGAATCAAAAGCATATAAGTTAGCATTAATACCTCTTGAATGCTTGCAATTATTAACTATAGTTCTTCAATTCTCCACTTGCTCCTCAACTCTCCAATAAAATTAATGTGCATTTAAGAACCGAAATTCATATAATTAAATAAAATAAGACTTGCCAGTAATTCCATGTCTTATATTTAATTGGGACATTGTATGGTGGAAGGATTGAATTGTACTGTAACTATTTACTCAAAGGTTCTTTTATGATTAATGTTGAAATCTATATTATCTAGAAAGTCGTTAATCGCTAGGGAGGCTTATCCCTATTGTAGAATAAATATTATTTATTTAAATAAATTAATATTTTAATTTATTTATTTATTTAAATAAGATTAAAATTGTTCTAATTGATTTATTCACAGCCGGTTTAATATGGAGAACCTAAAAGGTCACACCATAAAATGAAGAATAATTATTTAAGAAGTTAATGACACAATTTTAATAATAAGTTAAGTATATTTAATTTAATCTATGGTGATAGAATAAATTAAATATCTTAATATTATTATTTAATATTTTGGATATATTAAATATAAATTAATAAGAGGAGTCTTATTATTATTATTATTATTATTATTATTATTATTATTATTATTATTATTATTATTATTATTATTAATACTATTATTATTATTATTTAATTTCTAAAGGAGTTTGGGAATTAATTAATAAAATTACTCTCATATATTCCTAATAAGATTATGAGCCTAATTAATTAAAGAAGTTTAATTAATTAAAATAAAACCCTATTCCTTAATTGTTAAGGAGGGTTGCCTACATCTATAAATAAGAGAAGTCTTATTATGGGTGTAGAGTTGTTGTTGACTTTTTCACAACAGACGTAATTCCAATAGTTGGGAGAGTATACCATTTTCTATGAGAGAGAGAAAAACTAGAGTTTTGCCAAACACCCATCTTCTTGAATCTTTCTTCTTCTTTGGTGGATCACCTCTAGAGGCCAAACACTTGGGTGGCTAACGTTGATCAAATAAAGGAATCAAACCCGGTGGATTCAAGCTGAACGCGAAAAGGATTGGAGGTGAACATGTACCTGAGGAAGCTCGAATCTTCAAGGGTATGATTCTTGTTCTTTATCTTTTCGTTTAATTAATAATTGTGCATAAAGGATGATCCAGGCATATGGTTTATAAAATTTTAAAATTCAATTTTATCACGTTTCTGCTTACTTTGTGCAATTTGATTGCGTTCATGAATATTACAAACCTAACAATTTTAGAATTATCAAATAAGATTGATGCCCTCACGGATGCACAGGTTCAACATGTGGCATATGTTTGTGAATTGTGTGATAGAGAACATCCGACAGAGCAGTGTACCATCAATCTAGCTGCAGTTCAATTTATAGGTAGCTATAACATAATACCTCATAATCCGTATCAAAATACCTACAACCCGGGGGAAACAAACCATCCAAACTTTTTGTGGAGTAACAACCAAAATCAGCAGGGTCCACGACAATCTTATCCCCCAGGTTTCCAAAATCAGCATTAACAATCAGATTTGGAAGAGCTGTTGTTGAAATACATATCCGGTAATGAGGCAGCTATGAAAACACAAGCGACGACGATTAAGAATTGGGAAAATCAGATGGGACAGCTTGCGTTGGCATTAAATAAAAGGACTCAAGGGACTTTACCGAGTGACACAGAGAAGAATCCGAGGGGAAATCATGAACAGTATCAGGCAATCATGTTAAGAAGTGGAAAACATCTTGAGGGACAAAGTGCAAACAAATTGCCAAGGAAAGATGTGTAAGAAAGTGGGGACAAGTTGGTTGAAGAAAAGCAGAGCGAAGACATGCAAGTGGACAAGAATCATACAGATGTTAAGCCAGTTGTCTATCCGCCACCATCATTTCAGCAGAGACTTCAAAAGTAGAAATTGGATAAGCAATTCTCAAAGTTTTTGGAAATCTTAATGAAATTGCAGATTAGCATTCCATTCGCAAAAGCCCTAGAACAGATACCTAGCTATGCAAAGTTTATGAAGGATGTTAGTTCCCAGTAGGCACAATAGTTATCTAGAAGGGGGGGTTGAATAGATATTTAAAAAATCTTTTCATTTTAAACTTGTTAGTTGATGATGATTAAAACTTAGTGGAATTAATGTTTGTTTTAATCTCCTTTACGAAGTAGTGGAGTTATGCCCACAGCTGTGATCTCGACCTCATCATCTTCTTCCTCTTCTCTGTCTTTGTTGGAGGATTCCATTATCTCAATGGCATCTTGATGTTCTTGCACTGGTTCTTCTTCATTTCTGGCAGGGACTTCTTCTTCTGCTATGGGGATGTCATGAGCCTCCCCCTCACCTTGATTATCTTCTTGAAAACTTAAAAGCTCCCCCTCAGCTGGAGCATTTTCTAGAGCTTCAAGCATCTCCCCCTTAGTTGATGCATTCTCTATCATGAGAACTTCAGGGATCTCCCCCTTAGCTGGAGCATTTTCCTCTTGGCTTGCTTTGGACAGTTCCCTTTTGGCAGCCATACTCTTGTCTTCCTTCTTGAGCACTTTTTCATTTTCAAGGATATATTTCTTGACCAGCTTTCTTCTTGATTTTTTAAGCTGAGCCACAGCCTCAGGACTTTCTTGAACTTTAATTTTGTCCTGTTGAACAGCCAATATGCTTGATGCAGCTACTTCCTTGCCTGATATGTTTGGTCTAGTCTCTATGATTAGTAGAGACTCTACAATTGAGGAGATGGATGGCCTTTTGGATTTATGGCTGACCTTATTCTTCTTCAGCAACTGAGATATGGTGGCTCTATCTTCTTCTTCCTCAGCCTGCTATTGCTTCTTTCTCAGGATCCTTAGAGTCTCAATTTAAGAGGACTCTACTGGTTTATCAGTTGTGGATCCCTGGGGTTCTTCTTCCATTCTATCCATAAGCTTCCTCTTGCCCTTGCTTTTTCTAGTAAGGACAGAGGGCTCTCCTTTGTTTGTTTCTTCTTCTTCTTCGATCTCCTTGACAACAAACATATTTCCTCGAAGGCCTAAATCCTTCAGATCACCAGTTCTTCCACTGGACTCGGTCATTATGCGTAGATACTTAGCTAGGTTCCTTTTCCAATTCTCAAATAGTTGTTGGGTCATTCATCTGTTTGGGTTGATAGCTTCTCCTTCTTCGTCCCTAATTTTGTCACCCAGAGCAGACTGTAGAATGATACTTATGAATCGCCTGTAGAGCATCTTTTGAGGGCTTTTTGACTTCTTTGAGTTGGTGATCCACTTTCCAATCCATTCAAGCAATAGGGCTCCATAGTTGAGTTGTATTCCATAAAACATGGCAGTCATGAGCTTGAGTTGTACTTCATTCACAGAGTCATGACCTGAGCTCTTGCAACATATACATTTCCCAACAATATCAGCTAGAAATTCATACCTCTGTGGAAACTCCTTCTTGTATCATTTCACAGAGGGGAGTTTCTTGGGATGCATTCTTTTAAGTTCCTCTTGGAAGTCTACACTATCTATGAATGGATGCCCTTCATTTTTAAGACCTAGGGCGAGGTTGATGTCTTCGGCCTTCAGTTTGATTTCCACTTCCCTTACTCTCGTAGTGATGGTGTCATTTTCAAACACACCATTCCTGTAGAATTCTTTCACTAGCTTGGGATAGATCAATGTGTATATGCCCAAGGCTTCTTCGAGACCCGCCTTCTTTAGTAGCGCCAGAGTCTTGTGAAATTTGGGTTCAGCTATTTTGAACTCGTCAAAACAAAGTCCGTAGCCGGAGATAACACTGGAAGCCGCCATTGATTTTCTTGCTAGAAGTGTGATTTGACTGAGCTTTCTTTTGATTTAGGGTTTCTGCTTTGAGAGAGGATGAGAGAGATAATCTTTTGAACTTCTGATTTCAAAAAGACGATTTCAATTTTTACTTGTAGCTTCCCTCTCTCCATTTTACTTAGTGGGACAGGTATCGACTTTTGCTTGGCTCTATGAATTTGACTGATAAGGATTGTACTCATTTGCCCTTGGCTCCTTTAGAGCTGATGTGTCCTTAGGGAGGACTACGATCTTTGATGTAGTTTTGTGATCGTTGTGTCTGAGCTACGATCGTCGAGTCTGTCCAGCAATCGTCGTGTCTGAGCTACGATCGTCGAGTCTATCCAGCAATTATCGTGTCTGAGCTACGATCGTCGAGTCTGTTCAGCAATCGTCGTGTTTGAGCTACGATCGTCGAGTCTGACTGGATCTTTGTGATGAGTTTTTGACATAGCATTCTTTTATGGTAGCTCAGGAAGGGCCAACCTCTTGGAGTGAGTCAAGGGTTAGGTTTGTTCCTGAGGCACTTATCAGAGAGATTGCTTTGTTTTGAGACTTATCATCACATGATGCTCCCCTTGATGGTTGGGGTTCTGCTATCGTTGAGTCTGCACTATGATGGTTGAGTCTATGCTACGATCGTGGACTTCCCTTGATCATGTCTACGATTTTGAGCTTAGCCTTTTTTGTCTGTTATGGTTAGCACAAACTAGAGAATATATTTTATGGTTGTAAATTTAGCATGCCTAGTTCACTTATTAACTTATTAAATCTGGATTCATCTAGAGGTTTTGTAAAAAACATCAGCAAGTTGATTTTTAGTAGGGATATATTGAAAAGATATAGTTATATTTTGCACATGATCCCTAATGAAGTGATACCTTATTTCTATATGCTTAGTCCTAGAATGCATAACAGGATTATGAGTTATTGCTATGGCACTTGTGTTATCACAGTGAATGGGAATGGATTTGAAATCAAACCCATAATCAGCTAGCTAATTTTTCATCCATAGGATCTCGAAACACAAAGAATGCCAAAGAAAGAATGTATTCAAACTTCTACAATTGAAGTAGACACTGAGTTTTGCTTTTTGCTAAACCAAGACACAAGTCTGTTTCCTAGCAATTTACAGGTGCCACTGGTACTCTTTCTATCTATTTTGCAGCCTGCAAAATCAGCATCTGTGTATCCTATTAGTTCAAATGAGGATTTCTTGGGGTACCAAAGCCCCAAGTAAGGTGTACCCTTGAGATACCTAAAAATCCTCTTTACAACAGATAAATGAGATTCTTTAGGGTTAGCCTGAAATCTAGCACATATGCATGTTGCAAATATTATGTCCACAGTCTCTTGGCGAGTTAGATATAAAAGAGAGCCTATCATACCTCTGTATTGAGTTATATCAATACTTTTACCTTTTTCATCTTTGTCAAGTTTGGTTGCAGGAGCAATTGGGGTTTTCATGGGAGAGGCTGATTCCATACCATACTTCTTGAGTAGGTCTTTTATGTACTTGGCTTGGTTTATGAAGATTCCTTCATCAGTCTGCTTTACTTGTAGTCCAAGGAAGAAATTTAGCTCACACATCATTCTTATTTCAAACTTGTTCTGCATTAGCATGGAGAATCTCTTGCATAACTTTTCGTCAGTAGGACCAAAAATAATATCATCAACATATATTTGAACCAATAAGACTTTGTCTTTATGCTTTCTAAGAAATAATGTGGTATCTACTCTACCTCTAGTGAACCCATTTTCAATCGAGAAGTTAGTTAGTGTTTCATACCATGCTCTAGGTGCTTGTTTAAGACCATATAAGACTTTGTCTAATATATAAACATAATTGGAAAGAGATGGATTGATGAAACCTGGAGGTTGCTCTACATAGACTTCTTCTTGGAGTTCTCCATTTAGGAATGCACTTTTGACATCCATCTGAAAGACTTTGAACTTCATGTGAGCAGCAAAGGCAACGAAGATTCTGATGGCTTTTAGTCTGGCAACAAGTGCGAATGTCTCATCATAGTCAATGCCTTCTTCTTGAGAGTAGCCCTTTGCCACTAATCTTGCCTTTTTCCTGGTTATAACTCCATCTTCATCTATTTTGTTTCTGAAGACCCACTTGGTTCTAATGACAGGATGACTCTTTGGTCTTGGTACCAATCTCCATACTTTGCTTCGTTCAAATTAGTTGAGTTCTTCCTACATGGCTTCTATCCAACTGGAGTCTTCTATAGCATCCTCTATCTTCTTTGGTTCCATTTGTGACAGGAAGCTTAGATAAAAGCATTCATTCTGGGTGGCAGCTCTTGTTTTAACTCTAGCACTTGGATCTCCAATGATTAGATCTTGAGTGTGATCTCTGGCCCATCTGTTTCCGGTTGGGACATCTATCCTGATGCCTTCTTGTCTTAAGTCTTCAAGATCTATTTCATCTTCTTGGTGTGGAGGTTCGTTGTCTTGCATAGACCTCTCTACGATCTCATTTTCTTGCTCAATGATTTCACTTTTTGGCACTACGATCGTGGTGTTAAGCTCGACGACTTCATTCGTAGTGTTTGCATTATCGGTTTTAATGTCTTGAAGCATTGTTTTGTCTAAGTCTATTTCATCAAAGATGATGTGAATCGAGACTTCAATATTCAGTGTCTTCTTGTTGAACACCCTGTAGGCCTTACTGTCTATGGCATATCCAAGAAAGATTCCTTCGTCTGACTTGGGTTGAAATTTTGTCAGGTACTGCTTTCCATTGTTGAGAATGTAGCATGCACAGCCAAATACATGAAAGTAGCTAACACTTGGCTTTCTTCCTTTCCACAGTTCGTAGGGTGTCTTCTTGACCGTAGAGTGTATTAGTGATCTATTATGCGTGTAACATGCAGTGTTGACGGCTTATACCCAGAAGTATTCAGGTAAATGAGCTGCTGCTAGTAGAGTTCTTCCAGCCTCTATAAAAGTTTTGTTCTTTCTTTCAGCTACTCCATTTTGTTGAGGAGTTCGTGGAGCTGAGAAGTTATGACTGATGCCATTGTCTGTGTAGAACTGGTCCATTTCTGAGAAGTCGAATTCTCTTCCATTATCACTCCTTATGGCCTTGATTTTCTCTCCTTTCTCGTTCATCACCAGTCTGAACATCTTGATTAATTGGGAGCTCATTTTATCCTTTGAGGTTAGGAAGAATACCCATGTGAATCTGGTGTAGTCGTCGACTATAACTAGAGAGTATATTATTCTTCCAAGACTAGTTGTTGGAATTGGCCCAAATAGATCCATGTGGAGCAACTACAGGGGCTTATCGATAGAGTTGGCAGTTTTTCTCTTGAATGAGCTTCTGGTTTTCTTTCCAAGCTGACAGGCATTGCATGGCCTTTCTTTTACGAGGTTGAACTTAGGTAGGCCATCAACGAGATCTTTTGATGCCAGTTTGGACATGATTTTGAAGTTTAAGTGAGACAACCGTTTATGCCATAGCCAGCTCATTTCTTCAGATACTTTTGCCAGAAAGCATATTGTCTCGTCTGAGCTCAGTTGACCAAGATCCACTGTGTATACATTTCCTTCTCTTGTCCCGGTTAGCTTTACAGCAGATGTCTTCAAATCTATAACTTGACATTGGTTATTGAGGAATGTTACTTGATGACCCTTGTCGCAGAGTTGGCTGATGCTTAGAAGGTTGTGTTGGAGACCTTCCATATATGCTACTTTGCTGAAAGATATTGCACCATTACCAGCAGAGCCGTATCCACTTATCTGTCCTGAGTCGTTGTCTCCAAAGATGACTGAGGGACCCTCCTTTTCTATGTAGTTAGATAGAAGGGCTTTGATCCCTGTCATGTGTCTTGAGCATCCATTGTCCAGATACCAGGTTATGATCGTGGAGCTCTTTTCCTGTCATAAAGTTTAACCTTTATTTTGGTACCCATATTTGTATGGGTCTTATCTTGTTAGTGCCCTTGGGGACCCAAATTTGTTTGATCTTGGGTCTCACATGCATGAAATTATAATAACACTTGGCAGCCTTGTGACCAAATTTATTGCATATAAAACATCTAGTATGATGCATGCCTGTGTGTGTATGATAATTCATCCTCCATTTGGACTTGTGTGGTTCTTTAGTTATCCTTCTATTAAACTGATTCTCCTTCTTCCACGTGTCCTTGGGTTTCATAAATAGTGATGAGTGTGCCTTACTTCTACTGTACCTTCCCAGTTGATTCGTAGAGTTGGTCTTACTTGACTCTATGATTCTTCGAGGTTGGTGAGTAGAGGTTGGGTTACTCTTCTCTTTTGTGAAGCCCAGACCAGCATGGGATCCTTTACTCCTTTGAGTATGAATGGAAACAGTAGAACAAGGTTGAACTAGTTTTTCCTTCTGTGAGGATTTCACAAAGGTAATGCTTCTACCAAAACTTGAGGCATTACTAGTGCTAGTTTCCTTTGTCTTTTTCACACATGGCTCTGAGATGGATTCCCCAAAGCCTAGGCATGTTACATCGAATGTACTTCTCGACTAGAGAGCGCGAGGAGTCCATGGATGATGAGGATTTGTTCCATGTAGAGATAGTCTTTTCTAGTTCCTCAATTTTAGAGGTTAGATTAGACTCTCTTTATGCATTGAGTTTATTTGTCTGTTTTAAGATCTCATTCTCAGCCTCAAGCTTGGAGATAAGGTTAGTACTTAAAAGGGTTGTTTCAAGCTCTTCTTGAACTTTCTTTTTCTCCTCTTGAAGAAGTGAATGATCCTTAGACAAGACTCTAAACCACTTCATGTATTGATGTAGATCAGTGGTTATGCCATGCAGTGCAGTTCTTAAATCATTTATGTCTACATCAAGAGAGTTGAAGTCAAATACCTCATCGAGACATACATCATGTATGTTGGAATTTTGTTTGTCCTTTACATGTTTGGCCATTAGGCACATATTAGCCATTTGTGGTTCTTCATCCTCTCCAGAATCTGGATTGGAGTCATTGTCTGAATCACTCCACGATCCTCCAGCTACCAGGCCATTGTGTCTCTTCTGAGGCCTCTTGTTGCCTTTGTATTCCTTCTTTGCATGTGATTTCTTCTTTAGTTCTTCTCTGAGAGGTTTGTTGCAGTTGGCAATGAAGTGGCCAGGCTTTTTGCAGTTGTAGCATAGATCATTCATTTGCTCCTGGCTGCTGTAATTGCTGACCTTCTTTGGCTTGCTTGTTTTTCCTTGACGCATGAATCTTCTTAGTCTTTTTACCAGCATAGCAAAGTCTTCATCATCGTCTTCATCATAGTCAAAGTCAATCTCAGTGTTGACCTTAGATGCACCTTCAGTTGCTTTGAGAGCAACACCCTTATCCTTCTTTCTTCGTTCTGATAGGGTTTCAGCTCGTTGAGTCAGCTCCAGTTCGTATGTCAGGAGATTGCCATATAGCTGTTGAACTGTCATCTCATGAAGATTCTTTGACTCTCTTATAGAAGTGGTTTTGGCATCCCACCTGCTTGGTAGGGCTCTCATGAACTTTATGATCAAATCTTTGTTTGGATAGATCTTCCCATATGCTCGTAGGGAGTTGAGCAGAACGTTGAATCTCTCATAGGTGGCAGTTACATTTTCTCCTTGAACATGAGCAATCATTTCGTACTGCTGTGTCAGGAATGATTGTTTGTTTTCTCTTACTTCTTGAGTTCCTTCGTGCATGATGAGTAGTGCTTCCAAGACCTCCTTAGCTGTTTTGTTGTTGACAATGTTTTCGAACAGATCGTCTTCTAAGGATTAAAAAAAGATGTTATTGGCCTTTTTATCAAGTTGAACAGCTCTCTTCTCGTTGTCTGTCCACTCCTCTTTGACTTTGATTTGTATTCTGTTTGGATCGTCTATGGTTGGTGCAAGCTTTGTTGTAACATAGGGCCCATTCTGAACAGTCTCAAATAAATCTTCATCTATTGAGTCCATGTATGCTTGCATCCTGACTTTCCAGTTTGCAAATTTATCCTTGTTGCACATTGGTGGCTTGCTGCCTCCTCCAGTCCTTGATTCGCTTGGTATGTGTGCCATTGGATCTACTAAAGCTTATTGAAAGTATTATGCATACAAGCCAATCATGTATGATGATAAAGCATATACTGTGTAATCAATCTTATTTATTTATTAATAAAAGAATTATTTATTAAAGGCATTTATTATCTACGTGGTCTTTGTTTTTAATAATATGTGATAAACCCATAGTTTTAAGCAACGCTTTTAGAATAATGATGATGATCATTCTAATGAGATCTAAATTCTTAGAAAGCTTAAAACTAAAATAGTTCCCAATCATTGGATTACTAAATAGGGATTTGTGAATCCGGATAGATTGAATACATACGTTGCTTGCTTTCGTTGGATGAGGATGATTGGTCTCACGATCATTTATTGTGGAGACACTAAAAAGCAGTATGTAGGTGCTTATTAGAGAATAAGTTCATCGAACGTGACTCGCTAAGGAATACCTAATGGAGTTTTATTTACTGTCAATAGGAATTCTGTAGTGATAGTAGTACAAATGATCCTTAGACTTGAGATCATCATAGTATCTTATATATAATGAATTACACTTTGACTTATTCCTTAAGACTCTTAGAGTATATCAAAGGGTATGCTTGGGTGTAATAAGTTATATATGAAGATAATGAATGATCAATAAAGAATCTACCACTTCTAGTAAAAAGGAGAGATGTCTATGTGATTCGATAAATGACAACCCGTGAATCCTTTAAGGTGGAATGAAATTAGAAAGTAGTTTCTAATTTGCATTCATTAGGAGTTATTCATTTAGGAATCGAAATACATATAATTAAATAAAATAAGACTTGTGATGAATTCCATGTCTTATATTTAATTGGGACATTGTATGGTGGAAGGATTGAATTGTGCAGTAACTATTTACTCAAAGGTTCTTTTATGATTAATGTTGAAATCTATATTATCCGGAAAGTCGTTTGAGCGCTAGGGAGGCTTATCCCTATTGTAGAATAAATATTATTTATTTAAATAAATTATTTGTTTAATTTATTTATTTAAATGAGATTAGAATTGTTCTAATTGATTTATTCACAACCGGTTTAATATGGAGAACCTAAAGGGTCACACCATAAAAGGAAAAATAATTATTTAAGAAGTTAATGGCATAATTGTAATAATATGTTAAGTATATTTAATTTAATCTATGGTGATAGAATAAATTAAATAGCTTAATATTATTATTTAATATTTTAGAAATATTAAATATAAATTAATAAGAGGAGTCTTATTAATATTATTATAATTATTATTATTTTAATTTCTAAAAGGTTTAGGAATTAATTTAATATTAGTACTCTCATTTATTCCTAATTGGATTAGGAAAGAAAATTAGTTAAAGGAGTTTAATTAATTTCCCTAATAGGATTAGGGAGCCCATTTAATTAAAAGAGTTTAATTAAATAAATAATACCTTATTTTAATTAAAATAGGGTTACATGATATCTTTATAAGAGGAGTCTTATATTAGATATCCTAAATATACGTAATTCCTAGATTTAGAGAGTACACCCTTTTCTTATTAAGATAGGAAAAATTAGGGTTTGGGCCAAATCCTTCTTCTTGAAAAATTCTCTCTTCCTTGGTGGATCACCTATAGAGGCCATACACTTGGGTGGCTTACATTAATCAAAGGAAGGAATCTACCCGAGATTCAAGGAGATCATGGAGAAGTAGGAGGTGAACTCGCATTACGAGGAAGCTCGTTTCTACAAGGGTATGATTTCATAATTTCTTATTCTTCCTTTAATTAATAATATGCATAAAGGATGATCCGGGTAATTGGTTTGTGAAAAATTTTAAAATCGATTTTATCATGCTTCGCTTATATTTTGCAATTTGATTGCTACTTTGATTTTCACAAAACCTAACAAAGGGTATCATGAGCCAAACTTTATGCTAATTATTAATTATTTAGATTCTAAATATGTATGGGTATGTATTTTGAATAATTTATTGGGCATAATTTGTTGTATAAAATTATTATTTTATGAAAAGAAAAAAAAAAGTTTTGGAAATTTTTTTTTAAAGGCATGATTCTTAGAAAAGAAAAAAAAAATAAAAAAAGTGACTTCTTTGTCACGTTGATACCATAAAGGCAAGACGGTTGTTGTTTTTTTTTTTTGAAAAAAAAAAAAAAAATACAAGGATACAAGGCCATCACGTTAACTGAAGAACAAAAGCGATTCCCAACATATTTTTTTTTTTTTTTTTTCTTCCATGATTGGTGGTCCACGTGGCAGCAGTTTTTGTCCAGATTTTTTTTTGGCACCATGTTGGCCGAAATCAAGCTAACAGGTTACGGATTAATATTATATATATATATATATATAAGTTATATATATATAATATACCTTAATAATTTTATAATTAAAATAAAAGAGTTTATTTTAATCTTGAAATTGGATTTCATGCAACATAAAATTGCCCATTAAATGATACTCATATATATATGGAATGATTTAATTTATTGATACATATGATGATATGTATGATAATAAATGGGAATGAATGGGTTTTATTAAATGGGGTCTGCGTACCTCGTCTTTTCTGGTTTTCTTCTTAATGTAAATTCTATCTCTCTCCTATGTATTTCCCCTTGATCGACGATCAAGGTTTCTATTTAAATTAAATAGTTTAATGTAATAGGATTAGTTAGAATTTTTGAAGAACCGGAGATCAAGGAGCGCTTGAAGACCCGTTTGTAATGGAGCAGGGTTTAAATGTAATAGTTATATTTAAATGTTTATTCTTTGCACCTAGGGTTTGACCTTTTGGTTCACTTGGTGGCTCTAGTGAACCAAACTAGAATAAAAGTCCATAATCAATCCGGGTAGAATATAGTATTCTATATGTGCATGCTAGTATTATATATATTATATATTATGCAAACATGCTTCGCATGTTTAATAATATGACGCGTATTTTATATATATATTTGCATGCGCCGCTAAACAAGATGAGACAAATAATAACAAATCCTCAAAGTTTTTTATTAAGTCTTAAGCGTTCAAAGATATTTAGAATATCGAACGTAAGCCTTTCAAGCATGATAAAATTAATAGAGTATTAAATATTTAATATGAGTTTGTTGTGTCACCACAAGGCAAGTATTAAGTATTTAAGATGTTAATTTATCACATTTGATGCTTATAAAGAAAATTGAACAATATTGTTTTGTTGTGTCACCACAAGGGCGATATTTTTTTTTTTTTTGAATATATGGAAGTGCTAGGTTGGACTTAACTTAGATAATTTTGATTCGGATGTGCCACCACTTGATCAAAATAATCCAAGAGGCAAAACATAAGGAGTTACATGTTGATGTAATTGACAAGGAGTTGTCTACCTATTTATTTATATATAGTTTGTTGTGTCACCACA
Source organism: Panax quinquefolius (assembly GCA_020205615.1). Classification (NCBI taxonomy): domain Eukaryota; kingdom Viridiplantae; phylum Streptophyta; class Magnoliopsida; order Apiales; family Araliaceae; genus Panax; species Panax quinquefolius. The sequence goes on along the minus strand of JAINUW010000492.1, from coordinate 186,485 downwards.
AGGCTATATATATTTGAAATGGGATCCTTATTCTCACTAGCAAAAACTTTAATTAGATTTTGCCGAACTATATAAATGAGGGTAATATTGTTTGAAGAAAATAGTGGGAGATACCAATATAAAATAAGACCTAATTTATTTTGGTAATTAATAAAATGAATGTTTGCTAAAATATTGTCTTTTTACATGCGAAATTTTGAAAATGTCACATTCACTAATTTCATTGCGAAGCATACTTGATCTTAACAAACCCGCCAATGGATCGAACTACACCTGACCGGTTGAGGAATCTGAGAATTGTTCTCACTTCTTTGAAAAGATTTCTTATGTCCTAAATTACCTGCACTGCAAAAAGTTGCGAGAGACGACCTCTGAGGAAGAGATTGCTACTTTTAAGCGGTGGCAAGATAATGCATCGTGGCTCAATGCATCATGCTCGCATCCATGAGTAACGAGCTTGCGTCGAAGATGAAAACATGGATGCTCTCTACTATGCTTCTTGCACCTTGGAGAGTTGTATGGTGAGCAAAGTAGGGACCGCTAGATATGAAATATCTAAGGAGCTCTTCCGATCTCTACGATGATGAGGGCACTACCATTGAGACTCATGTCCTAAAGATGATCAATCCGATTGAGCGTCTTGGGCGACTTGGGTTCGTCGTGGATGGGGAGTTGAGTCAAGATTTAGTCTTGCGATCACTCCCGGACACCTTCTCACAATTTGTTGTGAATTTTCACATGAATAAGTTGGATGTCGACTTGCTGAATTACTTAACATGTTGAAAATCTGAAGGTCACTTCCCATCCAAGAAGAACCATGTCTTCTTGGTGGATGATTCTTCCAAGAAAAGGAAGAGGCCCAAGGTATCTTCTCGAAAAGGAAGAAATCCAAGAAGGCTAAGGGAAGGGCGAAAGTGAAGGATCAAAGAAACTGATCCAACTAGCAAAGGAATTTGCTTCCATTGCAATAAGCCGGTCATTTGGAAGAGGAACTGCAAGGATTATCTCATGAAACAAAAGCGAAGAATCTTGGAGAAGCTTGAATCCTAATCAAGGTTTGTTTATGATTGAAATTAATTTTTCCGAAAGTCAATCTTCTACTTGGGTATTGGATCTGGGATGTGGTTCTCACATATGTAATAATATCTGAGGGTAGTCGTAGAAAGAAAGAAGCAAGGATGAGGTCGCCCTACGAGTGGGAAATGGAGCAAAGGTTCTTTGCATTAGGCGTAGGGACTTATTGTTTAACACGCCACTGGCAAGTTCATTAATTTAAATAATTTTTATTTTGTTCCAAATATCATTAGAAACATTATTTCAATCTCTGTATTGGATATGGATGGTTTTAATATTATAATAAAGAACAACAGTTGTTCCATTTATAATGATAATGTTTTATATGGTGTTGGTAATTTGCGAAATGGACTTTATATACTTGACTTGCATGAAAATATATTTCAAATTGAACAAACTAATAAAAGGAAAAGAGATGATGTTAATTATACCTTCATGTGGCAATCGTAGACTCGGTCGTATTAATGAAACAAGATTATCCAAGTTGCGTAAAGATGGGCTCCTAGAGCTATCTCGATTATGAATCATATCCAACCCGTGAATCTTGTCTCATGGGTAAAATGACTAAATCTCCTTTTAGTGGAAAAGGAGAAAGAGTTACTGAGTTGTTAGCGTTGGTACACATGATGTATGTGGACCTATGACAACGCGACCGCACGAGAGAGGGTATTCTTATTTTATTACATTCATCGACGACCACTCAAGATTTGGATATGTGTATTTAATGAAATACAAATCAATCATTTCAAAAGTTCAAAGAGTTCGAAGTGAAGTTGAGAAGCAAACTGGTAAGAGTATTAAGATTCTTCGATCTGATCGAGGAGGAGAATACTTAAGTGGTGAGTTTCTCAATTGTCTCAAAGAAAATGGTATAATCTCACAATGGACTCCACCAGGGACGCCACAAATGAATGGTGTATCTGAAAGGAGAAATCGAACATTGTTGGACATGGTTCGATCTATGATGAGCTTCTGACCTTCCGGTTTCATTCGGGGATATGCCTACAGAGCTCGTTTTGCATACCTACTTAACAAAGTACCTACAAAATCCGTCCCCAAGACCCCATATGAGTTATGGACAGGGAGGAAACCAAATCTTAAGCATGTTAAGACTTGGGGTTGTCCAGCTTATGTCAAAAAGTTTGAAAACGATAAGCTGCAGACTAGATCTGACAAATGTAGATTTGTGGGATATCCTAAAGAAACATCGGGGTATTATTTCTATCATCCAACTGATCAAAAGGTGTTTGTTGCGAAACATGCTGCCTTCTTGGAAAAGGAGTTTATTCTTGAAGGGGTCGATGGGAGTAAGATATATCTTGAAGAAGTTCAAGAACCACAAAATACTACGAGATCAAAGTGAGGTACCTAACCAAGTAGAGATTCCTTCCATACACACACCCTATTCAATAAATGAAGAGTACCAAAGATACCAGACAGTATGGACTTGTCATAGAAGATGACAATGAGGTACGATCATAGATGATGATGATCCATTGAATTATGAACAAAGCTATGAGTAGTAAAGACTCGGAGAAATGGGAAGAAGCCATGAAATTGAGAGATGGACTCCATGTATGAGAACCAAGTATGGACTTTGGTCTCACCACCAAAGGCATTAAGCCTATTGGGTGTAAATGGGTCTTTAAAAGAAAAGGCTGGAGCAGACGGAAGGTAGAGAGACTATAAGGCCCGATCGGGGTTGCAAAAGGTTTCAAACAAAGACAAGGAGTTGACTATGACGAAACCTTCTCACCAAGAGCAATGCTCAAGTCCATTCGAATTTTGCTTATGATTACGACTTACCATGACTACTTAAATCTGGCGGATGGATCGAAAACGGCCTTCCTCAATGGGAAACTTGAGGAGGATGTGTATATGACATGACCAGAGAGATTTGTTTCAAAGGTTGGAACAAATCAAGTCCATAAGCTCTGACGATCCATTTATGGATTAAAGCAAGCTTCTCGTAGGTGGAACATCCGTTTTGATGAGACAATCAAAAAGTTTGATTTTATCAAAAATGAGGATGAACCATGTGTGTACAAGAAGGTAAGTGGGAGCGCTGTTTCATTCCTTGTATTATATGTTGATGATATATTACTGATAGGGAATGATATTCCTATGCTGCAAACAATAAAAATTTGGTTATCTAAACACTTCTCCATGAAGGACTTGGGAGAAGCATCCTATATTTTGGGGATAAAGATCTATAGAGATAGATCTAATAGGATGCTTGGCTTGTCCCAAGGAACGTACATTGATTTGATGCTAAAAAGGTTTAGCATGGAAGATTCCAAAAGAGGTCTCATGCCGATGAGCCATGGAATACATCTCTCCAAGAAACAAGCCCCAAAGACACCTGAGGAGAGAAACCGCATGAGTAAGATTCCTTATGCTTGAAAGAATAGGATCTATCATGTATGCAGTATGATATGTACTAGACCAGATGTCACTCATGCACTTAGTGTAACAAGCGATATCAATCGAATCCGGAGAAGAACAACTTTGGAAGGCGTTGAAAATATCCTAAAGTACTTAAGAAGAACTAAGGATGTATTTCTTGTCTACGGTGGAGTGCGAATTAAAACTAGAAGGCTTCACAGACTCAAGTTTTCAAACAGACCAAGATGACGATAAATCCGTTTTGGGTATGTGTTTACCTTAAACGGTGGCGCGATGAGTTGGAAAAGTTCAAGCGTGAACGATTCTTGATTCAAAGATGTGAGGCAGTAGTACATAGGCTGCAAGTGAAGGCTGCAAAGGAAGTCGTTTGGATGAAGAAGTTCATTACCAACTTGGTGTGGTTCTAGCATTAAAGGACCAAAGCCTTTATTCTGTGACAACACCGAGTCATTACATGAAGCTAAGGAACCCAGTCTCATCGTAAATCCAAACACGTGTTCATGGCGATTTCATTTGATCGGAGAGATCATTGAAAGAGAGACGTCACCTTGGAGCGTGTGGACTCTCAAGACAATATTGCGAGATCCATTTACTAAAGCGTTAACAACAAAGCGGTTTGATCGTCACTTAGAGAAGATGGGTATGAGATACCACGGCGATTGGCTTTAGTGCAAGTGGGAGATTGAAAGTATTATGCATACAAGTCAATCATCGTGTATGATGATAAAGCATATCTTGTGTAATCAATCTTATTTATTTATTAATAAAAGAATTATTTATTAAAGGCATTTATTATCTACATGGTGTTTGTTTTAATAATATGTGATAAACCCATAGTTTTAAGCAACGCTTTTAGAATAATGATGATGATCATTCTAATGAGATCTAAATTCTTAGAAAGCTTAAAACTAAAATAGTTCCCAATCATTGGATTACTAAATAGGGGATTAGTGAATCCGGATAGATTGGTACATCGTTGTTAACTTCATTGGATGAGGATGATTGGTCTCATGATCATTTGTGTGGAGACACTAAAGCAAGTATGTAGGTGCTTATTAGAGAATAAGTTCATCGAACGCATTGACTCGCTAAGGAATACCTAATGGAGTTTTACTTACATGTCATAATAGGAATTCACAGAGTGATAGTAGTACAAAATGATCCTTAGACTTGAGATCATCATAGTATCTTATATATAATGAATTACACTTTGACTTATTCCTTAAGACTCTTAGAGTATATCAAAGGGTATGCTTGGGTGTAATAAGTTATATATGAAGATAATGAATGATCAATAAAGAATCTACCACTTAGTAAAAAGGAGAGATGTCCTATGTGATTCGATAAATGACAACCCGGAATCCTTGGCGAGGTGGAATGAAATTAGAAAGTAGTTTCTAATTTGCATTCATTAGAGTTGTTCATTTAGGAATCGAAATACATATAATTAAATAAAATAAGACTTGTGAAGAATTCCATGTCTTATATTTAATTGGGACATTGTATGGTGGAAGGATTGAATTGTGCGGTAACTATTTACTCAAAGGTTCTTTTATGATTAATGTTGAAATCTATATTATCTGGAAAAGTCGTTGAACGCTAGGAGGCTTATCCCTATTGTAGAATAAATATTATTTATTTAAATAAATTATTTGTTTAATTTATTTATTTAAATGAGATTAGAATTGTTCTAATTGATTTATTCACAACCTGCTTAATATGGAGAACCTAAAGGTCACACACCATAAAAGGAAGAATAATTATTTAAGAAGTTAATGGCATAATTATAATAATATGTTAAGTATATTTAATTTAATCTATGGTGATAGAATAAATTAAATAGCTTAATATTATTATTTAATATTTTAGAAATATTAAATATAAATTAATAAGAGGAGTCTTATTAATATTATTATAATTATTATTATTTTAATTTCTAAAAGGTTTAGGAATTAATTTAATATTAGTACTCTCATTTATTCCTAATTGGATTAGGAAAGAAAATTAGTTAAAGGAGTTTAATTAATTTCCCTAATAGGATTAGGGAGCCCATTTAATTAAAAGAGTTTAATTAAATAAATAATACCTTATTTTAATTAAAATAGGTTACATGATATCTTTATAAGAGGAGTCTTATATTAGATATCCTAAATATATCGTAATTCCTAGATTTGAGAGTACACCCTTTTCTTATTAAGATAGGAAAAACTAGGGTTTGGGCCAAATCCTTCTTCTTGAAAAATTCCTCTTCCTTGGTGGATCACCTATAGAGGCCATACACTTGGGTGGCTTACATTAATCAAAGGAAGGAATCTACCCGGAGATTCAAGGAGATCACGGAAAAGTAGGGGTGAACTCATTACTGAGGAAGCTCGTTTCTACAAGGGTATGATTTCATAATTTCTTATTCTTCCTTTAATTAATAATATGCATAAAGGATGATCCGGGTAATTGGTTTGTGAAAAATTTTAAAATCTGATTTTATCATGCTTCCGCTATATTTTGCAATTTGATTGCTACTTTGATTTTCACAAAACCTAACACTTATAAGCTGTAAAATAGAACCTACTTTGATACCAATTGTTAGTTCCCAGTAGGCACAATAGTTATCTAGAAAGGGGGGGTTGAATAGATATTTAAAAAATCTTTTTGTTTTAAACTTGTTTGTTGATGATGATTAAAACTTAGTGGAATTAATGTTTGTTTTAATCTCTTTTACGAAGTAGTGGAGTTATGAGAGTGAGGCAGTTATAGAAGTTATGGCAGATATAGAAGTTATAGTAAGAAGGTAACAGACATGGTCATTTTAAGTGGTTCAGAGCACTTAAAGCTCCTAGTCCACTCTTCTACTCCTTGAGTAGGAAATCCACTAAGGATGTCTTTTAAAACTTCTGAATCACACAGATTCCTTCTAGACCAACAGTCTAGGAACTTCTTAGTTCACTCTTGAACTCTTCAAGTGCAGCAAACTTGGCTCTCTTATAGTTCACTTATAACTCTTCAAGTCCAGCAGACTTGGTACTTTTTCTTTAGTTGATTGGTAGATGTTGAGTTTTTGATGGTTACTACTCAGTTGCTGTTTAAGCACTTATTCGAAAGAAGTGAGTAGCTGAGCAAGCTTTTCTTTTTCTCAGATCGTATAGTTGAGCTTTGAGAGTTCTTGTTCGTTTTTGTTCAATGCTTGCATTCTTCTCTCATCTGCTTGATTTACATATATGTGATCTTGAAAACTATCCGTTGGATCCATCCGTTGAAGCATTAAATGCGTTTGACCTTTATGTTCTTTGATGGAGACTTTTCTGTACATCTTCTGAATTGCATTCTGGCCCACTGACACAGCAGACTGCTTTCTCACCTAATACCTGAAAAGGTGTTTTCCCCTTACCAATGGTACTTTCCTTAGTTTCTTCAATACGCTTTTTTGTTGCATACTAAGGATATTTCTTATGACTTTGGGACTGGTGAGTACTACAACGTTTAGAATCCATTCCTCATATGTTGGAGTTTGTCTCTACATAAATCGTGAGGCTTGATGCTTCTGACACAAGACAAATGATACTCTATAATTCAGATCACGGTACTTTACGATTCAGATCATGGTACTATACGATTTAGATCATGGTGACTTGTAGCCTTGGTGCTTCGTCTGATGGTATCAGCTGAGAGCACTACGATTTCTCTTAACTATTTGCACACTACGATCTTCGCTTGCTTGAGTTGTAAACTCTACATTTCCGAGAACACATTATGATCTCTGAGTTGGCTCGATAAACGTTGGGACCACTCTACGATTTCCGAAGAGGCCCTTCAAGGAAGGCACACAACGATCCTTGAAGCTCTATGTTTCTGCCGTGACTTCTGTACTGTTGATCAGATTGATACACTACGAATTCTTCGAAGCCTATCTATTACATCTCAAGATCAACCTAACATCTTTGATCTTTCTATATATACATTCATTTCCAGAATGATACACTTTAAGTGCTTAGATCAACCTAACAGATTTGATCTATCACTAAGTCCTTGTACATATATTCCTTTGAAGGACTTTACAAATAATCATGAGCATATACATTTACAACATCAAATAAAAATATGCATTCTCCCAACAAAGGGTATTTTTGTCGAGGAAGAAGAAGTTAGAAGACTGTGAGACTGTTTCATTGACAAAGGAATGCAGTGCAGTATTATAGAGAAAGTTGCCTCCGAAGTTGAAGGATCCGGGGAGTTTTACCATTCCTTTCGCAATTGGGAATATGGCCTTCAACATATATTTGTGTGATTTGGGTGCGAGTGTGAACCTCATGCCATTATTAGTGTGTACTTAGTTGGGTTTGCCGGCACAAACACCCATTAACATCTCACTACAGTTGGCAGATAGATCGATTACTTATCCGAGAGGGATTGTTGAAGATATACTAGTGAAGGTTCATAAGTTTATTTTCCTAGCAGATTTCATCATCGTGGATTATGAAGATGACAAGAACATCCCAATTATCTTAGGGATGCCATTCTTGGCTACTGGAAGGACTCTCATTGATGTTCAGAAAGGGGAATTAATGATGAGAGTAGAAGACCAAGACGTAAAATTTAATGTGTTCAAAGCCATGAGATTCCCAACAGATGAGGAAGAGTGTTTCAGAATGGATATGATTGAAAAGATAATTAATGAAGACTTGATTAGAGTTTTGGATAGGGATCCGTTGGAAAACACTTTGACGGAAGATGATGACTTGGATGATCCTAAACTTGTGGACTATCTGAATATGCTAGATGATTTGCCTAGAGTTAGTAGATTCAAGGTACCATTCGAGCCACTACATATGGAAGAGAAAGCATTAACATGAATGAAACCCGCACTTGAAAAACCACCTACTCTTGAGCTAAAACCTCTTCCTAACCACCTCAGGTATGCGTTTTTGGGCAATTTGAATATTTTACCTGTTATTATTGCATATGCACTTAACGATCTGTAGGAAAGTAAGTTACTGAGGATACTTCGAGAGTATAAGTCTGCAATAGGATGGACAATTTCAAACATAAAAGGAATAAGCCCTTCATTCTGTATGCACAAGATACTCCTGGAAGAGGATGCAAAGCCGATAATGAAACAATAGAGAAGACTCAATCCAATTATGAAGGAGGTTGTGAAGAAAGAATTTTTGAAATGATTAGATGTTGGGATAATATACCCTATTTCAAACAGTTCATGGGTAAGCCAAGTTCAGTGTGTCCCGAAGAAAGGTGGAATGGCAGTTGTGACGAACGACGACAATGAATTGATACCGACAAGGACAGTAACCGATTTGAGGGTATGCATTGATTATAAGAAGCTTAATAAGGCAACCCAAAAGGACCATTTTCCTCTACCCTTCATTGATTAGATGTTGGACCGTCTAGCCATACATGAGTATTATTGCCTATTAGATGGATATTCGAGGTATAATCAGATCGTCATTGCTCCTGAGGATCAAGAGAAGACTACATTCACGTGCCCATATGGAACCTTTGCATTGAGGAGGATGTCATTCGGGTTGTGTAATGCACAGTCGACCTTTCTAGAGATGTATATTTTCATACATGGTGGAGCGCAATGTTGAAGTTTTCATGGATAACTTTTCATTTTATGGGAATACTTTTGATAGTTGTCTTGAAAATTTGGTCATGGTATTGAAACGCTGCGTGGAAACCAACCTTGTGCTGAACTAGGAAAAGTGCCATTTTATGGTCGAAGATGGCATTATTATTGGGCACAAAGTCTCTACGAAAGGGTTGGAAATTAATTGGGCAAAGTTGGAAACTATTGAAAATATTCCACCTCTGACTTCAGTTAAAGGAATCCGCAGTTTCCTCGGGCATGCCAGATTATACCGCAAATTTATAAAGGATTTCTAAAAGATTGCAAAACCACTATATAGTCTATTAGAGAAAGATGCAATTGTTAGTTTTGATGAAGAGTGTATGACAAGTTTTGAGCAATTGAAGAAGAAGTTGACAAAAACTCTCGTAATCATAGCACTGGATTAGACAATGTCGTTTGAGAGTATGTGTGATGCTAGTGATTACGCGGTAGGGGTTGTTTTGGGACAACGCCGAGAAAAGATCTTTCATGCTATATACTATGCAAGTAAAACACTCACGGATGCTCAATTGAACTATACAAACACTGAGAAGGAATTACTTGCAGTCGTGTACGCCTTTGATAAATTTTGAGCATACTTGATAGGAACAAAGGTGGTGGTATACACGGACCACTCGACGATTCGTTATCTGATTTAAAAGAAAGATGCAAAGCCTAGGGTCATTAGATGGATTCTACTCATTCAAGAGTTTGATTTGGAAATCATGGATAGGAAGGGGACAGAGATAAAGCCGCTGATAATCTTTCGAGGTTGGAAAATCCGGACAACTACATAGCAGATAAGTGTGTGATTGATAAGTGGGTTTTATACCCGCGAATCAATTCCTAATTCAAGCTTAATCGATGTTAATTCCTTGTTTTCTAGTTTATTTTTACTTATTTATTGTTATTTTGTGTGTAGATTGGGTGGTATGGCAAGTGGTAACTTGCAAAATCTGAGCAAGTTTGGAGCTTAAGCAAAGTCAATTGACAGGAACCTAGCCTGCCGGGGCGGGCATTTTGAAGCCTTACACCCCCATCGGGGCGGGGGGTCTTCAATCTCAACTAACAAGAGCTAAGCCTTCCGGGGCGGGCATTTTCCAAGCTTATACCCCCGCCGGGGCGGGGGGTCTCAAAGTAGAGCAGTCCTTGTGGGTTTTAAACACTGTTAGGACGTGAGAGTTAGTACTCGGAATGCTTTGGGATTCTATATGGAGTAGGATTGCACTCAGATTGTGGGTGTGAACATATAACTACATCAAAAACAACAAGATTAATATCACGCAAGGTAATTAACAGAGATTAAGGACATATTTTCATAGTAAGCATTGGAGTGAAGATTTAGAAGGATTTTCATATCAATTGCGGATTAAGGCTAAAGTAAAGGGTGTTCTGAAATATTTTTCTTCTTTAGTTTTATATTTGTATTTGGGAGGATGATATCTTTAATTTATTCAGTTATTATTTCATTGATGATGAACTAAGTACTTTTAGGCTTATGACGGATCTTTAAGAGGAACGGTGATTATGTAACTTTGATTTCTAGTTTAATAAGTTATTATCCAGTTTATCTATATTAATTTGAGCTTGAATTTATGAATTGCTTGATCAACAGTTCTTGGTGGACTTGTATGAATTCGAGAGAGGAAGTACGAGTCTAGACTTAGTTAATATAGCATGTGTTCTTGAATTTTGTGAATGAACAGAATCTTGATGAATGTTAGGGTAGAGATATGCTTGACATCGCATGTAATCAGATAAAAAACTTGAACTTAAACCTTCTTTAATTATAATTCACATAGAGATATATTGAGTTAGTTGATTAAGGTGTTTAACTTGTTTCTATCTAAATTGTGGATTTAAGTTATACGATATTAGTACATCGAGAGGTGGCTAGTGCTACATAAGTGTTCTTGATTAATAAACTGGGATAGTGCATTAAACTGGAATAAAGGTGTAATAATCAGAGTGATGCTTAGAGTGAAGTCGTAAGCCTAATTCTCCAATCTTTGTTTGAAAATTTAGTTTTTAGGGTTTGTTGATTGTTTGGTGATTTTAATATTTTCAATACTTTTAGTTACAAACTTAAAATTGGTTAGTTTAATAAAATTAGGATTAATAGGAAATTGGTAATTGTGAGGGTTAATTTCTTATTAAAGTCTCTGAGGGAACGATACTTTACTTACTATTATATTACTTGTTGATCACGTATACTTGCGTGTTGTGTAACGCCCGAGAAAATTAGATTTTTAGGAAAATTAAATTTTTATTTGATTATGTGAGTTAAATAAATTTAATTGATTATTTATGGGAGTAAGATAATTGAAGGTCTTTATATGACCTAGATATGTCAGAACGTCGTAGTATTTTGACTACGTGATAGAATTAAAGTGTTTGAATTTCCAAGACGAAAATAAAAGTTTTTCGAGAAATTTTCCGAAAAACACTATTCACGTATTTTTGCTTGGGAATTAATTTTGAACTTCCGAAAAATACGTAACGATAGAATATCGAGGTGAGATGGAATATCCAATAATATTTCAGTTATGGAAAATGCAGTTTTTTGCCTGCGGACTTAAAACCTAACAGTTAGGGAAAGTGATTTCTGAGAAGGAAATGAAATGTGTATAATGAATTAAAGCAATGATCATATAATACGAAGGTATTGTACGATGTAATGAATACGAGTATGATACGAAGTATTATACGAGTATGTATGAACGATGGTATATCGTATAGTATGAATTAATATACGAGTTAGAATACGAGATTAATACGTAAATTATACGTTCTAAGGCTTTAAGCAAATGGATTGGACTTGTAGGATGTGTTAAGAATTATACAAGCCAAGTATAGGAATGATTAAGCCTAATGGTAGAAATGGTTAAGGTCCAAAGTGATTTAGTGAACAAGCCCACGTGTTTGTTAAATGAAAGCCCAAAGTATGAGATAAGCTAATTAAGCTAAAAGCCCAAAGTGAGAATCCAATGGATTAGGGTGACCCATGGAGCAACCCTTGATTTTATGGTTAATCTTGGTGATCAAGGATTTGGTGTGATGACCAAGTAATTTGTGTAGTGAGCAAGATACTTAAAGGCTAAATAAGTACTTGGTGGCTAAGCAAAGGATAAGTTAATTAATGATCAAGTAAAGTGCTTATGCTTGGAGGCTAAGTAAATTTAATGAGCAAGCAAGAGATAAGTTAGGTGATTAACAAGTAATTAAAGTAATGAGCAAGTAAAGGATAAGCTAGGTGATTAGCAAGTATACTTGATGGCTAAGTAAGTGTGGAGACCAAGAATACTTGATGGTTAAGCTTGGAATAGTAAGGAGGTGATTAAGGAGGTGGAATGACTTATTGATCATTAAGCCCTCACTTTGAGATTCCTATAAATAGAAGCTTGGTTAATTCATTTGAGAGTTTACAAATATTAGCCAACATATATTGAGAGAGAGAAAGAGCTAGAAATAAATGATCGACCTACTTTGAAGCAAAACATAAGAAGTTTAGCAAGAACGCGAAGAACGAAAAAGGTAATATTTTATAAACGTTAGTCTTCATCTTTTTCGATTTCTTTCTCGTAGAGAATCGTAGATTGGTGGAGCATGTTAGTGTGGAGGAATAAGAATGACTATTAATAATGAAAACATTGATAAGTCATGATCAAAGGGAAATCGTAAATGTTTACGTAAGTTCAAAACCGTAGAAATCGTTGAATGTTAATATGGTTGTTGATGGACAAATTGAAAACCATCATAGATAAGGTATGTGCATCTTGATTGGTTAGGATGTAGATAATGAATCAATGGAGTGTTCCATTTGATTTGGCTTATAGAACACGAGTAACGAAGTTATGGCGAATTTTGTGAAAATTGACGTTAAACGTTAAAAACGTAAAAATCTCGGATTAAAGGTCAAAAGTTGTCGTGTGACTTAAAAACGTTGGTTTCAAATGACAACACGTGAGATAAGGTAATAAAGAGCCGTTGGCATAAGAATCGTCGAATTCTGACTTATAACGAAGAAAACGAGTATTGAACGGTCGAAAACGTTAAACTAACGCTCAAAAATGAACTCAAAGGTAAATTCTAAGTTAACGGATTCGAAAGTGTAAAATTCTTATACGAACACGTAAAGGATGTAATTTGTGAGTTGTAGGCTTTTGAATGAGTCAATTTGGATGTAAAACGAACAAATTAAGAAGTCGGGAGTTTTGTTAAGAAAACAAACTGTTTTGGCCAACTGGTGTACAGGAGTGGCCCCGTAGCGCCAACCTAGCATAAATGGTCCGCGCCACATCGCCAGATCCGACCTTGTCTCCTGTTAATTGGCACCGCAGCGCCGAGTTTACATTAGGGATGCCGCGCCGCAGCGCCGGCAGTGTAAAAATGTTGACCAAGTTAGGTTTTTATTCCTTTTGAATGTAGACCAAAAGTAAGACAATGAAGGTACTTAATATACATAATAAGATTGACTTTAAATCACTTCTAAAGTGATAATGTTAGAAGATTAAGTATGGTTTAACCATAATTAAACGAAGAATGCAAGAGGGTAATAAGTAAACCGTGTATGATGTTCACCTTTGGTACTTCACCAATGATGATCGGGGGTTGGTTAATAACGAAAGAACGTTAATGAGTCGTAACGAAGAATAGAAAGTTGATTTGACTTTATTAATGAAATAAGCATGATTAAGTATACAAGATGAAAGATAGTTAATTGATGATGAATTAATTAACTTAAAGTAGCATCTTCAATGATGACAATAACGTTGAGAGTTACAACTAAAAGTTGTTGAATTACGTGAACGTGAATGGTATGCAATAAGTATACTTAACCAATGACGATCAAATTTTGATTAATAACGTAAGAACGTTAGTAAGCTGTGAGGAAGGATGATTAATTCAAAACGAGTGGTATTAATGAAGTAAATCCACTTACAACATAGAAGAGAAAGAAGTTGGTAAGAAAGCTATAAACGGCAAGCCGGAACCAATAATAAACAATCTAATAAATGATTAGATTGAGAAGAAGGGTATTCATTAGGAACCATGTATGTTCGTTCATGACCTAATGTGGTATGTTATGTGGTTATATATTGTAGAGACTGTAAGGACTCAAAGGGAAGGTAATTATACTGTAGCAGACGCTTGAAGGAAAGTCTATCTTATCGCTTGTCTAACCTCCGTGTTAGTCAAGTTTTCTTTGATTCATGTTATGAAATGCATGAATGATTTTAAAGAAAGGGTTGATGCCAGTTTTAACTCGGCTAGACTAATTTTGAAAGATTGATTGATTTATTTACTAGTCTTTCAATATAGAACTATTAATGTTATCCTATGCCAAGTATTTGGTACGGATGTAAAGATAAGTTTGTCTATGAACGAACAAAAAGTATTTTCATCGATTATTCGATGGGCACGTGAGGATGCCAAAACTTAAACGTAAATACGTTTAATAGAAGAGTGTTGATCAACATAGGGTACTATAGGCTGATCACCTAGATGTACTCGTAAGTAAAGCCGGATGGATGGCCATAGTGCCGGAAGTCCTTTTCAAGTATGAAAATGAAAAGAGTATGTTCATGGTCTATTGACTAGTTCAGAATTCCTAAGCTATTATATATATACTTTGGAATTGTTATTATGACATGAGAAGTACTAGTCAAATGTTTCATAGTGCTTCATATTTAATTGTTCAGTTATGGAAGTAAAGCATGTAATTGTTAATGTGATATTCATATGATTCTTTGTTAAGACTTGTTGAGCTAGTTATGCTCATTCTTGCTTGAACCATATGTTTGCAGCTAAAGCCGAACGAAATGAGAGTTCTAAGAGAGATAAAGGCAAGGACAAGATGGACAATTAATCGTCCTGTAATAGATTAGTGTATTTGTATGTAATAAACTTATGAAGAACAAAGAATGTATTCGGTTTATGAACCTAGGTAAGGATTTATTACCAATGTAATACAAATATAGTAATTACACTCATTTTGTTGTTATCTCAATGGAATGATTGTATGGATTGTAGTATCGTGGAGCACCATCTGTCGGGTTGGAAGATACCCAGATTTGGGGGCGTCACATGTTGTGCGTAATTAGATTTTTCCCAACAAGTTTTTTGCGCCATTGCCGGGGACTTTAGTATAGATTTTAATATTTTGCGATATCAGTTTAATTAGTCCAGTTTTACTTAAACATTTTTATTTTTGTTTTTGTTTTGTTCGTCTTATTTCAGGTTTTTGAAGTTGGTTTATGCAAACTCGATCCAAAAATCCAGACTTACTTTCTTTTGAGGAAGAAATTGAGAGACGCTTTCAAAGGCTAAGTAAGTGGATTAAGGAAACAAGGGAAGACTTCGAAAATTCTGAAAAAAAAGAAGCCATGGCTGCCGAAGACCAGAAAGCGTTGAGGGACTTTGCTACACCTAAGGTGACTGAGCTGCATTCGAGTATCACCAGGCCTGCTATAGCTGCGAACACATTCGAGATTAAGCCTGGGACTATTCAGATGATCCAGAACTCAGTTCAGTTTGGGGGACTTGCAAATGATGATCCGAATGAACATTTAATCAGCTTTTTGGAAATATGTGACACTTTCAAATACAATGGGGTGTCAGATGAAGTAGTCAGACTTCACTTGTTCCCATTCACTCTACGGAACAAGGCGAAGAGTTGGTTACACTCTACCATCGAGTTCAATAACAACATGGGATGACCTAGCTCAGAAGTTTCTAGCTAAATTTTCCCGCCAGTGA
This sequence comes from Panax quinquefolius, assembly GCA_020205615.1. Classification (NCBI taxonomy): domain Eukaryota; kingdom Viridiplantae; phylum Streptophyta; class Magnoliopsida; order Apiales; family Araliaceae; genus Panax; species Panax quinquefolius. Next base: position 170,626 of record JAINUW010000492.1, on the reverse strand, counting down.
AAACTGGAAAGACGAGAAATGAGATTACTATGTTTGATCAGCAATATGGGGAATCATTATACGAGGCATGGGAGAGATACAAAGAGCTGCTCAGAAAATGCCCACATCATGGATTGCCTAAGTGGTTGTAGATGAACACATTTTACAACGGATTGCATGGGAATCTCAGGACTACTATTGATGCAGCGTTGGGTGGAGCTTTTATTGCAAAGAATTATGAGGATGCTTATTAATTGAGAGAGACAATGGCAGCTAACAACTATCAGTGGCCCACGCCAAGAATGACACAACCTACGGTAGCGGGAGTGTTAGAGTTAGATGGAGTGACGGCAATAACAGCGCAGATTTCAGCGCTTGCTAAAAAGTTCAATGCTTGGTCAGGGGTACAGACACAACAAGTTGCAGTTATTTGTGAATTGTGCGCGGGTGAACATCCTACAGATCAATGTGCAATCAACCCAACGTCAGTGTAATTGTGGGTAGCTACAAAAGAATTCCACAGAATACGTACCAGAATACATATAATCCGGGGAATAAGAATCATCCTAACTTTTTGTGGAGTAATAATCAGCATCAGCAAGCTCCACGCCCATCTTATCCCCCGATTTTAGAATCAACAACAACAACCAGCTCAACATCAAGAGAGGAAATCAGATTTAGAGGAGTTGTTCTCTAAGTATATAACAAGCAACGAAGCAGCTATGAAAAAGCAAGCAATGGCCATGAAATCACAAGAAATAGCCATCAAGAATTCAGAAAATCAGATGGGACAGAAAGCTTTTGCATTGAATAACATGCCTCAAGGAACATTACCAAGTGATACAGAGAAAAATCTGAAAGGTAATCACGAGCAATGTCAGACAATTATGTTGTGAAGTGGAAAACATCTTGAGGGTCAGAAATCAGAATATTTGGCTACAAAAGAAGATGAAATAGACAGTGACAATAAAGTGGTTGAGGATAGACAAGGGGAAGAAAAACAAGTGGAAAAAAGAAAGAAAGGTGACAAACCGGTTGTTTATCCTCCACCACCATTTCAGCAGAGAGTTCAGAAGTAGAAATCAGATAAGCAGTTCGCGAAATTTTTGGAAGTTTTTAAGAAAACTCTAGATTAACATCCCTTTCGCAGAAGCCCTAGAGCAGATGCCAAGTTATGCGAAATTCATGAAAGGAATTTTGTCCAGGAAAAAGAAGTTGGAAGATTTCAAAACAGTGGCATTAACAGAGGAGTGTAGTGCGATTTTACAAAAAAAGTTGCCACCAAAGTTTAAAGATCCGAGGAGTTTCACCATTCCGTTCACAATTGGGAACATAGCGTTCAACAAATGTCTATGTGATTTAGGGGCAAGTGTGAACCTTATGCCGTTATCAGTTTATACAGAATTGGGTTTTCCAGCTCCAAAGCCTACAAACATCTCATTGTAGTTGGCGGATAGGTCAGTCACGTACCCGAGAAGCGTTGTGGAGGACATATTGGTCAAGGTGGACAAGTTTATATTCCCCGCGGATTTCATAATTCTGGATTTTGAGGAAAATAAGAACATCCCAATTATCCTAGGGAGACCTTTCTCGGCTACGGGTAAGATGTTCATCGACGTACAAAAAGGAGAACTAACGATGAGGGTCCAAGATCAAGAAGTAAAATTCAATGTTTTCAAGGCCATGAAATTCCCCACGGATGAAGAGAAGTGTTTCAGGATGCATATCATTGATCAGATAATCAGTGAAGACATGGGCAAAAGTTTAGTTAACGATCCATTGGAAACGACATTATTGGGAGATGAAGAATTAGATGATCCAGAATTTATGGATTACTTGCAGATGTTACTCCCTGCCATAAGTTAGCAGATTTAAAGCACCCTTTGAGCCATTGCACATAGATGAAAAAGCCACAACAAGGATAAAACCATCATTGGAGGAGCCACCTACTCTTGAACTTAAGCCACTCCTTAAACATCTCAGGTATGCATATATAGGCATTTCTACTTCTTTACCTGTTATTATTTCTGCTGCACTTAACGAATTATAGGAAGAAAAGTTGCTGAGAGTGCTTAGAGAACACAAATCAGCCATAGGATGGACAATTGCGGATATCAAGGGAATCAGCCCATCCTTTTGCATGAACACAATTTTGATGGAAGATGATGCAAGCCAGACAGTGGAGCAACAATGACGGCTCAACCCAATCATGAAAGAAGTAGTGAAGAAAGAAATCCTGAAATGGTTGGATGCGGGTATCATCTACCCAATTTCCGATAGTATGTGGGTCAGTCCGGTTAAACGTGTACCGAAAAAGGGAAGAATGATCGTGGTACAAAATGTTGATTATGAGCTAATTCCGATAAGGACAGTAACTGGTTGGAGGGTTTGCATGGACTACATGAAGTTAAATAAGGTGACCCACAATGATCATTTTCTTTTGCCCTTTATCGATTAGATGTTGGACAGATTAACGGGACACGAGTACTACTGCTTATTGGATGGGTATTCGAGATATAATCAGATTGTCATTGCTCCTGAAGACCAAGAGAAGACTACTTTCACATGCTCATACGACACATTTGCATTCAGGAGAATGTCATTCGGCTTGTGTAATGCACCCGCTACCTTCCAAAGGTGTATGATGGCCATCTTCTCGGATATGGTGGAGAAAAATGTGGAAGTCTTCATGGATGATTTTTCCATCTATGGGGATGATTTTAATGCTTGTCTAGAGAATTTGGTAATGGTTTTACAGAGATGCACACACACAAATTTGGTCCTTAACTGGGAAAAGTGCCATTTCATGGTTGCAGAAGGAATAATTTTGGGGCACAAGGTCACGGCTCAAGGATTAGAGGTTGATAAAGTGAAGCTTGAAACGATTGAAAAGCTTCCTCCACCAAGTTCAGTTAAGGGAATTCGAAGCTTTTTGGGACATGCTGGGTTCTACAAGAGATTTATAAAAGACTTCTCTAAAATTGCAAAACCTTTCTGCAGTCTTTTAGAGAAGGATTCAATTTTTAAGTTTGATGAGGAGTGTAAATTGGCATTCGAGCTACTAGAGAAGAAATTGACTACAAAACCCGGAATCATCGCACCGGATTGGAACATGCCCTTCGAGTTAATGTTTGATGCAAGAGACTATGCGATTGGGACTATTTTGGGTCAACGCCGAGAGAAGGTATTCCATGCCATATACTATGTGTGACGCCCCCAAAATAGGTCCATTCCATCCAACCCATTCTGAGTCGCCAAATACATGGTACAGAAATAACTATAACTTTATTATTACAACATATAAACTGTGAGTTTAAATACAGATATTGCCATATAGACAATATCCACACGCAAATAAATCCCCATCATAATTATTGATACATTATTTTACAAAAATGGTGAGGACAACTAAACAACTCTCTCTAGAACCTTCATTCCATACCCCGACTAGTACTCGCTACATTCTCGCCTCCTGAGAAGAAAAATGGAACAACAAGAAAAAAAGTGAGCTCAACTAGCCCAGTAAAGAATATTATGACTAAGATAATATACAACAAATTATCGTTAGTCTTCAACAGGAAAAATCTAATAGAATACAATAGACAACAAATTTTAAATCAATATTCACAATGAAATAATAATTCATTAGAAGAGTTAAGTAGAGAATGCAAACTACTATCTTCTATGTATGAATTTAAAAGTTCATCGTCGATATTTTATCCCCGTAACACCAATCAATATATATCGGAATCAAATATTCATCTTTTTTCTGGTGCCAAAGATATTCATCGATTAGTCATGTTCATCTAAACACTGCTCATCTTTGCACTACGGGCCAAAGATATTAATCGATTAGTCATGTTCATCTCAACACATGTTCATCTTTGACTACTACGGGCAAAGATATTCATCAAGAAATCATTCATTTTTGCACTACTGCCAAAGATATTCATAATATCATCATTTAGACCGAGGATGATGAAAATATTTTTTTAAAAAACGAATCCAAAGAAAACAAAATGACAAGGATTAAGGATTAAGGATTCGTACTTTGTTTTATCCATGTCCAAAAATACCTCAAAAATAATCATAGTGGTGTAAAATTCAAGAATGACCAAAACATGGATACAATCAAAGCTAATATCCATAATAGATATTTTGGACAAAAAGAAGAAATTTCATTTTTCGGTGAATAGTGTTGTATTCATGAATAGTGCCGTATACGTGAATAGTGTCGTATACGTGAATAGTAACTCCGACACCAAAAGATAGAAATTTCACAAAAAAAATATCTTCACGCTTCGTGAATAGTACTCGTGAATAGTAACTCGTGAATAGTAACTCATGAATAGTAACTCGTGAATAGCAACTCATGAATAGTAACTCGTGAATAGTAACTCATGAATAGTAACCCCGACATGAAAAAGTTCCAAATTTGATAAAAAATTTCCAACCAATATTTCGGCATAATGATATTGAAGAAATAATATCATTTTCGAATAAAATAACATCCCTTACCTCGAAAGACAGTACTTCTAGTTGAAACACCGGATATAGGCTATGACTTGAACTTACACCGTATAGCAATACTCAAAGTATACTCAAAATACTCACAAGAATACGCTCGATAATATAGAGAGAGAAAACTTCAGTTTCTGGTGTGATTTTCAATTCTAACCTAAGCACCCTATTTATAGGAAAATGCTTAGAACACCAAAGCAGAAAATTTAATATAATAATATATTTATAAAAATTTGTCTACGCCAACCTTTGAGAATCTGAAATCAGCAACCTAACAAATGTAAAATGAGGCTCATACATCTAAAAAACGTTTTTGTTGATTAAAACAATTAAAACTTCCAAAAATCAATTATTTCGGAACTTTGAAACTTCAATAATTCATAATAAATAGCTCTTTTATCAGAAAATTTCAAAACTCGCGACTTTCCATAGGAAATTCCATTATCTACAACTTTGCAGAAGGAAGTTTTTCCAAATTCCAAACAGAAATTAACCAAAATCCACAAACGGACGATTTTACATGCTATAATCAAATTTCGGTCAATAATTGTGTCCACCAACACACAAAATATGTGTTAAACATTTAATGCCACAAAAATACTCTTCCTCCTCATATATCCCACATTCATTATAAAAATATCACCGTTAATATATTATTAAAATAATATATTTAAATGAATTATTTTATCAGAAAAAGATAAAATATTAATTTTCAACAATTGTCACATTAAAAATTTTCTCCATCTATATCCACATAAAATCAATATTTTCCTCATCATATAAATCAATAATTAATTATTCATAAATAATATTACAAAATCACAATCTTCGGCAACCGTGCCGTTCCCCGAAATAGGGGGCTTTCAATAAGGATCTCTCTCTTCTCGGTAGCGCAATTAGGTGACCAAACCTCTCCTTAGACGTAACTTTCTAGACATTGCCAATAATGTTATCCAATAATATTATTCGAGGATAATATGAATTATTGCTCTGATAATGGAAAATACCGTGTAATGACAATTTATTGAAACAACGTAATATAAAATATCAATGCGTGAATTATTGAATCAATAAAATAAAATAATTGAATAAGAATTAATTCGTAATAATTATTGAGTAGTGCCTTCTTCTACGTAGAATCAATAATTGGTGTAATACTGTAGTGCTATCGTTTCAACAACGCGTATTAGTGTGTTTTAACCACCGGTATTCCAACATGATAATCTGATTCTACTAACTACGCCTGCTATTTAAAACAACTTATACTTGTCGTTTTCTTCATCCAATCGCTTTTCCGTTATGGGGCCCACAAAAGATCGCGCCATCGTATGAATATTCCTCGACGATCACGAATATTCCACGACACCAAACGAATATTCCCAAACAATAATGAATATTTTATAACTACTTGCTTATTCAAATATTTGCGTATTTTACCCATAACTATCCACATTAATCAAATCAACCCTTACTATTTCAAAATAATAAATAGAGGAAAATAAATTTCATTTATTAATAATTTGGGGTCTTACAACCTCCCTCCTTATGAAATTTCGTCCTCGAAATTGACGTGACGATACTGTGTGTTTGAAAAGATGAGAATACCTCGCTTTCATTTCCGTTTCCAACTCCCAGGTCATTTCCTCAATAGCATAGTTTCTCCACAAAACTTTAACTTGTGGTATAACCTCGGTACATAGGACATGTTCTTTCCTATCCAAGATCTTGACAGGTACCTCCTCGTACGTTAAGTCTTCGACTATCTCGTCCGGTTCTAACTCAATGACGTAGTTCGGGTCATCCACATATTTATGTAACATCGATACGTAAAAAATGTTATGAACACGCGTCATACTTGGCGGTAAAACGAGTCTATAGGCCACAGTTCCTATTCGATCGAGAATTTCAAATGGATTAATAAATCGAGGGATTGAGCTTTCCTCACCTCACCGATTCTCGCTTTTGAAATAACAACTTCTTGCACCTCCTTCTTCAAATTCATCACTCGGTTGTGTAGCTTGAATAGACTTTAACTTTATCGATTAAAGTCGATTATACTCGTATATCATCACGTGGGTACCTAAAGTTTTCATCTCCATCTCTATTATTTGTAAATTATACTGAAATGAGTCTTTGACAATATCGTACTTCGTACTTGTATACGATCTTCTACTCAACACGCCGGCTACCACGTTCGCTTTTCCGGGATGGCATGGTCGAACATGTCTTTGAAATGAGTCTCCTCTTGAGTTCTTGAAGCTCTTCCCACATTCCTTGCTCCATTCGAATTTTGTATCTCTACGAGTCAGCTGCGTTAATGGAATAGCGATTCGAGAATATCCTTCAACGAATCTCCGATAATAACCAACTAAGCCTAGAAAGCTACGTATTTCGATTACCGACTTTAGTTGTTCTCAACTGTGACTCATATCCCAACCTTGGATAAGACGTTACAATGACACCTATCGGTTTACTATCGCATGCAAATATGGTGTCCCCTACGGAGAGTCTTGCTTGATTGCATTCCACAAAGGAAGTCACCAGATAAAGGCTCGGTACCAAATTCTATAGTTGAATTTTTAACTCCACGAAGTTCAATAGAGCCATTCGATATGAGATTTTAGAAATGAGTTTTGTCTGGGGTTCAAAGTCGATACAAAATTTAATATCGATCTTTGGGAGTAAACCAAGAAATTCTTGAAATACGTCGGGAAAATCAAATAACAACAGAATATTATTCAAATCGACGTGTCTTTATTCAAATCCATAACATGGACTAAGAAAACTTGACATCCGTAATAAACGAATGACTTCATGGCTTAATATGAAAATGTTTGATTACAATGGTTTGATTGCTTGAATTTGAATAACAGGTTGCTTAGGAATATGAAAACTAACAACCTTACGAAAGTAATCAATTTCGGCATGATGAGTAGTTAACCTTAAAATCACATCAAAAGCAAATATCTCTATATCTCTATAGGTATAGAAATATATATACCTAGGGTTTGTTACCGATATCGTTTATCTGGTCAACCCTTGACCCTTAACCATATACTGAACACATATAATATCATAATCACATAACATAATCATGTATACACTTAATCCTGAATAATTCACCCAAATCCTTAATAGAATTTTAAAATCCTCAAAATTCCTTCTTAAAAATATCAAACGCATACACTTATTTTCTGTCTAGGTTCTAATTTTGAACTCTAAATAAATCAATTATGATTTTTAAAAATTTCTAAATTCTCGGGTTGTCACATTCACCCCTTCTTCTAAAAATTTCGTCCCTAAAATTTACCTTACACCTTACACCATACTGCTTACACCATTCACACACATTATCACATGATACCCAATACACCACTCACAAGAGTAAAAAATTTCAAATTTTGCTGAGGAGTCATATAGACTATTTGTCTGTCATTTTCGCAAAGGTTTTATGAAAATTCATCCGCAAATCGGCATAACTTACGAACACAAAGGGTGATTAGCCCGATATGCCCTGTACTGATCAAGTACTGCTGGTCGGAATAATTTGTTCCTCTTATCCGCCTTAGGCGTGCAAAATTTCTTACCTCAGTCTGATTGGATTCCGCTCCAAAACAATTTAGTTCGGGAAATTTCTTTCAATGAACACTTAGAGTTTTCATAACATTTGTCTAGCTGAATCGAATAACATAGACTCATATCAATAATTCAATTCAATCGAATTATTTATGTGTAGCCAAACCCCGTTGGCAAATTAAATTTTTTGAATTATTTTTTTGAGATTGACGTCATGATGTCGTACTGTATTAACAGTCCATTTGAGGATGCCTTCATCGTATGACTTTGTCATAACACATCATACAATAGTGGAATAACGATTTTAGATCAAATTCACATTAAGTATTCCTGTATTTACAACTCCATCAACTTTTTATCATCTACTTTTGAGTTACATGGTACATAAGTGATAAATAAAATATATTTTGATATTTCAAATCATTTGCGTCTAGCTGAAATAAGTAGCATAGACTATACTTTAAACCGTTTCAAAAATGATTACGAGTCTACATATTTTTATTTTTTATTTTCAAAAGCACATAGTGCGTATTTAGCTTGATGTCAAAATTTCGAAGTCTAGCATAGCTAGGAGTTTTGAAAAACTTATGTCTCCACTAATAATCATTTGCTTAACAATCTACCTGTTCCTATTATCCTCAATACTCCATTTACACAAACCTATACCCAGTTCGTCAAACCACACTTATGAGTTCATTTATTTACCACAATCATATGAGTTTAAGAACTTGTCCTAGTTAGACCTTTGGCGTCCATTCGCTGAGGGGTTCATAAACATTTCATATAACTATGAATCAAGAATTTCGCATAAGTATGAGTTTTAAGAACTCGTACTTAACCTTATATTCTCTATCTATAACCTATCTATCTGTTCTACACATGAGAAAGGAATCACCCTCTTAACATACATATAGAAAATAGCGCAACACAGACATCCCAATAATTATCCTAACTCCCTTCTCCATACGAATTTCATTTAATCTCACTACAAAAAAATGAGCATTTAGCAACGATTTTTCGGGCAACGACTTTATAAGTCGTTGCTAAAAGTATATGTTTAGCAACGAAATTTGTCCTTCGTTGCAGATTGTGTCAGACTTTCACTTTTTGCAACGAAATTCATAAGTCGTTGCAAAATTTCGTTGCTAATTCATTGGCGGGAAACAATTTCGTTAGAAATTCATTGCAAAATTTTCGACCACTTGATTTCCCGTCATCGTGGGCAACGAAAGTTTTTTTGTTGCTAAAAATGGGGCTTTAGCAACGATTTTTCAAGCAACAGCTTTATAAGTCGTTGCTAAAAGTGTATGTTTAGCAACGAAACTTGTCCTTCGTTCGCAGATTGTGGTCGAGCTTTCACTTTTTGCAACGAAATTCATAAGTCGTTGCAAAATTTGAAACAAAATTAGTTAGAAATTAGCCAAAAATTTCTAACCACTTGATTTCTCCTCATCGTAGGCAACGAAAGTTTTTTGTTGTTATATTTCGTTTTAATATGAACCACATTCATTGGCAAAAATTTTATTTTCACAGACATATCTTATACAACTTTTTGCAACGACTATTAAAATGTTGCCTTAAATTAAGATAATCCCAATAAGCATATTTTTGTAAGACCATATTCGGTATTCGGAGAATTGTCAAAAAATATTCATATTTAGTATTTAAAAATTATGTCCAATTGCGAAACATATTCGAACTTTGGTCATTTGACCACTGGAGCAACACAAGTTATCTGTTAATGTGACGCCCCCAAAATAGGTCCATTCCATCCAATCCATTCTGAGTCGTCAAATACATGGTACAGAAATAACTACAACTTATTATTACAACATATAAACTGTGAGTTTAAATACAGATATTGCCATCTAGACAATATCCACATGCAAATAAATCCCCATCATAATTATTGATACATTATTTTACAAAAATGGTGAGGACTACTAAACAACTCTCTCTAGAACCTTCATTCCATACCCCGACTAGTACTCGCTACATTCTCGCCTCCTGAGAAGAAAAATGGAACAACAAGGAAAAGGGTGAGCTCAACTAGCCCAGGAAAAGAATATTATGACTAAGATAATATACAACAATTTATCGTTAGCCTCAACAGGGAAAAATCTAATAGAATACAATAGACAATAAATTTTAAATCAATATTCGCAATGAAATAATAATTCATTAGAAGAGTTAAGTAGAGAATGCAAACTACTATCTTCTATGTATGAATTTAAAAGTTCATCGTCGATATTTTATCCTGTAACATCAATCAATATATATCTGGAATCAAATATTCATCTTTGCACTACTGGGCCAAAGATATTCATCGATTAGTCATGTTCATCTAAACACTGCTCATCTTTGCACTACGGGCCAAAGATATTAATCGATTAGGTCATGTTCATCTCAACACTTGTTCATCTTTTACTACTACGGGCCAAAGATATTCATCAAGAAATCATTCATCTTTGCACTACAGCCAAAGATATTCATAATATCATCATTTAGGACCGAGGATGATGAAAAATATTTTAAAGAAAACGAATCCAGTGAAACAAAAGAACAAATATTAAGGATTCGTATTTTAAACAATCCAAGTTCAAAAATACTTCATAAGTAATCAGAGTGGAGTAAAATTCAAGAATGATCAAAACATGGATACAATCAAAGCTAGTATCCAGAATAGATATTTTGAACGAAAAGAAGAAATTTCATTTTTTGGTGAATAGTGCCGTATTCGTGAATAGTGTCGTATACGTGAATAGTAACTCTGACACCAAAAGATAGAAATTTCACAAAAAAATATCTTCACGCTTCGTGAATAGTACTCGTGAATAGTAACTCATAAATAGTAACTCGTGAATAGTAACTCATGAATAGTAACCCCGACATGAAAAAGTTCCAAATTTGATAAAAACTTCTAACCAATATTTCGGAATAATGATATTGAAGAAATAATATCATTTTCGAATAAAATAACATCCCTTACCTCGAAAGACAGTACTTCTAGTTGAAACATCGGATATAGGCTATGACTTGAACTTGTACCGTATAGCAATACTCAAAGTATACTCAAAATACTCACAAGAATACGCCGATAATATAGAGAGAAAACTTGATTTACGGTGTGATTTTCAATTCTAACCTAAGCACCCTATTTATAGGAAAATGCTTAGAACACCAAAGTAAAAAATTTAATATAATATTAATATATATTTTCCAAAACCTCATACGCACACTTGCCAACTTAATTCAGCTCCTACACATGTTAAATGAGGCCACCTAAACATTCCAAAAATGTTTTTCCTATTTTAAATATTTTAAACTTCAAAAATCAATTATTTGAGACTTCGATCTTCAATAATTCATAATAAATAGCCCTTTTATCGAAAATTCAATATTGCGACTTTTTATAGGAAATTCAATTTTCTACAACTTTGCAGAAGAAAGTTTTTCTAAATTCCAAACAAAAATTGACCGAAATCCATAAACAGACGATTTTACACAGCTATAATCAAATTTCGATTAATAATTGTGTCCACCAACACACAAAATATGTGTTAAACATTTAATGCCACAAAATACTCTTCATCCTCATATACTCATATATCCCACATTCATTATAAAAATATCACCGTTAATATATTATTAAAATAATATATTTAAATGAATTATTTTATCAGAAAAAGATAAAATATTAATTTTCAACAATTGTCATTTTAAAAATTTTCTCCATCTATATCCACATAAAATCAATATTTTCCTAATCATATAAATCAATAATTAATTATTCACAAATAATATTACAGAATCACAAAGATCTTTGTGACCGTGCCGCTCCCGAAGAAATAGGGGCTTTCCAATAAGGATCTCTCCTCTTCTTGGCCAAGAATTAGGTGACCAAACCTCTCCTTAGATGTAACTTTCTAGACATTGCCAATAATGTTATCCAATAATATTATTCAGATAATATGAATTATTGCTCGATAATGGAAAATACTGTGTGTAATGACAATTTATTGAAACAACGATAATATAAAATATCAATGCAAAGAATTATTGAATCAATAAAATAAAATATTTGAGCGATATTACTTTGTAACAATTATTGAGTAGTGCCTTCTTACGTAGAATCAATAATTGGTGCAATACTGATGTGCTTCTTTGCTTCAACAACACGTATTAGTGTGTTTTAACCACCGGGTATTCCAACAAAGATAATTCAGTAATAACTACGCCAATTATTTATAAATAACTTATATTTGTCGTTTCTTCATCCAATCGCTTTCCGTTATGGGGCCCACAAAAATCATCGCGTCTGGCCGTATTTAATATTCCCGACAAAGGTAAATATTCCACGACCAAATGAATATTCCCAACAATAATGAATATTTTATAACTACTTGCTTATTCAAATATTTGCGTATTTTACCCATAACTATCCACATTAATCAAATCAACCCTTACTATTTCAAAATAATAAATAGAGGAAAATAAATTTCATTTATTAATAATTTGGGGTCTTACAACCTCCTCTCCTTATGAAATTTCGTCCTCGAAATTGACGTGACGATACTGGTGTTTCAAAAGATGAGAATACCTCGCTTTCATTTCCGCTTCCAACTCCCGTGTCATTTCCTCAATAGTATGGTTTCTCCACAAAACTTTAACTTGTGGTATAACCTCGGTACATAGGACATGTTCTTTCCTATCCAAGATCTTGGCAGGTACCTCCTCGTACGTTAAGTCTTCGGCTAACTCGTCCGGTTCTAACTCAATGATGTGGTTCGAGTCGTCCACATATTTACATAACATCGATACATGAAAACGTTATGAACACGCGTCATACTTGGCGATAAAACGAGTCTATAGGCCACAGTTCCTATTCGATCGAGAATTTCAAATGGATTAATAAATCGATGGTTTGAGCTTTCCTCCGATTCTTGCTTTTGAAATAACAACTTCTTGCACCTCCTTCTTCAAATTCATCACTCCGGTTGTGTAGCTTGAATGCGACTTTAACTTTATCGATTAAAGTCGATTATACTCAGATATCATCACGTGGGTACCTAGAGTTTTCATCTCCATCTTTATTATTTGTAAATTATACTGAATTAGTCTTTGACAATATCGTACTTTCGTACTTGTATACGATCTTCTACTCAACACGTCGCCTACCACGTTAAGCTTTTCCAGGATGGCATGGTCGAACATGTGCTTTGAAATGAGTCTCCTCTTGAGTTCTTGAAGCTCTTCCCACATTCCTTGCTCCATTCGAATTTTGTATCTCTACGAGTCGTCACCGTGTTAATGGAATAGCGATTCGAGAATATCCTTCATCGAATCTCCAATAATAACCAACTAAGCCTGAAAGCTACGTATTTCGATTCTGACTTAGGTTGTTCTCAACTATGACTCATATCCCAACCTTGGATAAGCGTTACAATGACACCTATCGGTTTACTATCGCATTTAATATGGTGTCCCCTACGAGAGTCGGCTTTTGCATTCCACAAAGGAAGTCACCGGATAAAGGCTCGGTACCAAATTCTATATTTGAATTTTAACTCTCGAAGTTCAATAGAGCCATTCGATATGAGATTTTAGAAATGAGTTTTGTCTTAGGGTTCAAAGTCGATACAAAATTTAATATCGATCTTTGGGAGTAAACCAAGAAATTCTTCAAGAAATACGTCGGGAAAAATCAATAACAACAGAATATTATTCAAATCGACGTGTCTTTATTCAAATCCATAACATGGACTAAGAAAACTTGACATCCATAATAAACGAATGACTTCATGGCTTGATATGAAAATGTTTGACTACAATGGTTTGATTGCTTGAATTGAATAACAGTTGCTTAGGAATATGAAAATTAACAACCTTACGAAAGTAATCAATTTTGCATTTGATGAGTAGTTAACCTTAAAATCACATCAAAAGCAAATATCTCTATAGAAATAAGGTTAACGGTGTAATGTGATAGTGCCAACTGAATCAAGCAAGATTTCTAAACAACGGATGTAATGAAAGTTTCTCCTAACTGAGTCTCCATAAATAGGTCAAAGTCTAATTTCTCCGTAGTCAAGTTCAAACGTTGAGTCTGCAAGCAAGAGAGATAAAGAATGGGTAGAACCCAGATTCTAGTAAGATATAAACTTCGCAAGAATTTATAATTAACTAACCCGTGCTAACTTCGTTCGGGTTCCTCGCATTTTGACCGGTCAAGACAAACGCTCTTCCAGGAACCGTTGACTTTGCCTTTTTTGGGACATCTTTTTGAGTCACCATTCTCGCTGGACTAGGTTTCAATACCGTATAATCTCGAGCGATATGTCCTTCTATTCCACAATTATAGCATACCTTAAACTGTTGTGGGCAGTTTGGGTGATATATCCCTCTTTCTGCATTTGTAACATCTGACCGGTGGTCTTTCTCCTCCTTGGAACCGGTTACTCTCAAGGTTGAACTCTTCACATGGTCGTTGTTAAATCTCCTCTTTTTAAAATCTCCTCCCGACTAGCTTCTTCTATTTTCATGGCCACGATTACCACCAGAGTGGTTACTGCCTTTGTCCGTATTCTTCTTTCTCCGCTGGTTATCGTTATTCTGATGACTGCTATCTTCGGTATGATCCTGGTTATGGTCCCTCGGTTGAACGTACTCGTTATCTCGCTTCTAACAACCGAGCCTGCTGACAACATCCGAATAAAGAGAAAATTTATGAGAAATGAGATCTTGACGTATGTCGGGTTTCAAACCTCTCGTAAACATCCGCGCATCACGTTCCTTATTCTCCACCAAATGAGGTGCAAACCGGATAACTCCATGAACTTCGCCTCGTCTTGGGATACCGTCATGTTATTCTCGCTCGATCTAATAAACTCCACTTCCTTCATATAGACGAATACTTTCGGGGAAGTACTTGTCATTGAACTATTTCTGAAATGTCTCCCATGACATCTTTGAGTGCATTTGGATGGGTATGCTTCATGATTCCCACCGAAGACCGCCTCTCGTTACATAACATAAAAGTAGCGAATGGAACTTTACGTTCCTCGCATCCCAAGACATCGAATATCTTGGTAATTTGTTTGACCCACGTCTCGCGCCTTTAATCGGATCCGCTTTCCCAGAATTCGTGGTCCCAACTCTTTGAATCGCTTGGTTTGTGACCACCCGTGAATTGCTATCATTTCCTCCTCAGTATTTTGAACACGAGTCTCCCTCGTCTGATTTTGCATGAATCGCAAAAAGCTTCTAAACATCCCTCATTCATCATCTCGCTTTCGGTGGTGTTGTTCACAGGAGGTACATTGCCACTGTTGCACGTTCTCCTCGTTGGTAAAAATCAGCATCTCCACGGTCTCATTTACTCCATCGTTAATATTCTCAATCGACATTCTCAAATCTATCATAAAACAAGGGTTAATTAAGGAAATCAATATATCACATAATATCCCTATATACTAACCAACTAACAAATAAGCTTAGGTAGGACACACTTTAGCGAAGGATTTACTCGTCTCTCCCTCCTAGTTCTATTCCCCAATCTCCGGAGATCATATCCCTAAGCTCGATATCAACCGTGACGCCCCAAAATAGGTCCATTCCATCCAATCCATTCTGAATCGTCAAATACATGGTACGAAATAACTACAACTTATTATTACAACATATAAACCTGTGAGTTTAAATACGATATTGCCATCTGACAATATCCACATGCAAATAAATCCCCATCATAATTATTGATACATTATTTTACAAAATGGTGAGGACTACTAAACAACTCTCTCTAGAACCTTCATTCCATACCCAGACTAGTACTTTCGCTACATTCTCGCCTCCCGAGAAGAAAAAATGGAACAACAAGGAAAGGGTGAGCTCAACTAGCCCAAGAAAAGAATATTATGACTAAGATAATATACAACAAATTATCGTTAGTCTTCAACAGGAAAAATCTAATAGAATACAATAGACAATAAATTTTAAATCAATATTCGCAATGAAATAATAATTCATTAGAAGAGTTAAGTAGAGAATGCAAACTACTATCTTCTATGTATGAATTTAAAAGTTCATCGTCGATATTTTATCCTGTAACATCAATCAATATATATCCGGAATCAAATATTCATCTTTTACTACTGAGCCAAAGATATTCATCACCGGTCATGTTCATCTAAACACTGCTCATCTTTTGCACTACGGGCCAAAGATATTAATCGATTAGTCATGTTCATCTCAACACTGCTCATCTTTGCACTTTCGGGCCAAAGATATTCATCAAGAAATCATTCATCTTTGCACTACGTGCCAAAGATATTCAATATATCATCATTTAGGACCGAGGATGATGAAAAATATTTTTAAAGAAACGAATCCAAAGAAAACAAAATGACAAGGATTAAGGATTAAGGATTAGTACTTTGTTTTATCCATGTCCAAAAATACCTCAAAAATAATCATAGTGGTGTAAAATTCAAGAATGACCAAAACATGGATACAATCAAAGCTAATATCCATAATAGATATTTTGGACAAAAGAAGAAATTTTATTTTTAATTGAATAGTGCCGTATTAAGTGAATAATCTCAGTATCGTGAATAATTAGTCGTATACGTGAATAGTAACTCTGACACTAAAAAGATAGAAATTTCACAAAAAAAACATCTTCACGCTTTCTCGTGAATAGTACTCGTGAATAGTAACTCGTGAATAAGAACTCAAGACATGAAAAAGTTCCAAATTTGATAAAATTTCCAACCAATATTTCTAATAATGATATTGAAGAAATAATATCATTTTCGAATAAAATAACATCCTTACCTCGAAAGACGAGACTTCTAGTTGAAACACCTGGATATAAAGCTATGACTTGAACTGCATGCAGATATAGCAATACTCAAAGTATACTCAAAATACTCACAAGAATACGCTTCGATAATATAGAGAGAAAACTTGAGTTTACGGTGTGATTTTCAATTCTAACCTAAGCACCTATTTATAGGAAAATGCTTAGAACACCAAAGTATAAAATTTAATATAATATTAATATATATTTTCCAAAATCTCATACGCACACTTGCCAACTGAATTCAGCTCCTACACATGTTAAATGAGGCCACCTAAACATTCCAAAAATGTTTTCCTATTTTAAATATTTTAAACTTCCAAAATCAATTATTTGAGCTTGAACTTCAATAATTCATAATAAATAGCCCTTTTCTCAGAAAATTCGAATCTTGCAATTTTTTATAGGAAATTCAATTCTCTACAACTTTGCAGAAGAAAGTTTTTCTAAATTCCAAACAAAAATTGATCAAATCCATAAATCAGACGATTTTACGTGCTATAATCAAATTTCTATTCAATAATTGTGTCCACCAACACACAAAATATGTATTAAACATTTAATGCCACAAAATACTCTTCATCCTCATATACTCATATATCCCACATTCATTATAAAAATATCACCAAATAATATATTATTAAAATAATATATTTAAATGAATTATTTTATCGAAAAAGGATAAAATATTAATTTTCAACAATTGTCATTTTAAAAATTTTCTCCATCTATATCCACATAAAATCAATATTTTCCTCATCATATAAATCAATAATTAATTATTCACAAATAATATTACAGAATCACAAGATCTTTGGCAACCGGTAGTTCTCCTAAGAAATAGGGGCTTTCGATAAGGATCTCTCTCATCTTGGCGCCATGATTAGGTGACCAAACCTCTCCTTAGATAACTTTCTAGACATTGCCAATAATGTTATCCAATAATATTATTCGGATAATATGAATTATTGCTCAGATAATAGAAAATCTTTGTGTAATGATAATTTATTGAAACAACGGTAATATAAAATATCAATGCAAAGCAATTATTGAATCAATAAAATAAAATCTTGAATAGTAATTCTTTGTAACAATTATTGAGTAGTGCCTTCTTACGTAAGAATCAATAATTGGTGCAATACTGCAGTACTTCTTCAACAACGCGTATTAGTGTGTTTTAACCACCGTTATTCCAACAATATTAATCTGTAATAACTACGCCTGCTATTTATAAACAACTTATATTTGTCGTTTTCTTCATCCAATCGCTTTCCGTTATGGGGCCCACAAAAAGATCTAGCGGCAAGTCGTATTTAATATTCCACAAAGGCGAATATTCCACGACCAAACGAATATTCTCCGAATAATAATGAATATTTTATAACCACTTGCTTATTCAAAATATTTGCGTATTTTACCCATAACTATCCACATTAATCAAATCAACCTTACTATTTCAAAATAATAAATAGAGGAAAATAAATTTCATTTATTAATAATTTGAGGTCTTCTGATTAATATCTTGCAAGAATTAATATTTATATCAAAACATGAGATTTCCCCATATTTTCATTTCTTCTCCTTCACTACATACCATTAATATAATCTCAAGATGTTATATACTACAATAATAATAATAATAATAATAATAATAATAATAATAATAATAATAATAATAATAATAATAATAGTACTAATAACAATAATAATAATAATAATAATAATAACAATAACAATAATAATAAAGTTGCACCAATGGTGTGTAAGTTTTTTAACTCCCATTTTTAAATTCTCCTTTTCTTGACTTGTACTTTTTTTTATAATCAAATATTAATTTCTCTTTATATCTTGTATTAGAGGGAAAATTGGCAATGACTTATAAGTTGGTTAAACTAAGTTATAAGTCATTTGTTATTATTAGTGTTTGACAATAACTTCAATTTTAACATTTTTTACTTATAAGTCATTATTAAATTTTTTTTCATGCTTCTTGTGCTATATTTTTTTATTATTACTATTACTATTACTATTATTATAATTATTATTATATTTACTATTATTATTACTATTATTATTATTATTATTATTATTATTATTATTATTATTACTTTATTATTAATTTTATTATTATTATTATTAGAATAATTATTACTAATCTTATAATTATTATTTTATTATTATAATTATTACTATTATTATAATTTCTATTATTATTATTGTTGTTGTTGTTGTTATTATTATTTTTTATTATTATTGTTACTATTATTATAATAATTATTATTATTAGTATTATTATTGTTATTATTATTGTTATTATTATTATTACTATAATAATAATAATATTATTATTATTATTATTATTATTATTATTATTATTATAATTATAATTATAATTATAATTGTTACTATTAATAATAATAATTATTACTATTACTATTACTATTATTATAACTACTATTATTATTATTATTGTTATTATTAATCATTATTATAATTACTATTATTATTATTAATTATTATTATTATTATTATTATTATTATTATAATTATTACAATAATTATAATAGTACTAATAATAAAAAAGCCTGGCCCGACCCGCGGGCTTTTTAAAAAATAAAATAAAATAATGCTCTCCTTGAAAATTGAACTCTAGACCTTCCACTCTCCTTAAACAAATGCTCAAACCAACTAAGCTATAAAGATTTTTTTATTATAATCATATTTTGACTTTAACAATTTATAGAGCATGATATGTAATTTAGTACATAACCACATTCCATCCACAAACATAACAGAACTGAAAAACTTGCCTCGTTCAATGACCATTGATACAAACTTTAGCTAGTTTAACTTCGCTTTTCAAGTCCTACACAATTGTGTTGTAGGCATACATTAGCCACATACTCCTGTATAGATATTAAACATTCATATACGTTATATCAATAACTTATATTCTCATTTCCAGGAAACTTCCATATTCTTTTTCAAATATTTTAGGTTTCAGCTTAATATAATCATATTTCGCTCAACAGGTTCCAATATAGTTTTTAGAATGCTATTACCTTCCATTTACAGGCTTGATATTCATCTATATGTAAATTTATAGTCATATAGTGCACTTGTGTTTTTCTTTATGCATGCATTCATAGCTTAATTTCGTTTTCGCGAGTAACTTGGATTTCGTTTTGCACGAATAGTACTATCACATAACATTATTTTTCCCTATTTCAGGTATACATGAGGTGTATATATGCTTTTGTATATACGCCTTGCCTGTAATGAAAAATTATGTCTTGTTCTCTTAGCTTGTAGATAAACATATGCTATTTGTATATCTTATATTAATGCACAACTTATTTATGACAATCAATGAGTTTTGAATAAAATATAGGTTGTATACCCACCCATTTTGAAAAAAAACTAACTAACATTTTGAATAATTTAAATCGTCATAACCGAGAGCTCAAAGGAGCCTTCAACCATTTACCATCATGAAGTGCGTTCTTGTTTACCTTATTCTTTGCTGGCGTGACCCTCTTCTCTTCATGACGAGGCCACTTTGCGATTTTGTAGTTTTTAATTCGTAAGTTAGTTTTTCCCCAATTTTGGATATGCTATAAACACCATAAGAGAATATATTTAGAAAATATAAGCCACCCATTTTAGACATCATAGGCAAATTTCAAGACGAACTTAAAAATGCCCAATCATAACCTGTTTTTAATTTTTTTTCTCGACTTTACTTCTCTCTTAAGCGGTCATAACTAATTCGTTTTAAAACATTTTTGAGTGATTCTAGCGCCCACGCCGGCTAACTTCCGGGCTACAACTCTTATTCAATAACCTTTTCCAAATTCATACCCATAATTCCAAAAAAATCTGCACAAGGGCTTGTCGAATATAATTTCAGTTTTGATAGATTCGCCATGACCACTTTAGAATGCCATAACTCCTCCTCCTCAAGTCAAAATTAGTCCGTTCCAGAGGCTGCGAATAGCTGGGACTGCACACTACAAGACCCCAGAAAATTATAATTTTTCAAAAAATCTAACTAGCCGAAACAGTTAGCCCAAAAGTAGACTGACATACTAACTTTTAATTTCTCGTTTTAGCTTTAAATCGTTTTTCGTTCTAGTTTGATTCCTTCAAAACTTTTAACTAACTGTATAAGATGTTCATACATGCAATCTTAACTTTGGCTTTCCCAAATTCTTGGTTTTTAAGTAAAACAGTCCATATAGGACTTTTGTCAAACAATAGGTGTGCATTGTTTTCAAAACAGTCCCAAATAGAGCACACAACTCAACCGAAACAGCCATAGCAGGCGAACTACTGCAGCAACCAAACCATGCTCTCTGGTCACCTTTTCATTTTCTAGTTCGCAACCCATAAGTCCAATGGAAACCAAAATTTAACATATTATAAAGGGTATATCATAGTATTTTTACAAATTCTAACTTAGTGAATTCAGGCATTCTAAGTGGATTTAACAGAAGCCAAAACAGCTCAAATTTTAACATTCACAAGCAGAAGCCAACAGAACACATCAATTTGCTGCCCATTTTCAGCGCCATAGCCAAACTGCCTACTTTTCAAATTAATAACTTCTAAACCGTAAGTCCAAACGTAACCAATTTTTAATATGTTCTACTTGACATGGCATAATATTTTTAAAAAATATTACCCAACCAAAACAGACTTTACAAACCCATTTTACACAGCCTTAAAAATGGCCTATCGGTCAGATTCTCAACTAGGCTAGATTCTTAATTTTTGCTTCATATTAGTTTTTAGACTAAATTTATCTTACCCAGTTCACTTGAATTATTTCATAAATCAAGTATAAAGAATTCTTACTTATTACTTCCTTTAAATTGCTCGTTTTGAGCTTAATAGTCTCTTATAGACAATTAATCAAACATTTTATGTGCGTTAGTTTTAAGGACAGGATTCATAGATGTTGGAGCATGGTCAAGCCCAAATTTTTCCATCCTTATTACTCCATAGAGCATACACTCCCATCATCATATAATTTCGCAACCAAGCAAAGCAATGCACAATAAAATTTTACTCTAATTCCCATGAATTGACAAATAGAAATTGATTTACCTCTTGTTTGATGTTCCTATTTGGATTCTTGCTTGCTTGATAATTTTAGTTCAGCTTCTTCCTGCTGTTGCGTTTTATTTCTCCTCAAATTAGCTTGAAATTTCAATTTCCTAATGCTTGTATTGGTTCCAACCGAAACTACGAGTTTGGTGAAGGTTTGGGAGTTAACAAAATTTTCCTTCATCTCTCCTTTTCGTACAGATAGATATGGAATGGGTAAGGTTGGTCTTCTTTTTTTTCTTTCTTACCTTCAGACGAAATGTGAGGGGCAGAGAATGATAAGTCTTCATATTCTTCCTATATTGCTTGGTGTCCTGTACTAATCTAATAAGTAACCAGCTCACGGTTTAAGAAAATGACTAAGCATCATGCTTAGTTCCTTCTCAGCCTAAACTTCGCACCTCCTGCTATATAATAAATGACTCAGCAGCAATAGTATTTTAAATTTCCAGAACTTGCACTCACCCTTTTTAATTTCCAACACATAAACATACATGTATATTACATGTACTTACTTTCTCATTAATTATAACACATAATGTATATATTACATATACATAAAATATTTCCACCTCATACTTGAAATTTTTATAATTTATTTTATGTATTAAAATTACATGTAATTCCAGTATTAACCAAAATTGGATATTACATCAAATATTTGGATCATTAAATACTTTAATTTCATCATCTAATTTGTACATTTTATTTACATACAATAAATATATAATACCAATATTTTTATTAATTATTAAGCATAAACATGCATAGCTCTTACTCATTTATGCAATATTATATCGCACAACATATCATCTAATAAGAATTTTCTTTATTTAATTCTTATTTTAATAATTACCAAAAATCTGGGTTATTACAGGAACATCAAAGAAGGGAAGGTCACTTGACCAAGAATGAGGGAATCACAAATCAACCCAAACATCTAAAGCAATTATATACTTTTAGAGCATATTCATATATCCCGAAACGCCTGCAGGTTTATTGACCGTTGTAATTTAATGCCAAATCTAATTTTTTTGGAAACTTTAAGATGAGTTTTGAATAATTTAATATTAGTTTAGATGTTGCTAATAAAATTTTGCCATGATTGATTTTCTATATTAACAATACCATGCTACTTTTGGTGGATGGATATCCTTATTATGGGTCACTACGTGCTAAGGTTGCTACTATAATTCATATTTCTAGCCCTTTTTTGTATCAGTACAAAAAATTGGGGCTCATGCGAAGGAAAATTTCATAAAGTTGTTTCCTTTTTCTAGCCCCCTTCTTCTAGATGCTTTTATAACAAGTTTTTTGAGTTGAGGTGGAGTTATGTTTTATGTATTTCAAGTTAAACTTTAAATAGGAACTTATATTACGTGCCGGAAACATCTTAGCTAATGTTGCAAAGTTGAATGTTTTAAACATTTTATTTCTGAATAATTAAAGTCATATTTTGATTTTTGGAGATTGTAGTCTGTTTCTTCATTTATGAAATGCTTTGACAATTTCAACTGATAAAGAGTGAATTTTGGATTTTAGGATTGACATTTTAAGTGATATGTGTTCATTCATACCTGAAGTATAGTGTTTTTTAATTTCATTAATGCCTAAGATCTTTCAGACTAAACATTAAGATCTTGTCTCATGGAGATTTCGAATCATTATGGGTTATTCCCAAACGCTGCTAAGAGCAACTACTATCTTGCAAATGTTATTTATCATGATAAGCAAGTAATTTTAAACTATTTAGGATTTCCTATTGGTACTCTCCGGTCAAATTTCTTGGAGTGCTTCTTATTGCGTCTAAACGCCTCAACAGATCTGTGTTCCTTTATTGAAAAGATTATAAATAGAATTACCTCTTGGACTAACTATTTCATTTCTTATTCGGGTAGACTTTAGATGATTAAATCAATTCTTTTTGATATGCAATCTTTGGGTGCTAGGGTCGTGGTCCGTGATATCTTTGCTTAAAATAATTGGCGACTTCTTCCCTCGAAGCAACCCATTCGACATTATCAATCTTAGAAATAATTTTGATTATAGCATTTCTTTCAATGTTAGCATTTCTCGACTATATTTTGTGTGAAAATACTTTAATCATTTCTTGTGAGCTTCCACCATATGACGATCTATTCGATTAAAGAAACTAACTATTCCTTGGTTCAAAAACAAAGTGGCCCAAACTTTACATTCCTCGATTCACTTTCATTTTTTGGCTTCTTTGCTCGGTGGAAGCTCAAGACCCTCGATATAGTATTTCAATCTTTAAAATTTGATGCTACTAGTGATTTTGTGTATCTTTGTTAGGTGTGTATGGTTGAGGCACGAGGGTAATTTTGTAATAATTGTAGTGCACAAGTCATATTTGATCGTCGAATCGCCATAAAGTTCAATGGAATGTCCGAAAAGGCTTACAACGAAGTCACTCAATGCAATGCAGAATGGCCTTGGTATCAAGTTAGTTCTTATGCTCCTGCCCCCAATTGCTTATTTTGCAATGTACTTCCACAGACAAAATTAATGCATTTTAAAATTCTAATTAAGAGCCATGATATATTGCAGGAACAAGCTTGATATTAGAGAATTGGGGATTCAATTTGGATGTATCAGGCTCATTCTTTTGGTCCAGAAAGGCTTATCCCTGTAAGTGTTTCCTCATTTCATATTAGTTATCTGTTTATGCTTCTCTGTGTTTGACAAAATGACAAACCTAGAAAATTTGGACCACGGAACTTGGGCCTCCTGCGTGCTCATGTGTGGGGTGCATTCTTTGGTATTTGTGGGTTTATTTGAGGGGTGCTGCGTCATATAGATCCATAGTAATTGTTAGGCCTAGTTATGTGGTTGAGTTCTTGAATAGTTGGTTCCTAGTAAGCAAATTATTGTAATAAGATGGTATTTGTTTGCTAAATGGTGATCATAAAATGGTTTTTCATTTTTAGATACAGAGATCGGTTTCTTAAACATTGCCCCGACTTCACGTCGAAAGCAAGTCTTGACTTCACTCGCCTGTGTTTCTGCGGTAGCATTCTATTTGTGTTCAAAGAGACACAAGGTGTGTCAATTCATGATTCTCTATCTATTTCTCAGTCCTTTTGAATGTGCAAGTCAACACTTTTTTGTATATCAGGAATACACAATGAGAAAATTGACAATTGATTCAATCAGTTCTGCTTCCAGATATTACTGTTGGTTAGCTTCTCATCATTTATCTATTATTTTGATAGCTCAAGGTTGAAAAGATTAAATTAATTGAACTCTGTGGCGCATCAGAATCTGAATTTTCTAGTGTAAGAAATGTCTCTTTCTTAGAACTACTTGAGGTTATTAACTCTACTTTCTAGGTTTATTCTTAACACCTTAATGAACCAATTTGGAAACTATATTTCAGGTCTCTAACTCCATGAAGGATCTCTGCTATGACAAGTTTGGAACCATCTAATTTATTTTAGAAGTAAACATAATATTGCTTTTTGCACAAGATTATTCAATTTTTTTCTATTTTGTACTACTTTTGTAGGTGTTGCTGATGACCTTACAAAATGCACTCCCAGGACTTGAGGGATAAGAGATTTTCAAAGGTCTGAGCTGATGTTGTTTTAATATTGGCAGAATACCTGAAGAATGAATCATGGTTGAAACTCTTGTGTAAGCTTCAGTATTGTTTTCTATTATAAACATTTCTTTTTTTATTTTTTTTCATATATGGCACTAGTGTTAACCGCTTGATGGCAGATAGTGTCAACTAAGACGGGCTTTGTAGTTTTCAGTCGTACGAAGTTTGATTGTAAAGATGATGAATGATCATTGTATTAGATGATTTTATTTAATTAATAATATTTTAGTTCTTTTGTATTTCTGTCATAATTTGTTATGGGGTTATTGAGACATAATTGTTTTTTGTTTATAAAATAATTTTGAATAAGTTTTAATATATCAACAATTTTTATACATTTAGCAACAAATTTTAGTTGCTAATGGCATTAAAAATATAATATTTGGCAACGAAAATTTAACTTAATAACAACGGAGAGGATATTGTTGCTAATACTAGCATAAAAGGCAACATTTTTTATCGTTGCAAATCATATCAATTTTTGTTGCACATATAAAGAAACGACAACATATAATGTCGTTGCTAATCGATTTACTTTCGTTCTTATTGAAAAATAACCAACAAATAAACATTTTCGTTCTTTGATTCAACATAATGTCGTTGCCAAATAATATATCAAGAATCTAAAATTGTTCTTTGAAAAAGTTTACATTCATGAACGAAAGCAAACTTAGGCAACAATTTTCATAATTTACTGCAACGAAAAATATCGTTGCAAAATGGTGTCAATTGCAACGAAAATGCATGGTCGTTGCAAAAAAAAAAAGAGTTCATTTCGTTGCCAATTAGTAGGCTTTTGCAACGAAATGGAGTTTTTAGCAACGAAATTTTAAATATTCTACAAAAATACATTTTGTTGCTAAAGGATCGATGTCTCTGTACGAAAGCCAAATTTCGTTGCAAAATGTATTACTTTTGGCAACGAAAAAAAAACGTTCGTTGCAGAACAATTAGCAACGCTCATTCTTGTGACGAAAAGACGAACGATAGTAAAGTCGTTGCCAAAACCCTTTTGCAACGAAATTTGGCACCTTTAGCAACGAAAATCGGTTGTTGCTGAAGCCCCATTTTTTTGTAATGTCTGTATTCATAATCCTTTCCTGGATCTGTACCAATTCATAGTACAACTGACACCCAGCAATCTTGCTGTAAACTATTCAATCATTCGCTTGATCCTTCTCCATACTATAACCTTATCCGATCACGGAATGATCTCATCGTATATATTTCGATTCATTTCTATATCTATGATCGTTTTGTTTTACGATCTCCTATCACTGTACTTTTAGTCTTTTAGACTCTATCTGTTCATAGCTACTGTTCCACTTTATTATCAGAGTTAGGGAACTCTGTATCTTATAACTCGTTGAGATTCGTCTTTGAATCTTACCGACCGACTAACTCTATTTGAGTTAGTACTTATCCTAATCACTGCGGTTATTAGTCTCAGGTATTCCTACCTAAGGTTCATAACCTACAGCTTTGATACCAACTGTGAGAGCCCCGAATTCGAGGTCCCAAATCACCGCGGATCCGGTTCGATCATTCTATACAACTATTACTATTTTTGTGGAAGATATAAACATAAATTGTTTATACAATAAACTTACACACTTTTCCCCAAGGTCGAGTAACCTTAACTTATACACAATACATAACTTATTTAACTTACAATAACATTAATATACAATACTATTACACATCTAATCGCACACATTAACTTTAAGCTGGAACTGTCTATAACATTTCCTTGTATCCGACGCATTCGCCTTAATCTGCAATGTTTATCATGATATAGCAAGGGTGAGCATAAGATTGCCCAACAAGGTTAAGTTCAATAATTTAACGAAATATCATGATTGAAAGAATCTGAATAATAAGCTGGCTATAATTCAACAATATAATTGTGAACTAGCAGGAACAAACTTTTGACTGAAAAAGTATATAACATGAACAAATATATCTGGACCGAAGGGTAATGAAGGTGATCGACCTTTCATACCGACTTATATATCTGATATGTATGACAGTACAATTCTACAATGGCAATCAACAATGATTATCCATAAGCATATCTGAATGAAACCACTTTTAGTAGAGTTAAGTAAAAACAAACTTACCTGAACCGTTGATTACCGCTACATAATTTATAAAGTTTTCTCCGAAGACCTAATATTAGTAATATAGATCTCCAATAGTAGAATAATATCATCACAATATAATACTATTATATATATAGATATACATAGAATAACCTAAACACATAACACATAACCCTATCAGTCTATAACACACATAAGACTCGGTATCAAGTCAAACTATTGTAGTCTGAGTTGAACCCGACACAAATTTGACATCCCGACGGTCTAGTCGGACAAATCTCGAGTTTAAGTTCAATTAAACTCTGCCTAATACTTAACAATTAACTTAAATAATTTTATTATCAGTTAAAATATATTTCATAAGCTCGTAATAATTTTTAAATAATTAGTACTATTTATCATGAATTTTCCATTATTAATATCGTATTTAAATGAATTAAATATCACATAATTCTTTTATCATTAATATATTTTTATTATCAAATATTAATGAAATACATGTCATAATATTATAATATATTTATAATATCGCAAAATATTTTTAATACTTTAAAATCACCTTTATATGATTTTTAAACAATTAAATTCATTATCCGACAATTGTTTTTAATGTTAAAATATTAACATTTTCATGACAAAATATCAAAAGTTATATTTTATAACTTAAAATATTTTTCTAACACTTAAATCATTTTCATATGATTTTTAAATCATTAAATCCATTTTTCCATAATTTATTTAATATATTTATTAAATAAACTAATTATCATTAATATTGATTAATTAATGAAATTCATCACAAAATATTAAAAGTTCTTGAAAATATCTTTAAATATTTTCTTATACCATAATATTATTTTTCATGATTTGTCATGTATTAAAATCATTTTTAAATAATTTATTTAATATTATAATTAAATAAATTAAATATCATTTATATTCCAAAAATATTAAATATTTATGAAATATACTCTAAATAATTAAAAACTAGTTTTCAGACTTTAAAATAATTTTTCAGAATTTATTTAATATTTTTAATAATTAAAAACCATTAAATTCTATTTATTTAATTAAAATAAGTATTTTCCGAAAATAAGTGTCACTAAAGGGCCCTATAGCGACAGACCCGTCGCTATAGGTGTTCTTGGCCTATTCTTGAGCTGCCCAGAAACCCATATCAGAGGCTTAGGTAGGAGGTTTGATCGGCTATGATTCTCAGTACAAACATGATTTGGGTTAACTCGGACCCTTTCGTGTAGTGGAAATGTAACACTACAATACCCAACCAGAACTTTGGTCATACAACAAACAAAGCAATCTGAGCTTCTAAAGTTACTGTCAGAGTGTTCCTGGGTTTTCTGGGTAACCCAGAAACCCAGCAGCTTCGAGGGTCCATTTTGGGATCGATTAATATAGCGTTTAGGTCATTAAATGGTCATTACCATGAATGAAATCTATAGTCCACGTGCCCATGAACATTTATATAACATCTCAGTCCAACAATATCCAAATTGCACTACTACAAAACAGTAAATAGACAACGCGAAAAAAAACGTTGTAATTTCAGTCAAAAAAACGTCGTGGTTAAAGATGTTGTCTATTTGACAACCTTACACAACGTTTTTAAAACGTTGTAGTTAAGCACAATACACAACGTTTTTTTATCCAAAAACGTTGTAGATTTATTTTTAAAAAATTAACAGATGCTTAAAAACGTTGTAGAAAGTATGATTGCACAACGTTTTTTGGATAAAAATGTTGTTTAGTATAACAGACAACGTTTTTTAAATGTTGTAGATAAAGAAAAAAAAAAGAAAAAAAAGATATGGTTCACCTATATTACCAATGCACCTGCAATATGCTAATGCCATAATATATAGCCAAAATGTATCAACCATTCAAAATACATCCCCATAATACCATTCAAAATACATCCCAAGATAAA
Source organism: Panax quinquefolius (assembly GCA_020205615.1). Lineage (NCBI taxonomy): Eukaryota > Viridiplantae > Streptophyta > Magnoliopsida > Apiales > Araliaceae > Panax > Panax quinquefolius. Next base: position 140,912 of record JAINUW010000492.1, on the reverse strand, counting down.
AATGTCAATAAACATACACTTCAGCAAGAGAAAGTGGACAAAATCACAATACTGAACCTGTTTCAATAACTATATTTAGGCTAATAAAGCATATCAATTCAATTCAACAACATAGCAAGACTTAAAAATCATAAAATTATATTTCCCTGTTTCCACTAAGTTATCAGTAATGCAATGAAATGAATAAAGTTGATTGTAAATGAGAGTCCCCTTTTGCTTCATGAACCAATAATAAACTTAGTCTCCCATATTGAACAACGCTTGCTACAGTTTTTGGATCCAATGGCTTTATGTCCCCCCAATTTGAAATTCCCCTGCAAGTATATAAATTTATTAATGATCATGAAGAATCAAATGGAAGATGTAACAATACGGGCTAAGAAATATTAAGGTGAGCGTAAATGGAACTCAGGGTTTTTACGTTAGATAGAAGCTAATTGGCTTATCCTACACAAACCAAGTAGTGGAAGCACTTAAACTGGGTATAACAATCCAAATTAACACCTGACATGTAAACAAAATAATACAAAATTATATGGCTATACCATCCCAAAATACAGGCTCATGAGAGATTCAAATCAAGAAGGAGATTCAGTCACCTTGTCTGAAATGCTTGTTTGAAACATGACATAAAACTAACAAAAGAACCAAACCTCTATGTTGTAGCTTGAACGAACAAAAATAAGCTGTGGGATCCCATCTATGATGTGCAACTCTGAGTCGTAGCAGGTATTCCATGTAAATAAAGAACTTTATATCAGTAAAACTATAGGAAAAGATAAAATTAATTATCCAAAGCAATAGAGTGAATAACCAAGAGATACATTATAGACAAAAATCACATTCCTCTCGGAAATGGTCGTAAATGGAAGTAACAACCGGCTGAACCATGTCCACCTGCAGAAGGTTGTTTCTGAAGTGTTGCCTAAGCTTGAATCTGGATAGTTAAAGGCAAGTGTGATCTACATGGAATGTCAAAGTATACAAGTCTGCAAATAAAGAAGAAAAAAATCATGTTCAGTTTGTCCCAATTTAAAGTCCTATGTTAACAATACATACTTATACACCATACCTTGAAGCAATTTCTGAGTAAACATCGCCAGGTTTCTCTCCAGCAACTAAGTTGACTGCAGCAGCTTCAAGCTGCAAAACAACCCACCAACAGACCAGAGAATTAAAATGTACTCTAGCTAATCCATATCGCAATAGAACTTTATTTTCAGAATATGATTATAGCATTTACAAATCATAATAGCAATATATTAAGGAATAAAGAGAACTAAAGTTGCAGGTCATTAACATATTCTACAGTATATCAGCAATAAGTTACATACGAGAATATAAATTTCAACCTCATGTGGAATATTTGTTTAGGAATTTAGGAAGATCAGAAAATAACAAGCTTGCCACTAGGCAGTTGGAATTAAACTATCTCCATCAACATGGTTCTCACATAAGCATTAGGGGTTTAAGAGTAACCAAATTGTCTACACCTAACCAAACATAACAAATATTATAAGTTGTGTTCCTTCAACTATTGACTTGGTATAATAATGGTTCTAGAATGGGACGATACATGCAGCAGGTTAAACAGATTAATAGAATTGACATGTACTACAAGTTGTGTTAACCAAGTTGTGTTTGTTGATTGTTTAATTAATTTTGGATCCAAAATTAATTAAACAATCAACAAACACAATATTTGCATTCAAACCAGTTTTTTAGGCTGTTTATTACATTACAATGAATGTCAGTCTTTGAACCGTGTAAACAAAATTTAAGGGGAAAGAAACCTGAAGTTCCATATCAATGTAATCAGCTCCCAATTCCATGGCCAATTGAAGCACGTTCAGTCGACTTTTTTCATCACCATCATACTGACCACCTTCCCAGTTGGGTCTAGAAAAAAACATAAAATCAACAAGTACTATACTTGGTTACCTTTAAACTCAACAACAGCTTTTGTCCCAAACTATAAGATGGTGCATAATAGGATAACATGACCAGGTATATCAAATTTAGCAGGAAAGTCAACTCCTTCAACTTAAATCAAGTGTATATCAAAGAGAAATATTCTGGCAAGAAAGTACCTCTATGAAACCACTTTTTGACATTCTGAATGTCATATTAAAACGAGCAAACGGATCACATACAACTGCTGGAATTTTCATTTGGTGCCCCTAAATTTTAGAAATTGCATCCAGAGAAAAAAAAATTGCATCCAGAGAAATTGCTTTCCCCTCATTATTTTGTGCCTTGTAGTTTCAAATAGGAATAAAATTCAGAAAAATAGCATCCGGATGAGTTTCAAATCTCTGAATAAAGTTTTGGGACTCAGTTCAGAAAATATAGCATTCTGTTGTATTTTTCATCATTAGCTTCTTCTTGTATCCCACTCCTCTCAAACATGCTTCTGATCATGCTGTTAATATTAAAAAAAATATACTTTAAAAGCTACATGCACTCAAAAATTTATGTTCATGAAAAACTCAATAAACAAAACATATTACCAGGCTCTCCTAACTCGAGACGCCCACCAGGAAGTTTGTAAAAATTGTCAAAAGTCATATGAGATGATACATACCCAAATTTTATTGGTGCGTCAACAGCTTTCAGAGGGCTGTCATCTGTAATTAAGTGCAACACATCTTCCACCAAGAATCCAGTGGATGATGTATTACTTGAAAGATATCGAACTTGATAAGGACAAGCATTACTTGCAACAGAGCATTGCTTTTCTTGTTGACAAAAATTACTGTTGCAGAGAACTGAATTGCTTGTTGAGGATGTATTAGGGCTGTAGATGTTGAACTCGAATTTCTGTTTCACAAAAAACAACATAGATGTTATACCAAAGTACAAATTTTTAAGTAATGAACAATTATATATCCTCGAAAAGCTCATTAGTGAAGCCTCATTGCTTCATATGTCATAGAAACTTGAAACAATTATCATGATCTTATAGAAAAGAACATTGATAAAAGAAAGAAAAGGGAAATATCATCTCAAGTAGGCTCAACAGTATACATCAAATCTTATCACATACTTACTCCAGATGTCGTTGAAAAGCTGCGTACACAACTGGTACAATCACAGAGTAGCCAGAACAGGTCACTTCTAGTGTCAAGAGCCACCAGAAACCATAAACTTGGCGTACCCACAGAGACATTAGCATAATGCAAGCTGAAAATTCCCACAAAAATATAGAACATAAGTTATTACGGAGAAAATTCCCACCTACTAGGATACTAAGAAAGGTCTTGACATACTTTATTCAACACAAGTCATCTAGTAGGAAAAGTGTTAGGGATCACATTAACAAAAATATTTCTTTCCTGTTTCCATGATAGCTAATTATCTTGCCAACACAAATTTAAAAATAAACTGAATTAAATAATGGATCCCTTAGGACAATGATTTTAGTGAATCACATACCATTTCACCATAATTCATAGCTTGCATGTGTAATAAATTTAAATAAGTTATATTATCCTATAAAATTCATGTACTTCCACAGGCTAGTCCGCTGCAGGTGGAGAAACTGAAAACAGCTCCTCAAGAATACACTGAATTGACTTCTCATACACATAACAGCATCTTATGAGTGAAAGGAGTTACTTTCACAGTCTTTTTCAATGAATCAGATCAGTTCTCTACATTGTTAAGACTCAGCCTACAACTAGCCAGTTGGTTCAACCCAAGTCTGAAAATACCCGACCCAAACCTCATTGAAGAAATTAGTTTGCCTAAAAAAACTAGACTAAACAATTTGTCAGCATTATCTTGCAAAGACAAACCACGTATATAAGCAATTCAAACACCAATCTGCTACCACCCAACCAATAAAAAAGCAAACACAAAACCATGAATAAATTCAAGAAAGCATGTAGCAAGTAAATGATACTACTCCAACGCACATAGTGAATTACTTTGTTACAACCGTGAACTGAGCTCAAGTAGATATTCCAACAACTTCAAATGATCCAACATCAAATGTGAACCCATCCCTCTGGTAGAATCCAGAGCTCCCACCAGGAATCAGATACTTTTCTAGCACCAAAATTAGAGCTCCAATGCTTTGACACTTGGTAATTGTTTGTCTACTTCATTTCCTGCCATTGTCTCTCCCTCCTGTGCAAAATTTTCCATGAATAAATATATCCATATGTATTATGAAAATTTCAATAACTCTACTAATGAACAATGAAAGAGGAAGCGCAAACAGCATAAAGAATAACATAAGATATGCATGGTCACACAGAATGTCACGAAATTACACAGAATGTCTCTGTCAATGACTTAACCTAATCTGAAGTGATACAACAATACATATACCTGAACTACAAAAAGGACAACCCCAAATCCAAAATCATATAGTGTTAGAATACAAATCCGAAGCAAGGATCTGAAGCTGATCTCATGAATCCAACACAGCTATGAAGCGATATTGGAGAGGAGAACCGGAGACATATAGTGTTAGAATACAAATTCAGCATACCTTGATATTGGAGAGGAGAACCGGAGACTTGAGAAACGATGTCGGACTGAGATCGGTCTACTCCGCTTACCCACGGGAGTTTCGTCCCTCTTCAATCGAACTCCGGAAGCCGGAAGGCCGTGTTTCCCCACCTTCCGGTGAGGCGGCTTGCGAGAAGTGGATTTTTGACGAAGAATATCGAATGGGGGTTTAGGGATTTAGAAGAAAGAATAGCTGGAAGCTGGTAGGAAACAAAATACAGTGGTAGCCGATTTTGCTCCGTGTTTCATTCTCGCGTCTTTTTTTCTCTCCGTGTTTCTGTAGATAGACAACGTTTTAAAAAAAAAACGTTATCTAGTTAAAACAAAAAAAATTCCCTTTTAAATAGATAATATTTTTGTATATATATCTATAACGTTTTTTTTTTAAAAACGTTGGAAAAAAAAAATACCACAACGTATTTATAAAAAAAACGCTGTGATTTAAGCGTTGTCTATTTACTATTTTGTAGTAGTGTCGTCAGATCTAGCACGGTCAAACTATGTCAGGGGGCGAGTTCTTACGATTTCTGGAAATTCCAGAAACTCAAAAATCAGTTTCGGATGGTTACTTTGACCATCCTCTACATCCAACATAGTTGTTGTTTAATGGGTTTTATGGAATGGTACTATAGAAAAACTATCAGGCTATAAAGTGGTTACAAAAACATCAACAAAACACATCATACGTGACAGATCAAAGCGATAGAAATACTTGTCAGATCATGTTCATGGCTTTCTAGGTTACCCAGATTTCACCTAGTCAATCTCGATCAACAGGGTTTGACCATTAATAACTCACGATCTGGACATGGGATGGTTGTAATTCCACTTCCAGATCAAAGAACTCACACCAGACTATGAATGTAACACTTAAAACAAGAAAAATAATTAACACATAAAGATCTAGAGCGACTGACATTAGCATGTCAGACGACTTTTAGTGTTCTTGGACAGTTTTTTAAAAACACTATTTTAAGGCACTTTGATGCTATGGATCTATGATGGATCATCATAGATCATCTTAAAACATCTTCTAACACTGATTTAAACACATAATCACAAACATGAACTTAGCATGCATGATTCTAGGTTGAGTTTAGGGTTTATACCTCTCTTGCCCAATCCTTGATCTTAGCTCTCCAAATCTGTTCTTGGTGTTCTAGGAGGTGTTTTAGAGACTGAATTACTTAGCCATTTCGGAGGTTTAGTGAGAGAGAGAGAGAGAGTTGTTGAGAGCTTAGCTAGAAAATAAGACAAATACATGCACTTTCTCTCGCTTAGATCTCTTATATAATGTGATATAATGTAATGGCTGGTAATGTAGACTGATTTGCTAGAGATTTGAAGTCACAAAGTCCACATAGTTGGTCACCTACTAACATTTGGCAAGATTTGCACTCTAGCTAATTAAAAAAAATGTGACAAAGGGCATAAATGTCATTTCCTTACCATTTTATTTCTAGAATTGTCATTTGTTGCAAACCCTTAGGGTTTAGGGTTTGAACCCTTTAGGATTTAGGGTTTGAACCCTTGGGTTTTAGAAATAATTTCTAGAATTTCCAAATTAGGTTTAAAAATAGAAATTTAATGTTTCTAAATTATAATTAGGATTTTCTAGTTATATTAAAATTTCATAATCATAATTTAAATCTTGCTAATAAGGATTAGTATTTCCTAATTACAATTGCTAATTAAGCAATTAGGGTCAAAATGGTCATTATAAAATTAGGGTTTCAAATACAAAAATAATTTTCTAATTTAGAAATTAGATTTTCGTAATTAGATTAGGGTTTTCTAATTACTTATAACTTGAAAATTCGGATTAATATTTCCTAATTAACATTAAAATTATTAAATTAACACTTTGGTTTTCCCAAATTATAAATTAGGGTTTCAAATCCAGAAATTAGTGTTTTCTTAATCAATTAGGGTTTCCAGTAAATCTTTAGGGTTTTCCCTAATTAGCTTATATTTAATAAAGTTTAGCATTATACTAGCATTGCTTTCCCAATTTAGGGTTTCATACACTGAATTAGGGTTTCAAATTCTCGGAACTGAAATTAGGGTTTTCAGAACCGGTTTTAGGGTTTCTTGTTAATCGCTAGGGTTTTTTAACCGAACGTTGATGTTCTTAATATATACCTAAGGTTTGTTACCGATATCGTTTATCTGGTCAACCCTTGACCCTTAATCACATACTGAACACATATAATATCATAATCACAGAACATATTCACGTATACACTTAATCCTGAATAATTCACCTAAATCCTTCATAGAATTTTGAAATCCTCAAAATTCCTTCTTAAAAATATCAAACGCATACACTTATTTTCTGTCTAGGTTCTAATTTTGAACTCTAAATAAATCAATTATGATATTTAAAAAATTTCTAAATTCTCGGGTTGTCACAAAAACAAGCGCTCATTGGGAGACAACCCAATTTTCTTGTTATATACAGTATTTTCAATTCATATTGTATAATTCGTAGTTTCGTTAAGAATTTTAGTAGTTCGTAGTTCAATTATATGTAATTCTTAGGTAATTAGTTAGTTATTGTAATAATTTTCAACATTTATGCTCAAACGTCATATGTTTAACTTAAACTGTTAGTTTTATTGCATTTCAGGATCTAAGGATGAAGTTTTGCACGCATGTTGGGCAAAGTAGCTAAAAATCATAAGTCTTGCAAAAAGATGACCCTTGCCCCAATCGGCCCTTTTCTCGCTGACACACCCGCCTCGGCGCTGGGGGTCTCTGTATTTTCCCTCCCCGACGGCGTTTCTAGGCCAAAATCACCCCCTTCTGTAGAACGTGGCTACACCACTTATATCACTCAAAACTGAACCCAAGCTCCCCAACACCACAAGAACACTCTCCATAACTCCTAATCCCCATTAACTCTGACCACTATTACCATCCTTTATAACCCTAACTCTAATTTTAATCCACTACTCACCACATAAACACCTAATTTGCATCACTTTCTCTTAATTACATACACCAAAACCTAGGGTTCATCCATTTTCGGGTTTGTAAGCAAGCAAGGAAGGGAACTTCAACAATTGGTCATTCAACTACTTCAATATCATCATCAATTGGGAAAATAGAATTGGTTAAGCAACTTATCTCAGTTTTTCACCAAACTTGGATTCCATTGTTCAATATTGGTGTATTATGAGTTTGTGTACACATCAACTATTTGTGTAATTGCCAAGAACAAGGTTGGGGGAGTTGTTAACTGAATCAGTGATATCATGGCTATTAAAACTCCTATGAAACACCAAAGGGGCGATGGGTCATCACCATTGACCCGCAGCTTTGACAAACGTAAGTTTATCAGTGCCAATGCGGCTGACAAGTACGACTATTTCATGCCCAAGGCATTGAGGCCAAATGCGTTTGATGGACAAATGCAGAGATAAATTCATAAACAGGGTTGGGAAGTATTCACTGATGAGTCGGACCCTGCGATTGCGAGTACTGTAGTGAAAGAGTTTTATGCCAACATCGAAGATAAAACTCCATTTGTGGCGTTTGTGCTGGGCAAGCAAGTGCCTTTCAGTCCAGAGGCAATAAATAAATTTTATAGCGTGCGAGCCCCTACTATGTGTTAATATGCTCAGCACGAGACAACAACCCATATTATGCTCAAATTCTTATAGAAATTTCAAAACCTGGCACTACATGAACTAAAGGGAAGAAGGGTGGAACCTTGTTTATGAGCAAGGATTTGAGTTTATATGGAAAGATATGGTATGTGTTCCTGTACGCGAAGCTGTTTCCATCAACTCATACCAGTGAAGTGACGAGAGAGAAGGTTCTACTCTTATAGTGAAGGATTTTGACATTGATATTGATGCCATCATTAGCTTTTCGATCCAACGATACTTACGCAGGCCATTTTTAAGAGGATTGGCACACCCTTCACTTATCTGTGGGTTATGTAGGCAGTCAGGGGTTAGATGGACGTCAGACGAGCCCGTGCAGTAGCCTTTCTAGCTACTTGATTCTAGAATGATTGCTAGATATTCAATTTGGGCTGGAGGGGAGTCGTATCCTAAAGGTTTAGGTTTTGTATTTCCTGATGATCCTAAGGAGGAAGAGGCAGAAGATACCTCTGAGAATGACAAATTTAGAGTTGATGAGATGTCTGGTGAGGAGGAGGTTGCGAGGGGCAATAGGTCTACGAAGTACATGTTTAGTACCAAGTTTCGCAGCCTACAAAGGCACATTGATTTGAGAGATAGAGAAGAGGATAAGAAGTTGATGAGGATTATTGCCAAACATGACCATATGTTTAACACAATGAACAGTTTCCATGATTCGTTAACAGAGTCATTTCAAAGATTGAATCCAGCTACTGCGGACCAGTTTCAGTTCCCCAGTCCCACAGCCATTGCCACAATATCCACCTTCTGACTCTGATGTGGAGGAGATACCACCACCACCACCACCACCACCAAAGGTTTAGCATGCTACATGGAAGTCCTCTTATATTTACTGCAGTATTTTCACAATGAGGACATTGTGTATGTTAAGTTTGGGGGAGTTATGTTTAGTTATTTGTTTAATGTTTTAGTTTTAGTTCTGTAAAAATGTCCTATGTTGCATATGTTAGTTAGCATTTAGTTTTTATGCTAGTTCATGTATGCATTCATGTAGTTGCATCTTTAGTTTAATTTAGTAGTTTATTGAGTGTTGTAAAGAGTTTTCTCTTTCTATTTTTTGTTGAGTCATATCTATAAAAATAAAATAAAATAAAATTTTGAAAATTGAAAAATTTCAAAAATATTAGTTAGTTTACTGTTTTAGTATTGCATTTAGTTTATATTTGCATGATTTCAGCTGTTAGATGGTTAAAGTTTGTTTGGACCAATGATGAGATTGGAATTACGTAGACAAGCATAATACTAACATTTAAGGATTTAATGTGATTTATTATCATGAATTAGATCTTTATATTTTTGAAACTGGTATAATCAGGAAAGCACGTTAAAAATGACTATGTTGACTGATTGGATTTAAATTGACACATAATGGAGCTTTTAAGGATAATGCTAGTTTGAATGAAAGAAAGTCATGAATAGATAGTGATGGCTAAGATTAGACAGAAGCCTAAGTCTAAGGTAAGATTTGGGATACAAATGAAAAAAAAAAGTATGAATAAACACAGTGGCTAGTCTAGTTTTGTGGCCTTTATTACTTGAGTAAGTACGCCCGAGGGGATGTCTCTACACCTAGCGCCCTAAAGCTTGACGGTTTGGGAGTCTTTGGTTGAAAGCTCGCTAAGGGGTAGCATTGAAAAGCATTAAAGGACTAGATATTGCACAACCATGAGAAAAATTAAAAGTGAAAAACAGGAAAAAGAGAGAAAAGCGGTCGTATATGAATAAATAAAGCAATAGTATCTCATTTTGACCTTTGAATTTGGTAATTGTTTGGTTTTAGTCGGATCTTTCTTATTTTTGGATTTCTTAACTTTACGATATATGATTCCGTTAAAGAGGTTTATCGAGTGTTTTATTCAACTTTATGTCAGTTAGCATGGTTATTGAGCACACACACACACTATATCATATGTATGATGTACTATCATGTCTATTATGATTTCTCTGAGGCCATGTGAATAGATTTTGTTATGTCTGATTGCAAGATTCGTAGGCATGTAGTTAGTTGCATTACATTGCATGTTGTTACGCTCGAGGACTAGTACAGTTTAAGTTTGGGGGAGTTTGATGAGTGGGTTTCATACGTACGAATCGAGTTCCTATATGGACTTAAACAGTGTTTAATTTATCTATTTTAGTATCATTTTACATGTTTTGTTTATTTTGTTTGCAGGTTTCATTACGTGTTAGCTTCTGTATAACAGTGGCAATGTGGCGGGAATTGGCATGAAAAGAAAGGAAATAGGTAACTGCATCTTCGTACCCCACTGGGGCGGGTGTTTTACAAAGGAATTACCTCGCCGGGGTGGTGGTATACGTGCCAAATGAAGTTAGCACCCCGTTGATGCGGGGGTTCTTAAGGCTTAATATCCCGCCGGGGTGGGGGTGCGCGAACAGAAACAGGAGTTTGGATGCAATTTCTGTGACAACCCGAATTTTTATAAATTATTAAAATAAGAATTTAATAATTAAAATTCTTATTATGAGATTTTTGAGTTTGAGTATGTATATATACGTGCTATATATGTTGAAATATATGATCGGGTGTGAAGAAAAATATATATTCATATATTGGGAAAGTAAGGTTTAATAGTTAAGTTAACTATCAAGGAATTAAATGAATTTAGTAATTAATTTTAAATATTTATCAATTAAATAAATATTTTAATTAATTTATTTATTGAGGAAATAAATAATTGATGAATTGTGGAGAATTAATTTAGTAACTAAATTGATTAATGAGTAATGATAATTTTATTTGAAGGATTTAATTTAAGGAAATAATTAAATTAAATCAATTGCTTAATATTTAAGAAAATAATTAAATTAAATGAATTGTTTAATGTTAAAGAAAATAAGTAAATTAAATAAAGCAATGTTTAAGTCTAATTTATTAATTAAATTAGATATATGATTATTTATTAATCATAAGAAGAATTATAATAAAAATTATAATTATTATAATTATTATTGTAAGTTATGAGAATTGATTGCAGGTGTGCCAAATAAAAACTATATAATATAATAGTATTAAAATAATCTAGTATGGGGGGAAATTGTGTGTAACCAAACGCAACATTATGACTTTTGGTTTATTGTAACTGACACCTATTGTAACTAATGTACATGATAGAGAGGGGAGTCAATTTATTTTACATGTTCTTTATCTAAGGTTAAGAACACAGAAGAGAGGGTTAGAGAAAGGGAGAGAATTCCTTGTAATTGAGAAGATAAATTCTGAGAATCAAAGAAGAGGAAGAAGATTAATCAAGCTTCTCTAATCATCTAGCTAATTAAAGGTAAGTAATCTATTTTAAAGTTTCGAGTTCTTAGTTTTGTTTTCTAAGTTCTTTGTAATTGAAGTTCTAGGGTTAATTGTTGAGAAATTAATTTTTATGTGTATTGGGATTACATAATTTGTTATATGTTGTCTATAGATGATTTTTGAAGTATCGAATTCATGAAAACATGTTTGAAGGTGAAGAACTTGAGTTTTGGTTTTATATATATTATATGGTATGTTTTGGGGTCAAAATTGGTTTTAAATTCATACTCTAAACTGTAAATTGATAATGGAAGTTGTTAGTATGTTGAAAAACGAAAAGAACAAAAGTTAAACGAACCAATTTGGTTGAGAAACGAGTTCGTAGCGAACGAATTCGCTAAATGTGTTTAACACATGAAAATATAGCATGAACACTAAATTGAAACCCTTAAAATGATTTGTTAATATGTTTGAAGTGTTATAATTATTCTCTAGATGAGTAGCTAAGAGTTTAACGAGTCCAATGAATCGAAAATCGACTAATTCGGACTTAAAATGAAAAAGATATGTCCAAAATCATTTACGAAGAAGCGGTGCGTAGCATTACAGCAGAGTGCTAGCCCAAGAATCGAGCTGGAGCTACAGCATTACGCAGGTATGTGATTGGTGTGAGCAAAAGGGCGCTGCCGCGCCCATGTGTTCTCAGATCAGACTACTTTGACCTATTTTGATAAAACGGTCATAACATTTTCATACGAACTCCGATTGAGGTGATTAAAGATGATCTGGAACGAGGACAAATAGACCTACAACTTTTGTTCTTTAAGGTTTTCAATTTGAGGTCGTTAGGAAGGGTCAAAACAGTCATCTTTGTGACTGTCACGTAATAGGAGGCGATCGGAGGGCGTCGAACGAGCACATACGCATGTATAGTGCTCCAAACGGTGGATTATGTTATTCTAAGTAATAAAACATGAATATGCATGATAATAGACATGTCATATGGCTAAGATTACTTTACGCATAATGGGATGCTTAAGCATGACTTAGTATGCGTTTTAAAAAGAAACTTGAAGATTTCAAAAATAAACCTTGACGGACTGTAAGTCACTTGAGTTCTGACTTTGTAGTGAGCATATGGTGGAGTCATGCGAGCATAAAATGTGATCTTAATTTACCTCGTATAAGATAACTTGTATAGCTTGGATAATATGTGTTTTCAAAGAGAAATTTAAAAGTTTTAGAAACTAACTTTGATAAGCATTGTTACTTGCATTATGACCTTATAAACAAGCATGATAGAGTTATTTATGTCTTTGAACATGAATGATATGTGCACTCAACTAGTTAAGCATGACATAAGTTATTTAAGCACGTTTTAAAAGTATAAACTATGTTATGTCTATGTAAATGAGATAAATACATGTGAACATGCGTATTAAAGGTTGTTAGTACCAATATAAGGTTTAAAAGCTTATAAACTCTGAACCTTTGTTAAAAGAAGTTGTTAAGCCTTGTTGATGTAAATAATTCAACATAAAACTATGTTATTCAAAACTAAATGATTTGAAATGTGAACTTGAAGAAATATCAAAACCTACTTGATGTATGTTTATAGTATGTATCAGAATGCATAGTAGGTTAGGACTAAACTGAGCAATGAAAAGCTCAAGTCTAGTTTTGGTTGGGAGTAAGACTACCGCCCCACTCCCGAAATTTAAATGCAGTTGTGTGCAATATTTGCTCGCAGAGTGACCAAGAGTAGTTTGCTAACTGCATGGTCTTAAGTTATGGTTATATATTGTCTTTAAGGACTACAAGATATGAAACAAGATTGTTTAGATAAATATGATAATAAAATGAACTAGTCTCATGATTATCCTAAGTTCAAGTAAAAATGAAACCAAGTTAGGAAACAATATTTGTTTTTATATTAAGAGCGCATGAAATATATGACTAATGGATGTGAATCCATGATTATATAACTGTGTAGGAATATACGAAGTGCAGATAAGCGTTAAGCAGTTAAGTCGTAGTTCATAAACTACGAATCAGGCAAGTCTTTTAGTTCCTATTTACTATGTAAACTTGATGATTAACTGTTTTAAATCTTTATTGCAAAGAGCATGATGTGTTATATATATGTTGAAAGTATGAAATGTTAAAGTCAATTTATGACTATATTGATTGATTAAAGCATGCTGATTGAGTAAGGACTCAATCTTTATACCTGTTATATGAACTGTAGCATGTATGTTATATGTTGAGCATGTTATTATGTGTTATGTGATGCATAAAAACTATTAGATTTTGTTGGGCTATCGAGCTCAACCTTGCAAATAACCACATTTGCAGATTTAAGATTCAAGGTAATGTTGTGTGTTACTTGAAAGACATGAATCAGATGTGATACTTGAAGATTTATACACTTTGGTTGTGTTATTACTATTTGAACCATGTTTAAGGTTCCGAATAATGTATTAATGTTGAATTGTAACATCGTTTTGCAATGTAAACTATTGTAGTATTAAAATAATTCTGAGAAATTTAGATGTAAAGGTTGAAGGTTTTGGAAACGAGGATAGTTTGTAAAAGAAAATTTTAATTATTCCGCAAATTTCAATGGTTGTATTATCGTTTAATGATGTAAAATTAGAGGTTGAATGTACTATTAACGACCGAAGTCGAGAATTAAATTGTATGAATTTTGGGGTCGTTACAGTTGGTATCAAAGCTATAGGTTATAAACCTTAGGTAAGAGTACCCTAGGCTATAACCTTAGAGAATAAAGGAGAAGATGATAAAGAAGTTAAGAATCAAATAATTATATTTAAGTATGGTACAATTGTACTCTTTAATAGTTGATGTATGGTTTTTGGGCTAAACGATTCCTTCATAAAGTGGAGGTATATACGAACTAGCAACTCGGAACCTAGTTTGTTGGTTGTTTGTGGGAAACCACTCAGCGTACCATATTAAAACTGTTAGAGACTCGATGTGTACCAAGTATAGAAAATGGATACGTATGATGAAAAAGAAAAGAAAGATGATCGTAAAACAAAACGATTACGAGTTGAGAAAAGAATTTTAAGGGAGATGATTATAGAATAAGATCACGACGTGATCTATTTAAGTTATAAGAGAAAGATGGTTTGTAATGTTTGAATAATTATAGCTTGATGCTATGAAGGTAATGTACTATGATATAGTATGAGGTAAACTCACGAGGAGTTATAGATAATGTGATACGAGGAATTCGTAATGAGCAAGTTATGGGTAAGTTGTTAAGAGTAAGATAGAGTTGGGTGGGATTTCAATTGAGGACTCATGTGATGGCTGAGTTGTACAAACCTTTGTATGGGCGAGGGTTTTGTGCTTGTGCTTAGTTTATCACATTGATAATCATTGGAATGTTGGTGTCGCGCTATCAATGTATATGTGGCGAAATGGTGATTCTTTTCTCATGTGTATATTTGATAGTTAACAACTATTAAGATTAGTCAGATATTATTAGGATTAGGTGCGGTTCTTAAAACTAATGCATATGGTAAGTTCTGACTCACAATAATATGGTATATTTTGAACCCCTCAGCGAATGGACGCCTATGGTCTGACTAGGATAAGTTCTTAAACTCATATTATTATGGCAAGTTCCTGAACTTCCAATGTGCGGTAAGTTTGATGAACTATATTGGGTAGAAAACAGTTATAGTATAGAGAGCATTAATGAAGTTGAAGATTGATAGAATGGTTAAGTAATGAAGTAATGAAGTAAAGATTGAAGTTTATGGATACCGGATATTCTAAATCTACTAGCTATGCTTGACTTTTTGAAATTTATTGACTTCGTCTTTGATGTTTGCACTTCTTCTTTTCTTGAAAAACATTGGATCAAATGATGAAACCAATAAGTTTTAAAAACAATAATACGTTATTCGCATGTCTATGCTAATTGCTTCTATAGACAAAAATGATTTGAAATATATCAAAATATATTTTTTATATCATCAATGCATCATGGAACTCAGTGCGAGAGATGATAAAAATGATTTGAGTCATCAATGCAAGATTACTTAGTGTTGGATGTGATCTAAGGATCGCCATCCCAATATGGTATGATGTAGTATGATAAAATCACCAAATGACAGAATCCTAAAACGGATTGTAAATATAGTGTGGTATCATAACGTCATAAAAAGATTTTTGAGATTTTTTTAAGATATGAGAATATATATATATATGTATATTTCGATTGATGACTGAATTATTATAGAAGTCTATGCTATTTGATTCAGCTAGATGAATATTGAAAGATGTTCATGAAATTCAAGCGTTTCTTGAGAAGTTATGCCAAACCAAATTATTTTGGTGCATATTCAGATGTTGAAAAGCTGAGGTGAATAACCCTATAAGGGGACATGTGATGCCCCCAAATCCGGGTTACCTGACCCCCGAGTTTGGTGTTCACGATCCACAATATAATAACATCTAACTACCCATTTAAATATAGATAGGAATACATAACTCATTAACATAAGTTGTTAATACATAAGTCTCAGGTCCACTAACCTTAACATTACATAAATACCCCTTAGATATACAAAAAAGGTTTACAATACAATACAACATAATCATAATATTGTTCATTATACTACTCCAGCATCTTGCCTTTGCCTTTGTTCTTCTTTGACCCCCTAGCCTCTTCGTTCCTAGCTGAAATATTTTATATATAGCAAGGGTGAGCAACAAGTTTGCCCCGCAAGTTAAGACATACAATAAATGTATATGAATCAATAAGAACAGACTATCCATTTTGATAGACTGAAACCAAAGTTCGGTGAACTTTGAAATAGTTGAACAAATTGTTAATCAATAACAAGTCTTCTCGTATTCTAGGCAACGCAATAATTTGATAATGAAAGAGTACAACACTTTCAAAGTTTCTACGAGTTTCTACGATATTCTATTGAATAAACAAGAATTAATTCTACGCAATAACAAAGTGGAATATTTTCCAGATTTATGCTGAGCGATCCATTGGATCTAGAACTTCTACTTTCTCGGGTATCTATCAAAGATTTACTTTGATATATACGCAGGAGTATCAGATAACCATAAAGATTAAATCATACCCCTCTGCAAATACTTAGAGTCGGCCAACTCTTTGTACCCTATATTATGCATAATACTTAATAGTGCGCAATAGTCGAATATACGACCTAAAATGTTCCCTTTATATAAAAGGTTGTTCTTCTCAGTCTCAGAATCAAGATTTTGATTTAACAACGAAATACTGTGATTTCAAATTCTAGTTACTTCTTGATCTAGCCGAAATAATTGGCATCGATCCATCAATAATAATTGAATTCTCTTCTCGAACTATCAAGTTTTAACAAATGTTCGTCTAGTCCGGGATAATCAAGGCTTTATTTCTCAACATAATTCGAAAATAAACAAGAATTATCTCATCTTCATCAATATTAGCTTCTACGAATTTAAATATCCAACAACGCTTATTCTACTGGATATATTTTCGAAATCGATAATTCAATTTGAATTATTAAATATGCACTAACTGCGAATAATCAACAATAAATTCCTGGACGTGGTATAATTAGCAATAATTAACCACTATAATAATTGAATAATATTAACTCAAGATTGAGTTAGGAAACTTGCATTTCACGTTGATTACAACTACACAATATAATTAACTGCATTCGTAAGACCTATAATCAACAATGTCGGTCTCACAATTAACACAATCATTTATAACACGTAACACTGTATTCTACAGTCAAACTTCTCCTAGGCACATTATCACATAATCACATCAGTGTTTATAACCTATATAAACACTTATCAAGTCTAACTATTTCGGCCTGGTTGGACTTCGGTCCATTCTCGGTGTTCTGGTCACCCTATCCGACAATTAACACATTGATTGTCAATTAAACTTGGTTTCTAAGCTTCAATATTATTTTAGATAAGTCAAATATCATTTATAAAAATTTTTCGGAAGCTTTTAATAATTTATAAACAATTATTATAATTTATAATAATTTTTCAAACACTTAAATCATTTTTAAATGATTTAATTATCAAATAATCTTATCATTATTAATATTTAATAATATAAAATATTAATAACATACTTGTCAAAATATTAAAGTTATTATCAATAACTTAAAATATTTTAAATCATTAATATTCTACTTAAATGATTTTTAAATAATTAAAATCATTTTAAATCATCACCATTAATATTTAAATATTAATGAAATTATTATCAAAATATTAAAAGTCATTAATTATAACTTAAAATATTTTTAAAACATTTATCACATTTTTAAATCAATAAAATCATTTTAATTCCTTTATTTAATATAATAATTAAATAAATCTAATATCATTAATATTAATTTATTAATGAGAATTCTCAAAAAATATTGGAATATATATTTTATAATTCAAAATATTTTCTAACACTTTATTCTTATTTAAAATGATTTTAAATCAATAAAATCATTTTTAACTTATTTATTTAATTTAATAATTAAATAAATCTAATATCATTAGTATTAATTTATTAATGAAAATTCTCCAAAAATACTAAAAATAATATTTTATAATCTCAAATATTTTAAATACATTATTCTTATTTAAAATGATTTTTATATAATTAAAATCAGTTTTCTCTAATTTATTTAAGATACTAATTAAATAAATTAAATATCATTTTTATTCAAATAATTATAATACATTATTCTTGGTATCAAAGATGTAGTGACTAAGGTGTCACAAGTTGGTAGAAGAGCTATAGGTTATAAACCTTAAGTGGGGTGGGGGAAAATCCTAGGATTATAACTATACGCGAGATAGAGAAAACTCATTTAGAGTTCTAAGTGAGGGATTGCCGAAGTGCATCAATAACGAGATATGTGGACACATAGTGTGAGAAGTTTGTACTAATGAAGTACTAATCAAGTTATTTAAACTGATTGTAGGATGTCTGGAGAAGATCAAATAAGCGCGGAGATGCTAATGCCACATTGCACCAAAGATGGCGTAAGCCGAGGTGCCAGTATAAGCGAAATCATTGAGAAGGTGGGAAAAGATGAACCTATGGTCAATCTGGGGAGCGATCATGACGATTATCCTGAGATGTATCTGAGTGGAGATGAGGAGGCAGAGTCTGAGCCAGCTAAGGTAGAGTTAAAGAATAAGACTAAAGTTGAAGAACAAGATCAACTAGCTGCAGAAGTTCAAGAACTCCGGAGTAAAGCATTTCTCTTGGAGGAACTGTGGAAGACGGAGCGAGCCTTACGCGAAATGACTGAAGAACGGAACGAGCTCAAGGCACAGGTAGAAAGGATGAAGACTGAAGGTGGTGGATCGTCTGAAGGAACAATCAAGCAGCAGAAAGACAAGAATAAGCGAAAAAGGGACAATGACAGCCCTAATTCTGAAAAGTCAAACTCAAGAAGAAGCAAGCATATAACAAGTGTGGGAAGACTCACGCGGGAGAGTGCATGATGTGAAAGAATGTGTGTTTCAACTGTAAGCAGGAAGGACATATTTCTTTGCATTGTCCTAAGCCGAATATGAGAAAGTGTTTCTCATGTGGGAGAACGGGTCACGGATTCAACAAGTGTCCCAACAAGAAGAAGACTGGTGAAGGGAGTGATCAGTAGACAACTTAAGTTTGAGCGTTAGTATCTTTTGGTAGAAGATTATGATATTAAGTGTTGTAATATCAAGAATGATGTTTAAGCATATGTAAATATATATGTTTGTATGAATGAAATCTTTATTTTCTATATGAATATAAGATTAAGATTAAATTGTGTGTTCTTAAAACTCATACTTATGGTAAGTTAATAACTCATAATTATATGAAATGTTTTGAACCCCTCAGCGAATGGATGCCAAAGGTCTGACTAGGATAAGTTCATACACTCATATAATTGTGGCAAGTTCCTGAACTCATAAGTGTGGTAAGTTTGACGAACTGCTAATAACTATGTGTGAATGGAGAATTGCAACTTTTTGTGTAAAGTTGTGTTAATAATCCTGATATGATTTAAAAAGGGATAGTAATATGTGAAGTACTAAATGTACTATGTGCTATTTGAATAAATATGCGATTATGTTAGAATTAATATAAGATTATTATTTAAATCAGATCATGCCGCCTAGACGACATAATCGAAATCAAAGAGAAGAGCAGTCAGTTAATAACGAAGGAGGTCAAGCTGACCCGATGCAAAACTTTGCAGATATGATAGCCGAAGCTATGGAAAATAGGGCTCCAGCAAGAGGAAGAGCAAGAAATCAGCCAGCTGATAGATTGGCCAACTTCAAGGACTTTAAAGCGGTAGGACCGCCAGAATTCAAGGGAACCATAGATCCGATTGAAGCCCAAACTTAGGTGAAGGAGATGGAGAAAGCATTCGTCATTGTGCGAGTGGCGGAAGAGCAAAAGACGACTTTTGCAACTTATCTGATGAAAGGAGAAGCCAATTACTGGTGGGAGACTAATCAGGCCAGAGTTGGTACAGCGGTGGTGTTGTGGACAAGATTCAAGGAGTTATTAATTGAGAACTACTTCTCACCGAGTATGCAATCCAGGATGGAAGTTATATTTCTAGAATTGAAGCAGAAGAACATGCCGGTATCAGAATACGCTGCCAAATTCAACGAGTTGGCTAGATTTGCACCTCATCAGGTGGATACAGAGGTGAGAAAAGCTAGAAGATTCGAGAACGGACTGAAGTCGGGGATATTCAACAAGGTAGCGGTATTGCAGAATAATACGTTCGCCGCTTTGATGGAGAAGGCGTTAATTGTTGAAGGAGGGAGCGAAGCTGCATCTCAATTTCATCAAGACAAGAAGAAGAAGACGAATGACGGAGGAAGCAGTGGAGGAAGTAATCCAAATAAGAGAAAATGGAATGAGAATACCCAGTCGGGTAATAAGACAGAAGATAATAGGAAAGGAAGGGAGCCATGTTCGAATTGTGGGAAGAACCATGCTGGAGTTTGCCTGAAGAAGAAGGGAGTTTGCTATAACTGCGGGCAAGAGGGGCACATGTCACCCAATTGCCCAATCCGAAGAAAATTCAAGGTTGCTTTGCATGCGGATCAACTGATCATTTGGTTTGGAACTATCCGAAGAAGAATGCGGAGAAGGAAAGTGTCAACAAGGGACCCGGTGGCGGAACCTTGGCAATTCGATGACCTGCACAACCAGGAAGACCAACAGCCCGTACATTCAACATGATGGCGCAGGAGGCAATGGCTGCTCAGGAGGTGGTAGCAGGTAACGATTTCACTTAATACTTAAATTACGCGAGTAATATTGAGTCAGATATTCTGTGAACTGTTTTCTATTATAGATCCAAGTCATATGTTAGAATTTGAGACACAAATTAACATTATGTTGATAAAAATGAATTGATGATACAACTTTAAAATATTGTAGAGAATAAGAAAGCGGTGATTCCGAGGATGGAATCCTTTTAAGGAGGGGTGAATGTGATAACCCGAGATTTCGAATAATCAAAATTTTATGAATAATTTTTTTTATTTAATATTAATATTGATTATTAATTTTGTGACAAGTATATGTGATACGAGTTTTGAGAAGTGGTCAATTTATGTATTGACTGGTAAATTAAGAGTAGAATTGTGCTTAACGGAGAATAGAAACCATAACCCTACTTATGTAAAGGGATTCGATAGAACATATAATTAAAATAATTATTTTGCTAAGTACGTGTTTGTACTGTATAGAGATTTTGATCAATGATTGATCGGATAAGGTTTGTAATTGATAAACCCTAATAAGGGATTAGAAACCCTAATCTCAGGATTAGAAACCCTAACGTACTGTTAGAAACCCTAATCGAAAGCCGGGAAACCCTAATTTCATATTCAGATTTCTAAACCCTAATTAGGAAACCCTAATCCTAATTGGAAGGCCTAATATATTTATTAAACGTTGATATGATTAAGAAAACCTAATTTAATTAGGAAAACCTAATTTTAGTTTCAAAATTTTAATTTTCTAAATTAAAACCCTAATTTAGAAAATCCCAAAAAGTTAGTGATTTAAAACCTAAGGGTTAAAACCTTAGGGTTAAACCCTAAGGGTTTGTGCAAATTCCATGTATGCCATTAAAAATAAAATACAAATGACAAAAATACCCTTTTTATATTTTTAATGAGCTAACTTGTAAAATTGGTAATACCTTTTGTTAGTTCCTAGTTGGCACAATAGTTATCTAGAAAGGGGGGGGGGGGGGTTGAATAGATATTTAAAAATATTTTTATTTTTAACTTGTTCTTTGATAATGATTAAAACTTAGCGGAATAAATGTTTGTTTTAATCTTCTTTACCAAGCAATGGAGTTATGAGAGTGAGGCAGTTATGACAGTTATAATAGATATAACAGTTATGGTATGAATGCAAAAGACACAGTCATTTTAAGTGGTTCAGAGAACTTAAAGCTCCTAGTCCGCTCTTCTACTTCGACAAGTAAGTAATCCACTAAGGATATCTTTTACAACTTCTGAATCACACAGATTCCTTCTAGACCAGTAGTCTAGGAACTTCTTAGTTTACTCTTGAACTCTTCAAGTCCAGCAGACTTGGCTTTTTACGATTCACTATTTAACTCTTCAAGTCCAAAGCAGACTTGGTGCCCTTCTTCAGTTGGTTGATAATGTTGAGTTCTTAATGGTTGCTACTCAGTTGCTGTGTAAGCACTTGTTCTAAAGAACTGAGTAGCTGAGCAAGCTTTGCAATATCTCAGATCGTAGAGTTGAGCTTAAGAGTGATGTTCACGTTGTTTGTTCAATGCTTGAGTTAGTTCTCTCTCATCTGTCTCATCTGCATATATGTGATCTTAAAAACTATCCGTTGGATCCATCCGTTGAGACATTAAATGCATTTGACTTTTCTGATCTTTGATGGAGACATTTATGCACATCTTCTGAAACTGAATTCTGGCCCACTGACACAGCAGACTGCTTTCTTACCTAACACTTGAAAAGGTGTTTTGCCCCCTTTTATATGGTACTTTCCTTAGCTTGTTCAATACGTTTCTTTGTTGCATACTAAGGATATTTCATATTACTTTGGGACTGATGAGTACTGCAACGTCTAGAATCCATTCCTCATATATTGGGATATGTCTTCACACATAACATGAGGCTCGACATTTTCTGACATAAGACAGATGCTCTACAATTCATATCATGATACTCTATGATTCAAATCGTAGTATCTTATCATCTCGGTGTCTTGTCTGATGCTATCAGCCAAGGGCACTACGATTCTTCTTAAACCTCAGCACACTACGATCTTCCTTTGCTCGAGTTGTTACTCTACGTTTTCGAGAGAACACTACGATCTTTGACTTGTATACTCCACGTTTCCTTCAGCACACTACGATGGTTGTTATGGCTCGGTAAACATTGGGACCACTCTACGATTTTTGAAGAGTCACTTCAAGGCAGGCACACTACGATCTTTGAAGCTCTACGTTTCTGCCTTGACTTCTGCAATGTTGATCAGATGATACACTACGATTTCTTCGAAGCCTATCTATTACATCTCAAGATCAACCTAACAACTTTGATCTTTCTATCTATACATTCTATTACAGAATGATACACGTTAAGATCTTTGATCAACCTAACAAATTTGATCTATCACTAAGTCCTTGTACATATCTTACTTGGAAGGAATTTACAAATAATCATGAGCATATACATTAAAAAATCAAATCATAATATCCATTCTCCCAACAATCTCCCCCTATTTGATGTTGACATAACCAAGGAGATTTATTAGTGTCTAGATGCATTTGCAGAAAATTTAAACATGACTTAGTATTTCAGTGAGCAGCTAAAATTTCTAGAGAATAAGCATGAATTTATTGATGTTCAAGAAATATTGCAGTTTAAGCTTTACATCAATAAGAATTTAAAGTTTCAACTTATCTCTATTTCTTTGGCCTTTTTCTTGGTGGGTTGGCATACTCCTCAGCCATTCTTTTTCTGCAAGCTTCCTCGTTTCTGACTAACTCTTCCAGCTCGTTTGGACTTAGTCTTGTATTTTCCTCATGCCTGTACATGAATGCAGGATCTCCACTTGGCATTCTTATCCGTCATGCAGAGACACATCTTGTGAGCTGGGAGTTGACTCCTGACGGCTTAAAGGTATGGCCGTTAAAATTCCCTGCTAATCAGATCGTTGAGCCTGATGGTGGAATTGGCTTGCAGGAGGGCTTCTTGACGCTTGAGCATGAAATTTTCCTTTTCCCCTTTCTTGGTTTCCTTGACCTCCTTTGCCTTTACCTTAATCTCTTTGTGCTCTATGAACTCCTTTCCCTTTATTATTCTCCCCCTTTATGTCAGCATCAAGGGTTCGAATGTCTGCAGAAAGTCTATTGACTCCTTGGAAAAGCTCATTCAGTTGGCTTTGTGTCTGAGCAATGTCCTCTCGACTTTCTTTGATCTGTTTTTCCGATCTAGCTTCTTTGTTTCGGAGGGCAGTGAGAATAATGTCATTCTGACGTTCCTGATTGACACAGGATTTCTGGAATTCTTGGACTGAGGCTTTCAAGTTGATGAAGTTCTCCAAAGATAAGTTTATTTTGAACTTCTTAATTTTTCGCATTTCAAGAATGACCTCTCTTTGCTTGGTGGCTACACGAAGTGAATCTCATCTCATCGCCCTTCATGCTCTTAAGAATTTCTTGGATAATTTCCCTCAGCTTCTTTGTAAGCTCAGCATTCATAGTACCAGGAAAGTTATTTGTAGATGTTATCATTTGATTCAGCCAGATATGAATGAGGCCGGAGTGAGATTCCAGGTTTTCTTCTATATTCTTGACCATGTCCTTGGTTGCTTCCTTCAAGTCATCCTTTATGGGCAGATTTGGGAGAGAATCATTGGTTTGAGGATTGTTGGATGGTGGAGATTCTTTCTGAGACTGATCTTGCATGGAGTAGAGAGCAAGATCAAGACTGAAATAGTCGTTTGAGGAGGAGGATGGTATGTCTGATGGAGGGGCCTGAGTTCCAATGTTTGGACTATAGGGCTCTACGATATTTATTTGGGACTCTACGACTGGGCTAGAGTCAGGGATCATAGAGATGGTGGTTTCTGGGAGCAAAATAAGGTTGGCTGTATTTGGTTCTTCAGTTATAGAATTTTGGGATTCTGTAACTGGGAATTGATTCACTGGATTGAGAATCACTTCCAACCATCGATGGAATTCATGGAATTGACTAAATGATGATGATGGCAAGTGATTAACTCTGAAGTGAGTAGGGATAGATAATACCTCAAGTTTATCCTTTGAGGAAGAGGTGTTGGTAATTAACTTCTTTGCAAAGTGGACTCTCCCTGGGAATCCATGAGCCAGCACTAAGATGGCTAGATATTCTTTGAAACTCTAGAACATGTGATCCCAAGAGTTGTTGATTTGGGCTTGATGGTATGGCATCATGGGTAGGTATGAGAACATCTGATTGTATAGGTAGCTTCTATACCTATCTCTGCCTACACCAGTGATATGAAGATCATCATCTTCTTCTTCCTCTTCTATTTCTTCGTAGGAGGACTCCATTATCTCAATGGGTTCTTGATGATCTTTTACTGGTTCCTCTTCATTTCTGGCAGGGACATCTTCTTCTGCCATGGGGATATTTTGAGGCTCCCCCTCAACTTGATCATCTTCTTATAAGATCAAAGGCTCCCCCTCAAGTGGAGCATTTTCTTGAGCTTCAACCATCTCCCCCTCAGCTGGTGTATTCTCTATCATGAGAATTTTAGGGATTTCCCCCTTAGCTGGAGCACTATCTTCTTGACTTGCTCTGGATATTTCCTTCTTAGCAACCATACTCTTTGCTTCCTTCTCGAGCACCTTTTTATTTTTAAGAATGTACTTCTTAACCAACATTCTCCTTGCTTTGCTTGGTTTAGTCACATCTTCAAGACTCTCTTGAATCTCAGCTTTGTCCTGTTCAACAGCCACTATGCTTGAAACAGCTGCCTCTTTGTCTGCCATACTAGGTCTGGTCTCCACAAACAGTAGAGACTCTACGATTGAGGTGACTGATGGATTTTTAGACTTTTGACCAACTTTGTTTTTCTTCAGGATCTGGGATATGGTAGCCGGATCCTCATCTGCTTCATTTTTCTGCTGCTTTCTCCTTAGCATCCTTAGAGTCTCTATATCAGAGGACTCTACAGGTATATCAATAGTAGATCCTTGAGGCTCTTCCACCTGTCTAGCCCTTAGCTTCCTCTTGCCCTTGCTCTTTCTGGTAAGGACAAAAGGTTCTTCTTCTTTGTTGATTTCTTCTTCTTTTTCTTCCCTGACAACAAACATGTTTCCTGGAATGCCTAAGTTCTTCAGTTCCCCAGTTCTTCCATTGGATTCTGTCATCATTCGTACATATTCAACAGGGTTCCTCTTCTAGTTTTCAAACAAGTGTTGGGTCATTCTTCGATTTGGGTTGATGGATTCTCCATCTTCATCCCCAATTTTGTCACCCAGTGCAGATTGCAGAATGATACTCAAGAAACGCCCATATAACATCTTCTGAGGGCTTTTTGATTTCTTCGAGTTTACTATCCACTTACCTATCCATTCGAGCAATATAGCTCCATAGTTGAGTTGTATACCATAATACATGGCAGTCATGAGCTTAAGTTAAGCTTCATTCACCGAGTCATGTCCTGAGCTCTTGCAGCTTATGCATTTCCCAATAATATCAGCTAAAAATTCGTACCTTTGGGGGAACTCCTTCTTCTTGTACCCTTTCACAGAGGGGTTTTTCTTGTGATGCATTTTTCTTAGTCCCTCTTAGAAATCTATGAAATCTAAGTGTGGATGCCCTTCATTCTTGAGACCTAGGGCAAGATTGAAGTCCTCTGCCTTCAGTCTGATTTCTACTCCCCTTACTTTTGTAGTGATGGTGTTGTGATCAAACACACCATTCTTGTAGAACTCCTGCATTAACTTGGGATATATCAGCGTGTCTTCGCCTAGAGCCTCTTCGAGACCCGCTTTCTTCAGTAGCGCCAGGGTCTTGTGAAATTTTGGTGGAGCAGTCTTGAACTCATCAAAGCAGAGTCTGTAGCCTGAGATAACATTGGATGACACCATTAATTTTCTAACTAGAAGTGAGATTCGACTGAGCTTTCTTCTGAGTTAGGGATTTTGCTTTGAGAGAGAGATAATCTTTTGAACTTCAGATTTCAAAAAATACAATTTCAATTTGTACTTGTAACTTCCCTCTCTTCTTTATCACTTAGTGGGACAGGTGTCGACTTTTACTTGCCTCTACGATTTTAACTGTTCAGAAATGTATTGATTTGCCCTTGGCTTCTTCAGAACTGAGATGTCCTTAGGAAGACTACGATAGTTGAGGTAGTCTTATGTTCATTGAGTCTGTCCTACGATCGTCGAGTCTGATCAATCATTCATTGAGTCTGTCCTGCGATCGTCGAGTCTGTCCAGCATTCGTTGAGTCTGTCCTACGATCGTTGAGTCTGATCAATCATCGTTAAGTATGTCTTGCGATTGTCGAGTCTGATAAATCATTCGTTGAGTCTATCCTGCGATCGTCGAGTCTGTCCAGCATTCGTTCAGTCTGTCCTAATCCTTGTGATGAGTTTATGATAAAGCATTCTTTTAAGGCAGCTCAGGAAGGGCCAACCTCTTGGATAGATTCAAGGGTTAGGTTTGTTCCTGAGGCACCTCTTAGAGAGATTGCCTTGTTTATGAAGCTTTTCATCACAGGGTGCATTTTTGCTTTGCTTATGGGACTTGTGTCATCGTTGAGTTTTTACTACGATGATTGAGTCTTTGCTATGATCGTTGAGGTAGTTGTCTTTTCAGCTTTACGATCGTGAACTTTCCTTGATCATGTCTGCGATTTTGAGTTCAGCCTTTGTATCTGTCATGGTTAGCACAATCTAGAGCATATATTTCATGGTTGTAGATTTAGCATGCCTAGCTCACTTATTAACTTATTAAACCTGGATTCATCTAGGGCTTTGTAAAAACATCAACAAGTTAATTTTCAGTGGGGATATATTGTAAAGATATAGTTCCATTTTGCACATGATCCCTAATGAAGTGATACCTTATTTCTATATGCTTAGTCCTAGAATGCATAACAAGATTATGAGTTATTGCTATGACACTTGTGTTATCACAGTGTATGGGAATAGATTTGAAATCAAACCCATAGTCACTAAATTGATTTCTCATCCATTGATCTCGAGCACAAGAAATGCCAAAGAACATTATATTCAAATTTCCGCAGAAGAAGACACTGAGTTTTGCTTTTTGCTAAACCAGGACACAAGTCTATTTCCTATCAATTGACAAGTGCCACTGGTACTCTTTCTATCTATTTTGCATCCTGTAAAATCAGCATCTGTGTACCCCGTTAGTTCAAATGAGGATTCCTTGGGATACCAAAGCCCCAAGTAAGGTGTACCCTTGAGATACCTGAAGATCCTCTTTACAGTAGATAAATGTGACGTTTTAGGGTTAACCTGAAATCTAGCACATATGCATGTTGCAAACATTATGTCTGGTCTACTGGAAGTTAGGTATAAAAGAGAACCTATCATACCTCTGTATTGAGTGATATCAATACTTTTACCTTTCTCATCCTTGTCAAGCTTGGTTGCAGGAGCAATTGGTGTTTTCATGGGAGAGGCTGATTCCATGCCATACTTTTTCAGTAAGTCTTTGATGTACTTGGCTTGGTTTATAAAAATTCCTTCACCAGTCTGCTTTACTTGCAGTCCAAGGAAGAAATTCAGCTCACCCATCATGCTCATCTCAAACTTGCTCTGCATTAGCTTAGAGAATCTCTTGCATAACTTTTCATCAGTAGAACCAAAAATAATATCATCAACATATATTTGAACTAGTAAGACTTTGTCTTTATGTTTCCTAAGAAATAGTGTGGTATCTACTCTACCTCTAGTGAACCCATTTTCAATTAAGAAGTTAGTCAGTGTTTCATACCATGCTCTAGGTGCTTGTTTAAGACCATATAAGGCTTTATCTAATCTATAGACATAATTGGAAAGAGATGGATTGATGAAACCTGGAGGTTGCTCTACATAGACTTCTTCTTGGAGTTCTCCATTTAGAAATGCACTTTTGACATCCATCTGAAAGACTTTGAACTTCATGTGGGCAGCAAAGGCAGGAAAGATTCTGATGGCTTCTAGTCTGGCAACACGTGAAAATGTCTTATCGTAGTCGATACCTTCTTCTTGAGAATAGCCTTTTGCCACTAGTCTTTCCTTATTTCTGGTTATGACCCCATCTTCGTCCATTTTGTTTCTGAAGACCCACTTAGTTCCTATCACAGGATGACTCTTTGGTCTTGGTACTAATCTCCATACTTTTCTTCGTTCAAATTGGTTGAGTGCTTCCTGCATGGCTTCTATCCAACTGGAGTCTTCCATAGCATCCTCTATCTTCTTTGGCTCTATTTATGACACAAAGCTTAGATAAAAGCATTCATTATGAGTAGCAACTCTTGTCTTGACTCTAGCACTCGGATCTCCAATGATTAGATCCTGAGTGTGATCTCTTGCCCATCTGTTGCCGATTGGGACATCTGTCCTGATGCCTTCCTGTCTTAAGTCTTCAAGGTCTATATCTTCTTCTTGGAGTGGAGGCTCGCTGTCTGGTATTGACCTCTCTACGATCATATTCTCATGTTCTACGATTTCACTGTTTGGCACTACGATCGTAGTGTTGAGCTCGACGACTTCATTCGTAGTGTCTGCATTATCGGTTGTAGTGTCTTGAAGCACTGATTTGTCTAAGTCAGTTTCATCAAAGATGATGTGTATCGAGACTTCAACATTCAGTGTCTTCTTGTTGAACACTCTGTAAGCTTTGCTGTCTGTGGCATACCTAAGAAAGATCCCTTCGTTTGACTTGGGCTGGATTTTGTCAGATACTACTTTCCATTGTTGAGAACGTAGCATGCACTGCCAAAGACATGGAAGTAGCTGACACTTGGCTTCCTTCCCTTCCACAATTCGTAGGGTGTCTTCTTGATCGTAGAGTGAATTAATGATCTGCTGCTCAAGCAGTAGCATGCAAGATTGATGCCTTCGCGCCCGTAAATATTCAGCGGATGTCTTCGCAAGTAGAGTTCTTCCAAATTCTCATCGAGTTCTCGTTCTTTCTTTCGCTACTCCATTTTGTTGAGGAGTTCGTGGAGTCGAGAAGTTATGGACGATCCCATTGTCTGTCGCGTAATCGGGTCCATTTCTCGAAGTCGAATTCTCTCTGTGTGATCACTCCTTATGGCCTTGATTTTCTCTCTCTTTCTCGCTCATCACCGGTCCCGAACATCTTGATTAATTGAGAGCTCATTTCATCCTTTGAAGTTAGGAAGAATACCCATGTGAATCTGGTGTAGTCGTCGACTATAACTAGAGAGTATCTTTTTCCTCCAAGACTAGTTGTTGGAATTGGCCCAAATAGATCCATGTGAAGTAACTGCAGGGGCTTGTCGATAGAGTTGGCAGTTTTGCTTTTGAATGAGCTTCTGGTTTGTTTTCCAAGCTGATAGGCATTGCATGGCCTTTCTTTTACGAAGTTGAACTTTGGTAGGCCAGCTACGAGATCTTTTGATGCTAGTTTGGACATGCTCTTGAAGTTTAAGTGAGACAACCGTCTATGCCATAGCCAACTCATTTCTTCAGATGCTTTTGCCAGAAAACATATTGTCTCATCTGAGCTTAGTTGACCAAGATCCACTGTGTAAACATTTCCTTCTCTTGTCCCGATTAGCTTTACAGCAGATGTCTTCAAGTCTCTGACTTGACATTGGTTGTTGAGGAATGTCACTTGATGACCCTTATCGCAGAGTTGTTTGATGCTTAGAAGTTTGTGTTGCAGACCTTCTACATATGCTACCTTGCTGAAAGACACTGCACCATTGCCAGCAGAGCCATATCCTCTTGTCTTGCCCGAGCCGTTGTCTCCAAAGATGATTGAGGGACCCTCCTTTTCTATGTAGTTAGATAAGAGGGCTTTGTTTCCGGTCATGTGCCTTGAGCATCCACTGTCCAGATACCATGTAGTGATCGTGGAGCTCTTTTCCTGTCAAAATATTGAACCTTCATTTTGGTACCCATATTTGCATGGGTCCTTCTTTGGTAGTGCCTTTGGGGACCCAAATCTGTTTAATCTTGGGTCTCACATGCATGGAATTATAATAACACTTGGCAACCTTGTGACCATATTTATTGCATATAAAACACCTAGTATGATGCATGCCAGTGTGTGCATGATGATTCATCCTCCATTTGGACTTGTGTGGTTCTTTAATTATCCTTCTGTTAAACTGATTCTCATTTTTCCACGTGTCCTTGGATTTCATAAATAGTGATGAGTGTGCCTTACCTTTACTGTACCTTCCTGGTTGATTCGTAGAGTTGGACTTGCTTGACTCTACGATTCTTCGAGGTTGGTGAGTAGAGGTTAGGTTACCATTCTCTTTTATGAACCCCAGACCATCGTGAGATCCTTTACTCCTATGAGTAAGAATGGAGATAGTAGGACAAGGTTGAGCTTGTTCTTCCTTCTGTGAGGATTTCACAAAGGTAATGCTTCTACTAAAACTTGAGGCATTACTAGTGCTAGTTTCCTTTGTCTTTTCCACACATGGCTCTGAGATGGATTCCCCAAAGCCTAGGCCTGTTTTGTCGAATGTGCTTCTCTGACTAGAGAGCAGGCAGTCCATGGATGATGAGGATTTGTTCCATGCAGAGATAGTCTTCTCTAGATCCTCAATTTTAGAGGTTAGATTAGACTCTCTTTGTGCATTGAGTGTGTTTGTCTGCTTGAAAGTCTCATTCTTAACCTCAAGCTTGGAAAGAAGATTAGTACTTAGAAGGGTTGTTTCAAGCTCTTCTTGAACTTTCTTCTTCTCCTCTTGAAGAAGTGTATGATCTTTAGACAAGACTCTGAACCACTTCATATATTGATGTAGATCGTTGGTTATGCCATGCAATCGCGCTTCTTAAGTCATTTATGTCTACATCAGGTGAGTTGAAATCAAATACCTCGTCGAGACTTACATCATGTATGTTAAGGTTTTGTTTGTCCTTTGCATGTTTGGCCATTAAGCACAGATTGGCCATTTGTGGTTCTTCTTCATCTCCGGAGTCAGCATTTGAGTCATTGTCAGAATCACTCCACGATCCTCCAGCTACCAGGCCTTTGTGTCTCTTCTGAGGCCTTTTGTTGCCTTTGTATTCATTCTTTGCATGTGATTTCTTCTTTAGTTCTTCTCTGAGAGGTTTGTTGCAGTTGGTAATGAAGTGGCCAGGCTTCTTGCAGTTGTAACATAGATCATTCATTTGCTCCTTGCTGCTGTAATTGCTGACCTTCTTTGGCTTGCTTGTTTTGCCTTGACGCATGAATCTTCTTAGTCCTTTTACCAGCATAGCAAAGTCTTCATCATTGTCTTCATCATAGTCAGAGTCAATCTCAGTGTTGACCTTAGATGCACCTTCAGTTGCTTTGAGAGCAACACCCTTATCCTTCCTTCTTCCTTCTGATAAGGTTTCAGCACGTTGGGTCAGCTCTAGTTCGTATGTCAGGAGATTGCCATATAGCTGTTGAATTGTCATCTCATTAAGATTCTTTGACTCTCTTATTGTAGTGGTCTTGGCAACCCACCTGCTTGGTAGGGCTTTCATGAACTTTATGGTCAGATCATTGTTAGGATAGACCTTTCCATATGCTTGTAGAGAGTTGAGCAGAACGTTGAATCTTTCATTGGTGGCGATTCGTTTTCTCCTTGATACGAGCAAACATTTCATACCGCCGTATGTCGAAAGAGATTGTTTGTTCTCTCTAACTTCTTCAGCCTTCTTTGTGCATGATCGCCAGTTGCTTCCCCCAAACTTCCTTAGTTGCTTTTTCTTTGTTGACAACGTTTTCAAACAGATCGTCTTCTAAGGATTGGAACATGATGTTCTTGGCCTTTTTGTCAAGTTGGATAGCTCTCTTGTTGTCTGTCCATTCTTCTTTAACCTTGATTTGCATTCGGTTTGGATTGTCAGTGGTTGGTGCAATCTTCATCTATTGAGTCCATGTACGCTTGCATCCTGACTTTCCAATTAGCAAATTTATCCTTGTTGCACATTGGTGGCTTGCTGCCTCCCCCGGTCCTAGATTCGCTTGGTACGAGTGCCAATGGATCTACTAAAGCTTGTAAGCTGTAAAATAGAACCTGCTCTGATACCAATTGTTAGTTCCTAGTTGGCACAATAGTTATCTAGAAGGGGGGGGGGTTGAATAGATATTTAAAAATCTTTTCGTTTTAAACTTGTTCTTTGGTAATGATTAAAACTTAGCGGAATAAATGTTTGTTTTAATCTTCTTTACCAAGCAATGGAGTTATGAAAGTGAGGCAGTTATGGCAGTTATAACAGATATAACAGTTATGGTATGAATGCAAAAGACACAGTCGTTTTAAGTGGTTCAGAGCACTTAAAGCTCCTAGTCCCCTCTTCTACTTCGACAAGTAGGTAATCCACTAAGGATGTCTTTTACAACTTCTGAATCACACGCATTCCTTCTAGACCAATAGTTCAGAACTTCTTAGTTCACTCTTGAACTCTTCAAGTCCAAAGCAGACTTGGCTTTCT
The DNA here is from genome assembly GCA_020205615.1 of Panax quinquefolius. NCBI lineage: Eukaryota > Viridiplantae > Streptophyta > Magnoliopsida > Apiales > Araliaceae > Panax > Panax quinquefolius. The sequence continues at coordinate 107,725 of JAINUW010000492.1, read as the reverse complement.
TACTACGATTCACTATTTAACTCTTCAAGTCCAAAGCAGACTTGGTGCTCTTCTTCATTGGTTGATAATGTTCATTTCTTGATGGTTGCTACTCGATTCTTTGTAAAGCACTTGTTCTAAAGAACTGAGTAGCTGAGCAAGCTTTGCAATATCTCAGATCGTTGAGTTGAGCTTGAGAGAGATGTTCACGTTGTTTGTTCAATGCTTGCATTAGTTCTCTCTCATCTGTCTCATCTGCATATATGTGATCTTGAAAACTATCCGTTGGATCCATCCGTTGAGACATTAAATGCATTTGACTTTTCTGATCTTTGATGGAGACATTTCTGCACATCTTCTGAAACTGCATTCTGGCCCACTAACACAGCAGACTGCTTTCTCATCTAACACCTAAAAAAATGTTTTGCCCCCTTACCTATGGTACTTTCCTTAGCTTCTTCAATACGCTTCTTTGTTGTATACTAAGGATATTTCATATTACATTGGGACTAATGAGTACTGCAATGTCTAGAATCCATTCCTCATATATTGGGATCTGTCTTCACACATAACATGAGGCTCGACATTTTCTGACATAAGACAGATGCTCTACGATTCATATCATGATACTCTATGATTCAGATCATAGTATCTTATCATCTTGGTGTCTGGTCTGATGCTATCAGCCGAGAGCACTACGATTCTTCTTAAACCTCATCACACTATGATCTTCACTTGTTCGAGTTGTTACTCTACGTTTCCAAGAGAACACTACGATCGATGACTTGTAAACTCCACGTTTCCTTCAGCACACTACGATCGTTGAGATGGCTTGACAAACATTGGGACCACTCTACGATTTCAGAAGAGTCCCTTCAAGGCAGGCACACTACGATCTTTGAAGCTCTACGTTTCTTCCTTGACTTTTGCATTGTTGATCAGATGATACACTACGATTTCTTCGAAGCCTATCTATTACATCTCAAGATCAACCTAACAGCTTTGATCTTTCTGTCTATACATTCTATTACAGAATGATACACATTAAGATCTTAGATCAGCCTAACAAATTTGATCTATCACTAAGTCCTTGTACATATCTTACTTGGAAGGACTTTACAAATAATCATGAGCATATACATTAAAACATCAAATCATAATATGCATTCTCCCAACATCTTTAGTTGGTGACCTAAATGCTTGACCATTGTGACATATATCTCAGCCATTTACTGATCAAAACCGACAGCTAGCATTGGGCATTCATTGAATCAATTATATAAGAGATTTAGAGAGAGAAAATCACAAAACTTAGCCATTTTGCTCTCTTGCTCTCACCAACTCTCTCTCCCATCCAAAGCTCCGAAATTCTAAGGTAGATAAGTCCTAAAAACATTCCTTGATCAACCAATATCAGATTAGGAAGATCAAGATCAAAGATTGAATTAGAAAGGTATAAACCTAATTTTTATTTTTGATCTTGTATGCTTTGAAAAATTTATTTTGTGTTTATGTGTTTTGAATCTTGCTAATGGATGTTTTATGAAGATCTATGATGATCTATCATGAATCCATAGCATCAAAGTGCCTTAAAATGATGTTTTTCAAAATCTGTTCTTGAGCAATTTTTGTGGTCTAACAAGAAATGTCAGTGGCCACAGATCATTGCTCGTTTACTATTTTTGTTGTTTTAAAGTTGTTACATGTAGCCTGGTATGTGGTCTTTAATCTGAAAGTGGTATCACAGTCCGTTGATGTCTAGATTTGAAGTTATTCATGGTCAAACACCGTTGACCGACGTTGACCATGAACTTTCTGGGTAACCTAGAAAGAATAAATTCTACACAATAACAAAGTGGAATATTTTCCAGATTTATGCTGAGCGATCCATTGGATCTAGAACTTCTACTTTCTTGGGTATCTATCAAAGATTTACTTTGATACATACGCAGAAGTATTAGATAACCATAAAGATTAAATCATACCCCTCTGCAAGTACTTAGAGCCGGCCAACTCTTTATACCCTATATTATGCATGTGAAGCCCCCAAATCCGGGTATCTCTCAACCCGACAGATGGTGCTCCACGATACTACATTTCATACAATCATTCCATTGAAATAACAACAAAATGAGTGTAATTACTATCTTTGTATTACATCTGTAATAAATCTTTTCCCAAGTTCATAACCGAATACATTCGTTGTTCTTCATAAGTATATTACATACAAATATACTAGTCTATTACAGGATGATTAATTGTTCATCTTAGCCTTGCCTTTATCTCTCATAGAACTCTCTCGCCGTCTTAAACTTAGCTACAAAACATATGGTTCAAGCAAGAATGAGCATAACTAGATCAGCAAGTCTTAACAACGAAACATATGAATATCACATCAATAAGTACATGCTTTATATCAATATCAGAACAATTATTTATGAAACATTCTGAATCATTTGAATAATACTTCTACTACAACAATTCCAGAGCATATATAATAGCTTAGGAATGATGAACCGGTCAATAGACCATGAACATACTCTTTTCATTTTCATACTTGAAAAGGATATCCGGCACTAAGGCCATCCACCCGTCTTTACTTACGAGCACTTCTAGGTGATCAACCTATTGTACTCTATGTTGATCAACACTCTTACGTTAAACGTATTTACGTTTAACATTTGGGAACCTCACGTGCCCATCTAATAATCGATGAAAATACTTTTGTTTGTTCATAGACAAACTTACCTTCTCATCCGTACCAAATATATGGCATAGGATAGCGTTAACAGTTCTATATCAACAGACTTGTAACCAATTCAATTTATCCTTCAATACTTGTCTAGCCCGGAGAAAATAGGCATCGACTCTTTTCTATTTACCATTCATGCATTATATATCATGCATTACGTAAAAACTTGACTAACACGAAGGTCAGACAAGAGTTAAGAAAGACTTGCCTTCAAGCGTCTTCGAATATATTTTCCAACTATTCTCAGTCTTTACATGATCTACATGAGATATTCAATAGCACACTGTAATTAGTTATCACATAAACTATCTTTACGGTTCTAATCGACTTCTTTCTCTTCTATGTCTTACTTTTTTTAACTTCATTATTAAAGTCGATTTGACTTTCTATACTTCGTTACGTTTCATTAACGTTCTTACGTCCTTAGCCGACATTCGATCATTAATGGTTAATTTACCAACGTTGAATGTCGTTTACGGTTCACTCATTACGTATTTGTAATCTTCGTTTAATTTCCATTAAACCTTACCCATTCTTCATACATTAACATCTTATAATTGTTTTAAAGTAAGTCTCATTATGTACTTTAAGTACCTTTAACATCTTACTTTAGGTCTACATTCAAAAGGGAACTAAACTTAACTTGATCAACTTTTTCCCACTCACCGATATTTGCGTGATGACATTCCTTATGTTTTAATGGTATTTGCTGAACCCGAAGTTAAGCAGTGGTACTTTACCGAAGTCCGCATCATGTGCTGCCACCACCACTGTCTTTGGTTTTTGGTATTGCGCAGTCACGAAGTCTGTCACCACCAGCTTAGCCAAAAACAGATTTGGTTTCTTAACGAAACTCCCGGCTTACTAATTTGTTCGTTTTACATCCGAATTGACACATTCGAATTCCTACAAGTCACAAATTACATCCTTTACGTGTTCATATAAGAATTCAACCTTTTCGAATCCGTTAACTTGGAATTCACCTTTAGGTTCGTTTTTAAGCGTTCGTTTAACGTTTTCGCCCGTTCAATACTCGTTTTCTTCGTTATAAGTGGGAATACGACGATTCCTTCGCCAACGACTCTTAATTACCTTATCTCATGTGTTGACATTGGAAACCGATGTTTTCAAGTCACACAGCAACTTTTGACCTTTAATCCGGACTTTATGCGTTTTCGACGTTTAACGTCTATTTCCGCAAAATCCGCCATAACTTCGTTACTAATGTTCTCTAAGCCAAATCACATTGAATACTCCATGTACTTCATATCTACATCCTAACCAATCAAGATGCACATATCTTAGCTACAACGGTTTCCAAAACGTTCAATTATAACTAAGTTAACTTTCAAGACTTTCTATGGTTTTAACTCACGTAAACACTTACGATTTCTATTTGGTCATGACCTATCAATGATTTGGTCATTAAAAGGCATTCTTGTATCTTCTCTATAAACATTCTCCACTCATCTACGATTCTTCTATGAGAAAGAAATCAAAAATGATGAAGATTACAGTTTATAGGAATTTACCTTTGAAGTAGTTAACGTTCTTGATAAACGTCTCTTGGTTTTCTTGGAAGTAGAAGAATTATAGGATTCTAGCTCTTTTCTCTCTCTCAAATATGTTGGACAAACTTTGTAAAACAACAAAAATCCAACTCTTAGCTTTCTATTTATAGAAAACCAAATGAGGGCAAAAATATCCAAATTTCCACCTCCTTACTTAATTACCACTTTGTCACCAAGTAAAGTACTTGGTGACCAAGTGATACACTTGGCTTGCCACCAAGTGGCCGACCCACCATGCCCATGGGTCATCCCCATGGGTTTTACCCATCCCTTGACCCACCGGTTCGACTCACGGTTTACTTTTTGGATTGGGCTTGACATAAAAACATTGGGCTTTAACTAATCTAATATTGGGCCTTGACTTGGGCTTGTATACTTAATTCATTGGGCTTGTTTATTAATCCAAGTCCAATTGGATTGGATAAAATCCTTAACTCATACTCTAATAATACAACTTGTATTCTACGCGTATTACTCACGTATTCTCTTTGTATAATAATCATATAATAATCGTATTATACGTCGTACTATTCTTCATACCATACTCGTATACATACTAGTATAATTCTCATATTCCTTACGTATAATAATCGAAACGACTATACGCATTACATTTCCCTTTCGAAAACCTCTTTCATAAACCCTTAGGTTTTAAGTCCGCAGGCGAAAACTTCGTTTGCCATAACGAAAATATTATTGGATATTCCATAATATCGTCATATTCTAACACTACGCCTTTCTCAGAATCTCAAACCCTAGCTCCGAACATCATCAGATGAATAGTGTTTTTACGCAAACAATCTCAGAAAACCTTCGTTCTCGTCTTGATAATTCACAACAATTAATTCTAGCACAAAGCCAGAATACTAACCACATCTACACATTCTAGGTCATACAACGACCTTCAAACATCTTACTCACATAATAACTCAATAAAATTCATTTAATCCACATAATTAAATAAAAATTTAATTCATTGAAAATTTGAAATTCTCGGGCGTTACAATGCATAATACTTAACAGTGCGCAATGGTCGAATATACGACCTAAAATGTTCCCTTTATATAAAAGGTTGTTCTTCTCAGTCTCAGAATCAAGATTTTTTGAAATTTCACTTAATTTACATAGTCAACGGAGTAGCTATCTTCGAAAAATCCTGAATGAATCTCCGATAGTAACCCGCTAACCCTAGGAAACTCCGCACCTCAGTCTGCATTTTCGGTTGTTCCCAATTCATCACGGCTTCCACCTTTACTGGATCTATTGAAATTGTAAAGCCCCCAAACTCGGGTACTTGAAACCCAAACTCGGTGCTTCACGATACCATTTCTATTAGCGAAATAATACTAATACTAATAACAATAATATAAAAATCCAACTTAATTTATATTTATCAGAGTCTAATCCTAATTACGCAACCTTTACTATAATTCTTTACATGATATATAATACATATCATTGTCTATATATTGTCTAACTATTACAAAAGACACCATTAAACATGTTCTGTTTGCTTTTCTTTTCACTTGTTTTTGTTTGAACCTTCAGGTTGATCATGCCTAGCTGAAAACATTTAAATTTAAGCAAGGATGAGCATTTGGGTGCCCAGCAAGTAATAACAATTATGAATATAATTAGCTGAAAGAAATAAATGTTTTCTTTGTACATCACTTCTACAACGAATTTATAGTTGTGAAGTAAACTGAACCAATAATAACAACATAACAATTCTATCTCAAATTTTTGAAACTAAGTATTGACTATATATATAGGTATTAGTCGACAGATTATGAACATTATTTTTTTTTTTCCGCTTAGGTTTAGCAGAACATCATCTGCAAACCGTCATAACTTACGGGCGTTAGGTTGTACTTCCCATGGGCCCTGTATTGATCAATACTACAATGCAAGAACGAAATTATCGTTCACTCATTCTCTTTGATGATAAAAGTTTTCCCGTGATCGGGATGTTCATACTTAGTCTGGAATCCGAACCAAAATAATTTGATTGGATAATAAAAGGTTTTATCATATTCAATGATTTTTCTAAATTTGTGTCTAGCTGGTCAAATAGCTTAGACGTATATATATATATATATATATATATATATATATATATATACACACACACACACACACATATATATATATATATATATATATATATATATCAACATGTGATTAAATACAATGATTATCCAAAGTGGGGACACTTGTGTAACCATGTTTAGAAATTAATGAACAGAATATATATCTGAATTACCATATACTAACATGTCTTTCAAACCATTGCCTTAATGTTAAAGTTATTTATAATAACTCAAAATACTTTTAAAGTATTAATATTATCCTTAAATGATTTTTTTTTTAAAAGAATTAAAATCACCTTTAAATAATTACCATTAATATTTAATTATTAATGTCTTATTCATCAAAATATAAAAAGTTCTTAATAATAACTTAAAATATTTTTAATCCATTTATTTCCATTTTAAATGATTTTTAATTTAATAAAACCATTTTTAAATTATTTATTTAATATTATTATTAAATACCTCTAATATCATTTATAATAAATTAATAATCATTAATATTAAATTATTAACAAAATTATTCTTTAAATATTAAAAGTTATATTTTATAACTTAGAATATCTTTAAACACTTTATTTTCATTTAATATGATTTTTATAATACTAAAATCATTTTTAAACTAATTTATTTAATATAATTATTAAATAAATTTAACATCATTAATAGTAAATAAGTAATGAGATTTTCCTTTAAATATTGAAAGTTATATTTTATAACTTAAAATATTTTTAAACTATTTATTTTCATTTAAAATGATTTTTCTAATATTAAAATTATTTTTAAACTAATTTATTTAATATAATTATTAAATAAATCTAATATCATTAATATTAAAATATTAATATTTTTCATGACAAAATATCAAAAGTTATATTTATAACTTAAAATACTTTTATAACCTTTAAATCATTTTTCTATAATTTTTAAATCATTAATTCTATTTTTCATAATTTATTTAATATATTTATTAAATAACTTAAATATCACTAATATTAATTTATTAATGAATTTCATCACAAAATATTAAAAGTTATCAAAAATAACTTAAATTATTTTCTTATACCATAATATAATTTTAAATGATTTTTCATGTATTAAAATTATTTCTAAATAATTTATTTAATATTATAATTAATTAAATTTAATACTTTTAATATTCTAAAAATATTAAATATTTATAAAATATATTTAAAATAATTAAAAACTAATTTTTGGATTTTAAAATAATTTTTAATGATTTATTTTGTATTTTTAATAATTAAAACTAATTTTTTCTATTTATTTAATAAAAACAATTAATTTTAATAATAAACAGTCGCTAAAGGACACTATAGCGACAGAACTGTCGCTATAGGTGTTCTTGAGCTGTTCTTGGCCAAACCCAGAAATTCATAACAGTTTGTAGGGTAGCGGGTTTGACCACTCATAAATTCATGCTTGCTAAGTTTCTTGTTTGTATAAAGTGTTAGTATTGTAGTATCTATGTAATACTAGAATCCAAATCGAGTTTCATGGCCCAAACAGAACGAATCAGAGAGATCTTGACCCTCAAAAACCTTATTAGAGCTGTTCTTCATTTCTGGGTTTTCCAAAAATGAAGAACAGTTCATACTGCCTTCTTTCGATCTTTATAACATTTTGTACAGGTATGATTTATGTGATCTAATATGTTCAGTGTGTAGACAACATGCATGTGAACAAATATAACACATAACATAGATCTAACAACAACAAACAAAGCAGATCTTGTTGGGTCAAACATTGTCAGAAATAATGTTCTTACATTTTCCTGGAAATTCCAGAAATCAGAAATTGTGACCATATGGTCTACTTTGACCATCCACTACCTTTAATCCGTTTATAATTTGAGTAATATAAAGATACTGACCTAAAGTCCACATAACAGGCTACAACATATGTGACGACCCCAAAATAGGTCCATTCCATCCAACCCATTCTGAGTCGCCAAATACATGGTACAGAAACAACTACAACTTTATTATCACAACAATAAAACTGTGAGTTTAAATACAAATATTATCTTCTAGACAATATTTATACTCAAATAAATCCTCATCACATTTATTGATACATTATTTTACAATAATGGTGAGGACTACTAAACAACTCTCTCTAGAACCTTCATTCCATACCCCGACTTAGTACTTCGCTACATTCTCGCCTCCCGAGAAGAAAAATGGAACAACATGGAAAAGGGTGAGCTCAACTAGCCCAAAGAAAGAATGTTATGACTAAGATAATATACAACAAATTATCGTTAGTCTCCAACAGGAAAAATCGATAGAATACAATAGGCAACAAGTTTCGGATCAATATTCATGTGAAATAATAATTCATAAGAGTTACGTAGAGAATGAAATCTACTATAATCTATGAATTTAATGTACCATCATCAATATTTTATCCCCAGTAACATCAATCAATATTCATCTCAAATCAAATATTCATCTTTTGCACTACAGCCAAAGATATTCATCAATCTCCATGTTCATCTCAACACTGCTCATCTTTGCACTAAAGGCCAAAGATATTCATCGGATCGGTCGTGTTCATTTAAACACCGCTCATCTTTGCACTGAGCCAAAGATATTCTTTAGAAATCATTCATCTTTGCACTACAAAAGAAAAGATATTCAATAATATCATCATTTAAGACGGAGGATGATGAAAAATATTTTTAAAGAACGAATCCAGTGAAACAAAATGACAAGAATTAAGGATTCGTACTTGGTTTTATCCACGTCCAAAAATACCTCAAAAATAATCATAGTGGTGTAAAATTCAAGAATGATCAAAACATGGATACAATCAAAGCTAGTATCCAGAATAGATAGTTTAGACGAAAAAGAAAAATTTTCATTTTTCTAGATGAATAGTCTTAATATTCGTGAATAGTCTTCAGATATCGTGAATAAAGGCCGAGTATCGTGAATAGTAACTCGACACCAAAAGATAGAAATTCCACAAAAAACATCTTCACGCTTCATGAATAGTACTTCGTGAATAGTAACTCGTGAATAGTAACTCATGAATAGTAACCCCGACATGAAAAAAGTTCCAAATTTGATAAAAGTTCCAACCATATTTCAAAGATAATGATATTGAAGAATTAATATCATTTGAGAAGAAAATAACATCCCTTACCTCAAAGAATCAAGATTTCTAAGGAAAGGTCGGAGTGATCTTTGAATGAAACTTGTACCGAATAAAGAACTCTCAAAGTATCTAAATACTCACAAAATACGCTCAATAATATAGAGAGAGAAAGAGAGAAAACTTTGTTTACGGTGTGATTTTCAATTCTAACTTAGCCCTCTATTTATAGGAAAATGTTAGCCGTAAAGCGGCATGACTTGACCACTACACGATGGCTTTACTCCTTTACTATTGCCACCCACCACATTTGAAATAAAATTCAGCACATTTTTTCACCAACCACAAGTGGGGCCCACTCAATTCTAGAATTTTCCACCAAAATCAATTATAAACCTAATTTCGAATCCGACACCTCTTAAAATTCATAACAAATCATTCGTGAATTTTAACGGTTCAAAATTTGTGGACATATACTCAACTTATGTATGTATAACATATACCAAAAATTACCACAATCCAACTATTTGATTAAAATTATAACCCCCGCAATATATCTCAAAACCCTTATTTAATTTTTAATACCTCCAATCCGATAAAATCTTGATAAAACACCTCAACATTAATTCCTTCATTAATAACCACATAAATAAATCCATCATTTATATTCATATAAAATAAATATTTCCTTATCATATGAATCAATAATTAATTATTCACAAATAATATTACAGAATCACATTTATGACAACCAAATGTTCCCAGGAAAGAGGGGGCTTTCCAATAAGGATTCTCTCCTTATCGCATAGCGCAATTAGGTGACCAAACCTCTCCTTAGATGTAACTTTCTAGACATTGCCAATAATGTTATCTAATAATATTATTCAAATAATATGAATTATTGATCTGATAATGGGAAATACTGTGCAATGACAATTATTGAAACAATAATAATATAAAATACCAACACAGCAATTATTGAATCAATAAAATAAACTATTGAATAAGAATTCACCGTAATAATTATTGAGTAGTGCCTTCTTACGTAAGGATCGATAATTCAATCAACACACATGCAATAATACCAGGTGTGCTCTTTGTGTAACCACGCCATTCTCGTATTTTAACCAAGGGTATTCCAATGGTTTAATTCAGAATAACTACTACGGTCTTAATTGAGTAATAACTACGCCATTTATTTATAACCACCCAAACTTTGTCGTTTTCCTCATCCAATCGCTTTCAGCATGGGGCCCACACATGGTCAAGGTCGTTAATTTAATATTCCCCACACAGATGCGAATATTCCACGACCAAACGAATATTCTTTACAAAGAATGAATATTTTATAACCACTTGCTTATTTTGAAATATTTGCGTATTTTACCCATAACTAACCACATTAATCAAATCAACCCTTACTATTTCAAAATAATAAATAAAGGAAATTCCTTTTATTTAAAAAAATTTGGTCTTACAACCTCCCTCCTTATGAAATTTCGGTCCTCGAAATTGACGTGCGTGCACTGGTGTTTCAAAAGATGAGGATACCTCGCTTTCATTTCCGCTTTCCAATTCCCGTGTCATTTCTCTATAGCATGATTCCTCCACAAAACTTTAACTTGTGGTATGACCTTTCATGCAGTAGGACATGCTCCTTCCTATCCAAGATCTTGACAGTACCTCCTCATCATGTTAAGTCTTCGGCTATCTCGTCCTGTTCTAACTCAATAACGTGTTTCGTCGTCCACATATTTACGTAACATCGATCGTGAAAAACGTTATGAACACGCCATACTTGGTGGTAAAACGAGTCTATAGGCCACAGCTCCTATTCGATCGAGAATTTCAAATGGATTAATAAATCGAAGGTTTGAGCTTTCCTCACCTCACCGATTCTCGCTTTTAAAATAACAACTTCTTGCACCTCCTTTTCAAATTCATCATTCCAGGTGTGTAAGCTTGAATGACTTTTAACTTTATCGATTAAAAGTCGATTATACTCAGATATCATCACGTGCATCAGTATATCATCACGTGGGTACCTAGAGTTTTCATCTCCATCTCTATTATTTGTATATTATAACTGAAATGAGTCTTTGACAATATTGTACTTCGTGCTTGTATACGATCTTCTACTCAACACGTCACCTACCACGTTCGCTTTTCCGGGATGGCATGGTCGTAACATGTCTTTGAAATGAGTCTCCTCTTGAGTTCTTCGAAGCTCTTCCCACATTCCTTGCTCCATTTGAATTTTGTATCTCTATGAGTCGGCTACGATAATGGAATAGCGATTCGAGAATATCCTTCAACGAATCTCCGATAATAACCAACTAAGCCTCAAAGCTACGTGTTTCGATTCTCGACTTAGGTTGCTCTCAATCGCGACTCATATCCCAATCTTGGATAAACGTCACAATGACACCCTATCGCTTTACTATCGCATCGAATATGACGCCCCCTATAGAGAGTCTCTGGCTTAGGTGAATTCCACAAAGGAAATCACAAGATAAAGGCTCGGTACCAAATTCTATAGTTGAATTTTTAACTCCTCGAAGTTCAATAGAGCCATTCGATATGAGATTTTAGAAATGAGTTTTGTCTCGGGTTCAAAGTCGATACAAAATTTAATATCGACTTTGGGAGTAAGCCAATAAATTCTTGAAATACGTCGGGAAAAATCAATAACAAGAAGAATATTATTCAAATCGACGTGTCTTTATTCAAATCCATAACATGGACTAAGAAAACTTGACATCCGTAATAAACGAATGACTTCATGGCTTGATATGAAAATGTTTGACTACAATGGTTTGATTGCTTGAATTGAATAACAAAGTTGCTTAGAATATGAAAACTAACAACCTTACAAAAGCAATCAATTTGGCATGATGAGTAGTTAACCTTAAAATCACATCAAAAGCAAATATCTCTATAGAAATAAGGTTAACGTGTAATGTGATAGTGCTAACTTGAATCAAGCAAGATTTCTAAACAATGATGTAATGAAAGTTTCTCCTAACGGATTCTCCATAAATAGGTCAAAGTCTAATTTCTCCGTAGTCAAGTTCAAACGTTGAGCGCAAGCAAGAGAGATAAAAGAATGGGTAGAACCCAGATTCTAGTAAGGTATAAACTTTGCAAGAATTTATAATTAACTAACCTGCTAACTTCGTTCGGGTTCTCGTATTTTGACCGGCCACGACAAACGCTCTTCCGTGAATCGTTGACTTTAACTTTTACGGGACATCCTTTTGAGTCACCGCCTCACTGGATCGGGTTTCGATATCGCATAATCTCGGCGATATGTCCTTCTTTCCACAATTATAGCATACCTTAAACTGTTGTGGGCGGTTTGGGTGATATGTCCCTCTTTCCCGTGATTTGTAACATACTGACCGATGGTCTTTCTCCTCCTTGGAACGGGCTTGCCCTTTGGCCGACGTCTTCACATGGTCGTTGTTGAATCTCCTCTTTTAAAATCTCCTCCCAACTCGCTTCTTCTATTTTCACATAGCCACGATTACCACCAGAGTGGTTCTGCCTTTTGTCCGTATTCTTCTTTCTCCACTTGGTTATCGTTATTCGATGACTACTATCTTTGGTATGATCCTCGTTATGGTCCCTCGGTTGAACGTGACTCGTTATCTCGCTTCTAACAACCGAGCCCTGCTTACAACATCTGAATAGAGAGAAAATTTATGAGAAATGAGATATTGACGTATCTTGGGGTTTCAAACCTCTCGAAACATCCGCGTCATACGTTCCTCATTCTCCACCAAATGAGGTGCAAACTCGGATAACTCCGCAAACTTCGCCAGACCGACACCGTCATGTTATTCTCGCTCCAATCTAATAAACTCCACTTCCTTCATATGACGAATACTTTCGTGGAAGTACTTGTCATTGAACTGCTTCAAAACGTCTCCCCATGACATCTTTGAGTGCAATGAATGGAGTACGCTTCACGATTCCCACCGATGTCGCCTGCCACGAACATAAAGTAGCGAATGGAACCTTCGTTCCTCCGTGCATCCCAAGACATCGAATATCTTGGTAATTTGTTTGACCCATGTTTCGCCGTGATCGGATCTGCTTTCCTTAAATTACAGTGGTCCCAACTCTTTGAATCGCTTGGGCAGTGACCACCCGTGAATTGCTATCATTTCCTCCTCAGATTTTGAACACGAGTTTCCCTCGTCGATTTTGCATGAACTGCAAAAAGCTTCTAAACATCCCCTTCATCATCATCTGCTCAAATGGTGTTGTTCACGGGAGAAACATTGCCACTGTTCTGACGTTCTCCCTCGTTGGTGAGTCTGAGCATCTCCACGGTCTCATTTACACCACTATTAATATTCTCAAATCGACATTCTCAATTCATCGCATAAAACAAGGGTTAATTAAGGAAATCAATCACATAATATCCTATATCTTGACTAACTAACAAATAAGCTTAGGTAGGACACACTAGCAAAGGATTTACTCGCCTCTCCCCTCCTAGTTTTATTCCCCCATCTCCGCCAGAGATCATATCCCTAAGCTCGATACCAACCGTGACGACCCCAAAATAGGTCCATTCCATCCAACCCATTCTCAGTCGCCAAATACATGGGTAATGCGAAAACAACTACAACTTTATTATCACAACAATAAAAGCGTGAGTTTAAATACAAATATTATCTTCTAGACAATATTTATACTCAAATAAATCCTCATCACATTTATTGATACATTATTTTACAATAATGGTGAGGACTACTAAACAACTCTCTCTAGAACCTTCATTCCATACCCCGACTAATACTTCGCTACATTCTCGCCTCCCGAGAAGAAAAATGGAACAACATGGAAAAGGGTGAGCTCAACTAGCCCAAGAAGAATGTTATGACTAAGATAATATACAACAAATTATCGTTAGTCTCCAACAGGAAAAATCGATAGAATACAATAGACAACAAGTTTCAGATCAATATTCGCAATGAAATAATAATTCATAGAAGAGTTACGTGAGAGAATGAAATCTACTATAATCTATGAATTTAACGATCCATCATCAATATTTTATCCTCAGTAACATCAATCAATATTCATCTCAAATCAAATATTCATCTTTGCACTTCTGTGCCAAAGATATTCATCAATCGGTCATGTTCATCTCAACACTGCTCATCTTTGCACTAAAGGCCAAAGATATTCATCGATCATCGTGTTCATTTAAACACCGCTCATCTTTGCACTACTGTGCCAAAGATATTCTTTAGAAATCATTCATCTTTGCACTACATGTGCCAAAGATATTCAATAATATCATCATTTAAGACCGAGGATGATGAAAAATATTTTTAAAGAAACGAATCCAAAGAAACAAAATGACAAGAATTAAGGATTCGTACTTGGTTTTATCCACGTCCAAAAATACCTCAAAAATAATCATAGTGGTGTAAAATTCAAGAATGATCAAAAACATGGATACAATCAAAGCTAGTATCCGAAATAGATAGTTTAGACGAAAAGAAAAATTTTCATTTTTCTATTGAATAGTCTTCAAGATTCGTGAATAGTCAGAGTATCGTGAATAAATACCAGATATCGTGAATAGTAACTCGACACCAAAAGATAGAAATTCCAAAAAAACATCTTCACGCTTCATGAATAGTACTCGTGAATAGTAACTCATGAATAGTAACTCATGAATAGTAACCCGAACATGAAAAAGTTCCAAATTTGATAAAAGTTCCAACCAATATTTCAAAGATAATGATATTGAAGAATTAATATCATTTGAGAAGAAAATAACATCCCTTACCTCAAAGAATCAATTTTGGGAAGGAAAGGTCTAAGTGATGTTTGAATGAAACTTATCTTGAATAAAGAACTCTCAAAGTATCTAAATACTCACAAAATACGCTCAATAATATAGAGAGAAAGAGAGAAAACTTTGTTTACGGTGTGATTTTCAATTCTAACTTAGCCCTCTATTTATAGGAAAATGTTAGCCCGCAAAGCAGACTTGACTGCCACTTTGCGATGGCTTTACCTCGCTACTATTGCCACCCACCACATTTGAAATAAAATTCAGCACATTTTTTTTCACCAACCACAAGTGGGGCCCACTCAATTCTAGAATTTTCCACCAAAATCAATTATAAACCTAATTTCCTAATCCGACACCTCTTAAAATTCATAACAAATCATTCGTGAATTTTAACGGTTCAAAATTTGTGGACATATACTCAACTTATGTATGTATAACATACCCAAAATTACCACAATCCAACGGTTTGATTAAAATTATAACCCCATGATATATCTCAAAACCCCTTATTTAATTTTTAATACCTCCAATCCGATAAAATCTTGATAAAACACCTCAACATTAATTCCTTCATTAATAACCACATAAATAAATCCATCATTTATATTCATATAAAATAAATATTTCCTTATCATATGAATCAATAATTAATTATTCACAAATAATATTACGTAATCACATTTATGACAACCAGTCGTTCCCGTGAAAGAGGGGGGCTTTCAATAAGGATTCTCTCTTCTTGGCAAATTAGGTGACCAAACCTCTCCTTAGAATGAACTTTCTAGACATTGCCAATAATGTTATCTAATAATATTATTCAAATAATATGAATTATTGATCCGATAATGGGAATATCTTGTGCAATGACAATTATTGAAACAATAATAATATAAAATACCAACACGGCAATTATTGAATCAATAAAATAAACTATTGAACGATAATCACCGTAATAATTATTGAGTAAAGCCTTCACGTAAGGATCAATAATTCAACAATCTTGTCTTGATACTGCAATACCGCTTTTGTGCAACCACGCCGTATTCAGTATTTTAACCACCGGGTATTCCAACAGTTTTAATTGTGAATAACTACGATCTTAATTTGTAACAACTACGCAAGTATTTATAACCACCCAAACTTTGTGCGTTTTCCTCATCCAATCGCTTTCCGTTATGGGCTCACACATGGTCACACTGTCATTTGTCATTTAATATTCCCCAACAATGACGAATATTCCACGACCAAACGAATATTCCCCGACAAAGAATGAATATTTTATAACCACTTGCTTATTTTGAAATATTTATGTATTTTACCCATAACTAACCACATTAATCAAATCAACCCTTACTATTTCAAAATAATAAATAAAGGAAATTCCTTTTTATTTAAAAAAAATTTCGGGGTCTTACAACATAGATACAACAACATCATCAATACACATAACAACTGACAATTATGGGTCTTTAAAAATCTTGTCACACACGTTTAAAGGATTTCTGGGTTACCCAAAAATCACTTGGTCATGGTCGTTCAACCGACTTTGACCAAGAATAACTTTCAATACAAGCATTATTCGGTCCTGATTCAAACTCCAGAACACAGACATCATAACATACTTCACGATAAAACACTTAACGAACTAAAATAGTAAACAGGTAGTGTGACGCCCCCAAATCCGGGTATCTTCCAACCGGACAGATGGTGCTACACGGTGCTACAGTTCACATAAACATTCAATTGAAATGCCTCAAAAGAACGGATATGTCTTATATATATATCAAAAGAATATTTATATTCCCTCAGGTTATTTACAACCAATACATTGTCTTTGTCATAATATCAATATTATTCCTTACAAAACCTATACTATTACATATGCAATCTACGGGTTTGCCTTTGCCTTCCCTTTATCCTTGCCGGATCCATCGGTCCGTTCGGTCTTAGCTTCATTCATATGGTTCAAGCAAGAATAAGCCTAACTAGCTCAACAAGCACAACAATTCTAGGAAAATAGCATGCTTGAAACATAGGAATCGTATATCTTCAATAACTGAACAATAGTTACGAAGTACTATCGATAATTCAAAATAGCACTTCTTTTTATTCAAAACATTTTACAACAACAATATTCAAGAAACATCAATTCCGGTTCAAGACCGTAAGCATTTCATAAGTACTTTGAAAAATATATCCCGGCACGAAGTCCATAAGTCCGACATAGCTTACGAGCACGTCTTGGTGATCAGTCTATAGTACTCTATGTTGATCAACACTACATTCATTAAACGTGTATACGTTTAAGTTGTGGCAACCTCACGTGTTCTGCTGTTTGACGACAAAAAAAGTTTAGCATATTCAGTCTACTTTTGAAAACCACAACAATATTAGTTTGGTAAATCCTTATCAACACTTGATAGAATAACATAGCATACGTCTAGCCGAAAGGATTGGCTTCGACTTCCTCAGATACTAACTCATGCGAAGAATACATGAATCACAAAGACTTGTCCAGATCGAACTGATACAAGGGTTAGAGTACTTGCCTTTAGCGTCTGCTTATAGATATAACACGTGCACTTTACGTCTTTAAGGTCTCTTCATTAGATGATAGCATAACATAGAACATTAGGTCATGAATGATCACACATGGTTCCTAACGAATCTTACCCTCCTTCTCAATCTAAATACGTATTAGATTTGTTATTATAGGTCCCGGCTTTCCATTATGTCATTCTTACGTTCATAAGTAATTGACTTAATCTTAACCCTAAGTGTGCATACTTAAGGTTTAATATGTCTTAACAATGTTTCATTAAGATCTTTATTTAATTGATTATCAATTACTCTTCATGTTTAATTTGTAAACATCCTTTATTATCTAGGTTATAAAGTCAAAATGGCTATACGGCGGGCTATTACACTAGTGCCGATCTTTGTGTTATATGTCGTATTGCGGCAGAGTTTCTTGCGAGGTTGAGGGCCATTTTAGCGCCGGCAACTCTATGGGCTTATTTGCCTTGGGCTGGCTTGCCGCTTACGGCCCAACTTTCGCGCGCACCATACAACTTGGACAGATTTTTCAAAAGTTGAGATTCCCGTACTCGTAACTTCTTCGTTATAAGTCCGAATTGATTCGTTCAAGAGCCTACGGGTCACAAATTACGTTCTCTATGCGTTCACGCAAGAATTTCATCTATTTTACTTCATTTGCTAAAATTTCACTTATTAGTCCATTTTAACAAAAACGATAAACATTTGTGAACGTTCAACGCTCGTTTCTTCGTTCTAAGTTAAAATCCAGCCATTTTCGAGTCCGCAACTCTATAATGCCAAATATGACTTGTCTCCATCGAAAACCAATGTTTACGACTTCAAACACAAAATACGACTTCCATTCCGAAAATTTCACGAATTCGACGATTATCGTCTAATTGTGTAAATTCCGGTGAAACCTCATTACCAATCATTCCAGGTGGATTTTTAATCAACATATAGACATTTCAAGTTACTTATTACACCAACTTATTATCAAAGTATGTTTTGACTTATTCTCATAAGTCATTGACTTATTTAACTTATTATCTACAAATTCTCATGCTTATGACTTACTATGAACTTAAATCCATCAATCAATGTTCTCATACTATATTGAGTCTACTAACATCATATGGCAAGTTTTGTACAAAGTTATCAACTTAATTTAGTTCAAGGTACTAATTCCTTTTATTCAGCTTAAGTTCATTGCTTAACCACTTCCCATATGTTCTTAATATATATGTTCATTAGGTTACACTTCTCTTATCACCCTACTATGATAGAGATGGAAGAGACAAGATAATTTACCTTTGATGAATTAGTACTTCTTCTTTGAAAACTAACAATGGAAGGTTTAAGCTTCAAAGTGCTTTTGGGCTCTAACAAATAAGTTGCTTATGAGAGAGGAGTTTGTTGGATGAAAGTTTAACAAGCAAATTAAGAAATCCAAGCTTGCTATTTATAGAGGGCTAAGGTTGGGGCATAATGGTCTTTATGTCATCCCACCTCCTTAAACTAACCTCCTTACTATTCATTTACTTAATCCCTAAGTTTACTTGCTAACCAATACTCTTATCTCTTACTTGGTTATAAATAAAGTTCTTGCCCATCAAGACTCCCCATATTAACATGGTTTGCTCCATGGATCATGGCTATTTCATTGGACTTGCATTAATAATAGTTTGGGCTTCACTTTATAAACCACTTGGGCTTAGTATAAATCCTACATAGGTTTACATCTTTAAGCTTATGGACTTATATTTATACCAAGTTACATTAATTCATTTTATTAGGTTTTAATACCTACATTCTCAATTTAAGTCCGCATGCGAATTATTGCGTTTTGCATACCTAGATTATTATTACATAATCCATCTCGCCTCGATATTCTAATGTTACGTATTTCTCGAAAGTTCAAAAATCATTCCCGAGCGATAAACGGTGAATAGTGTTTTTCGTAAACTTTCTCGGAAAACTTTTATTTTCCTCTTGGAAATTCAAACACTTTAATTCATTCATGTGGTTCAAATACTACGATATTCCGGCATTTCTAGGTTATAGAACGACATACCTCTTATTAACACATATAATAACAAATAATATTATTTTATTCATTATTTAATTCTTTCAAATATTTTACAAAGGATCTGAATTTCTCGGTCGTTATATTCTTCCCCCCTTATAAAGATTCTGTCCCCAGAATCTCGCCCTACACTACTCAAACAAAAGAGGATAATTTTTCTTTATCTTCTCTTCCAATTCCCACGTTGCTTCCTCGACATCGTGGTTCTTCCATAACACCTTTACTGACGATATTACCTTGTTTCGCAGAACTTGCTCTTTTCTATCGATGATTTGAATTGGCATCTCTTCATATGTTAAATCCTTCTCGATTTGAATAGGCTCAAATTCTATCACGTGCTTATAATCCGATTTGTAAGGACGTAACACTGAAATGTGAAATACATTATGTATTCGTTCTAGGTCTGGAGGTAACGCTACCCTATAAGCTACCTCACTTACCCGTTCTAATACCTCAAAAGGTCCAATAAACCTTGGGCTTAGTTTTCCCTTCTTTCCAAAGCGTATCTTTCCTTTCTAGGGAGATACCTTTAGAAATACGTACGAGCCTACCTCAAACTCTCTATTCTCTCGATGTAAGTCTGCATATTTCTTTTGTCTGTCTTGAGCTGCTACGAGACGCATACGTATCAACTTCACTACATCCGTTGTTTGCTGCACCAATTTTGGTCCTAGCATTCGGCGTTCTCCCATTTCATCCCAATACAATGGCGTTCTGCATTTCCTTCCATACAAAGCTTCATATGGCGGCATACCTATGCTTGCATGATAATTGTTGTTATACACAAATTCTACTAATGGCATACGATCATCCCAACTACCCTTGAAATCCATGACGCAAGATCTCAACATATCTTCTAACGTCTGAATTGTCCTCTCGCTCTGTCCATCGGTTTGTGGATGATATGCCGTACTCAATTTTAACTGCATCCCCAACTGCTCTTGAAGACTTCTCCAAAAGTTTGATGTGAATCGTGGGTCACGATCTGACACTATCGAAACAGGTGCTCCATGTCTGGAAATAATTTCCTTAACATAGAGTGTAGCTAACTGATCTAAGTTATACTTAATTCGAATTGGCAAAAAGTGAGCCGACTTCGTCAACCAGTCCACTATTACCCAAATCGCATCATATCCCTTCTGAGTCGTCGGAAGTCCCACTACAAAGTCAATCGTGATATGCTCCCACTTCCACTCCGGAATCTCTAATGACTATAACAAGCCACTTGGTCGTTGATGTTCGGCTTTAACTCTTTGACAAGTCAAGCACCTACTCACATACTCGGCTATTTCTCTCTTCATGTTTGGCCACCAAAAACTCTGTTGAAGGTCTTGATACATCTTAGTACTACCAGGATGAATCGAGTACCTCGAACTATTTGCCTTTTGTAAAACTTGCTCCTTTAATTCTGTCTCATTCGGAACCCAAATTCTTCCTTCAAATCTTAATAATCCCTCATTATCAAGACTAAACTTAATATCTTTTTCATTGGTCAACCGCTTCTTCATCTGGTCACACTCATCGATTTTGAGCTGTACCTCCTTGACTCTCTCTACGATAGTAGACTGAATCTCCGTCGCAAACAGTCTCTGATCCGCCTCAATTAGTAACTTCACCTGTAACTCCATCCTAGCCATCTCTGTTATTAACTTAGTTTGAGCTGTTAACATAGACAACTTCTCCCGACCCTTTCTACTTAAGGCGTCGGCCACTACATTGGCTTTTCCAAGGTGATACAGGATTTCACAGTTGTAATCCTTTATCAACTCCAGCCACCTCCTCTGTCTCATGTTAAACTCCTTATGTGTGAAGATATATTTTAGACTCTTATGGTCTGTGTATATCTCACACTTTTCCCCATAAAGATAATGTCGCCATATCTTTAAGGTAAACACCACTGCGGCCAGTTCCAGATCATGAGTAGGGTAAACTTTCTCATAATCCTTCAACTACCTAGATGCATACGCAATAACCTTGCCATGCTACATGAGCACGCAACCAAGTCCTTTATGCGAAGCATCGCTATAAACTACGAAATTTCCTGTGTCATCGGGCAATGACAAAATAGGCGCTTCACTCAACTTCTTCTTCAGTTCTTGAAAACTATCGTCGTATTTCTCAGTCCATACATACTTCACCGTCTTCCTCGTCAAGTTAGTCAACGGAGTAGCTATCTTCAAAAAGTCCCGAATGAACCTCCGATAGTAACCCGCTAACCCTAGGAAACTCCGCATCTCAGTCGGCGTTTTCGGTTGTTCCCAATTCATCACGACTTCCACCTTCGCTGGATCTACTGAAATCCCCTCATGGTCAATGACATGACCTAAAAACTGTACCCTCTCTAACCAAAATTCACACTTAGTGAACTTCACATATAACTTCTCCTTTCTTAATGTCTCCAACACTATTCTTAGGTGTTCAGTATGATCTTCTGGCGTCTTAGAATAAACTAGAATATCATCGATAAATACCACGATGAACTTGTACAAATATTGTTTGAACACTCTGTTCATCATGTCCATAAATGCAGCAGGTGCATTAGTCAACCCAAATGACATCACCAGAAACTCGTAATGACCATAACGAGTTCTGAATGCTGTCTTTGGCACGTCCTCATTTCGAACCTTCAGCTGATGATACCCCGTCCTTAAATCTATTTTGGAAATTTTTTTTGCCCCCTTCAACTGATCAAAAAGATCATCGATCCTGTGCAACAGATACTTATTCTTTATCGTTAACTTGTTCAACTCTCGGTAGTCGATACAAAGTCTTAGCGATCCATCATTCTTCTTGACAAACAGTACTGGTGCTCCCCACGGCGAAACACTCGGTTGAATGTACTTCCTATCCAACAATTCCTATAACTGTACCATCAACTCCTTCATCTCCACTGGCGCCATACGATACGGTGCCACAGAAAGCTGGTGCCGCTCTCCGCACACAATATCTATTACTGAACTTCGGTCTCCTATCCGTAGAAGACCCAACAACTCACTTGGAAATACATCCATGAACTCATTCACTATAGGTATTTGTTCCATGGTTGCTCCCATTCTCTGGGTATCAACCACATGACACAAATAGCCTACACACCCCTTCCTCAATAATTTCCTAGTTTGTGTCATGGTAAGACAACACGAACGTCTCGGTGATTTATTCCCGTAAAATATTACATGAGATTGTTTTAATGTTTTAATATTTACGCATTTCTTTTGACAATCTATAATTGCCTCGTGATTAATCAACCAATCCATTCCAAGGATTACGTCGAATTCTCCTAACTTTATCGGTATCAGATCTACCGATAATTTACAACCTCGTATGTCTTCACAATAATTCTTATGAATATCTTCAACATGAATTATCTCTTCGTTGGCTACCTTAATGTTTAAAGGTATAGGCAACTTTTTGGGAAGTAATCCTAATCGTCTAGCAAAATCACATTCGATAAACGAATAAGTAGCGCCCGAGTTAAACATCATGTATGCATTTAAGTCGTTGATCGGAATAATACCTGCGACTACATCCCCCGAGGCCATTGCGTCTTGGACGATTATATTAAAGGTACGGGCCATCGGTCTACCCGGCTACACTGGACCCCCAATAGTTAACTTACCACTATTGGTGCCCCTATTCCCGTCTGTCCCCTTCTTTGGACAGTTCTTTACCATGTGGTCAGTTGATCCACATACAAAGCATCCATGATTCTTCTTCGGGCTTGGGCAGTTTGGTGCAATATGCCCCTCCTGTCCGCAGTTATAACACACGGCCTTACCTTTGAGATAGACTCCTAAATGAGTCTTCCCGCAGGTCTTGCAGGCCTCCATCCTCCTTTTCAGGTCCCCTAGTTTCACTACGGGATTCCCCGAGCTACTCACCTTCCTCTTATACCCTTCGCCACTCCCGCTGGCACCTTCAACCTTTATTCCCCCATCCACTTCCCATTAATTTTCTTGTCCTTGTGGTATTGGCTCAACGACTCACTACCACCTTCGGCAATTATTTCCTTCTCTAAAATAATTCCAAAGGAAGTACTTTGGCACACAGAGATACGGTTATAGAGCCAGGGTTTCAGGCCCTGCTCGAACCGTCGAGCTTTCCTCACCTCGGTATCCACTTGGTGTGGAGCGAACCTTGCCAGATCATTAAACTTGGTGGCGTATTGGGGAACCGTCATGTCCCCTTGCTTCAACTCTAGAAACCACATCTCCATCCTTCCCTGCATGCTCGTGGGAAAATAGTTCTCGTAAAATATTTCCTTGAACCTCACCCACGTTCCCATCTATTCCGGCCCTAGCCTGATTGGCCTCCCACCAAAAGTTGGCCTCTCCCTTCATCATGTAGGTTGCAAAGGCAACCTTTTGGGCCTCGTCGACATTTGCTATCACAAATGCCTTCTCAATCTCCTTCACCCATGTTTGGGCTTCGATAGGGTCCGTAGTTCCTTTGAACTCCGGCGGACCCACACTCTTAAAGTCCTTGAATGTAGTAGATCGTACTACACCAGGGTTTACGGGGATATTAGCCCCAGTTTGATTAAATGCTGTGGTTAAAAGGTTTAAAAATTCTTGCATGGGGTTAACCGGACCTCCCTCCGGTTGATTTGTGTTTGCACCTTAGTTACGTGGTACTCTTCTTGGCTGCATTTTGCTGTTACAATAAACACATATTTCGTTATTATTCATTTCTGGCCAGTTAGTTATTATTCAATGTTAAACAATAACTTAAACATTTGTTACTCCACATTTTTTTGAAAAAGAAAACTAATATTAATTCATTGTAGTATAATACTACATTGGTTACATAACACAGCCTAAGTCGAATACATTACTTTCCCGCCATTGCTTTCCAAAAATTGGGATTTACAAAAGACTACCCTTAATTATACAAAAGAGGGTTTTACGTCACTACTAGATACAAAATATGTGCATATCTAACGACTCTAGTCACTACTAGATAACATTTGCCTTAAGGCATTTTCAAAATCTGCCTTGGCAAGACCGGCAATAATATCACGGCTGATAGTATGCCGTGTCTGCCCTGCCTCTACGGGGTAACCAGCTACCTGCAACTGGAAATCTTCATGAGAATTCCTATGGATATAGGACATTCTCCCTATCTTCTGCTTCTTGGTCTTTAGCTCTTCCCTGAGCTCAAAGACCTCCTGTTTCAACCCATGGGCCTTATCCTTGGCCAAAACCCTTTCGTCATGTTCCTGGTCCCACATGGACTCCACGTCCGTCTTATTCTCTATAACAGCTTGGAGCTCTGCTTTCAGCTCCTTAACCTCCTGGCAGTAATGGATATTCCTATCTATCACTGACATGAATAATGACATCATTGACTCCCCCAGAGCCGTCTCCGCTGTTATAGCTACTGGGTTGAAGGACACTGCTTCCACTTCCTCTTCTATCATGCCATCAAATACTGACATGAGATCTAAACTTTCTGAGTTTCCAGACTCAACCATGACAATCTCGGGATCTGCCGCTATGGGACTCAGT
This sequence comes from Panax quinquefolius, assembly GCA_020205615.1. Lineage (NCBI taxonomy): Eukaryota > Viridiplantae > Streptophyta > Magnoliopsida > Apiales > Araliaceae > Panax > Panax quinquefolius. Next base: position 82,267 of record JAINUW010000492.1, on the reverse strand, counting down.
ATAATCTCTACCTGATTAACCGATTCTTCACTGACTACTTGTACATCTCTATTTTCTCCTGACATCTACAACAACACAAAAGTTTGATTAGTACACGTTAGTAGAATAATAAAAACACATAACATATATAATGTATTTTTATAAGGTTAACTTCCATATTTTATTCTTTGACTTTTCTTAAGGTTATGACTTAAGGTTTTATTTTCCCCCCTTAAGTTTTATAACCTAATGCTCTGATACCAACATGTGACGCCCCCAAATCCAGGTATCTTCCAACCCGACAGATGGTGCTACACGGTGCTACAGTTCACATAAACATTCAATTGAAAAGCCTCAAAAGAACGGATATGTCTTATATATATATCAAAAGAATATTTACATTCCCCAGGATCTTTACAACTAATACATTGTCTTTGTCATAATATCAATATTATTCCTTACAAAACCTATACTATTACATATACAATCTACGGGTTTGCCTTTGCCTTCCCTTTATCCTTGCCGGATCCATCGGTCCGTTTGGTCTTAGCTGCATTCTTATGGTTCAAGCAAGAATGAGCCTAACTAGCTCAGCAAGTACAATAATTCTAGGAAAATAGCATGCTTGAAACATAGGAATCGTATATCTTCAATAACTGAACAATAGTTACGAAGTACTATCGATAATTCAAAATAGCACTTCTTTTCATTCAAAACATTTTACAACAACAATATTCAGTAAAACATAATTTTTGGTTCAAGACCGTAAGCATTTCATAAGTACTTTGAAAAGGATATCCCGGCACGAAGTCCGTAAGTCCGACATAGCTTACGAGCACGTCAAGGTGATCAGCCTATAGTACTCTATGTTAATCAACACTACATTCATTAAACGTGTATACGTTTAAGTTATGGCAACCTCACGTACCTGTCGTTTGACGATAAAATAGTTTAGCATATTCAGTCTACTTTTGAAAACCACAACAATATTAGTTTGGTAAATCCTTATCAACACTTGATTGAATAACATAGCATACGTCTAGACGAAAGGATTGGCTTTGACTTCCTCAGATACTAACTCATGCGAAGAATACATGAATCACAAAGACTTGTCCAGATCGAACTGGAAACAAGGGTTAGAGTACTTGCCTTTAGCTCCTGCTTATAGATATAACACGTGCACTTTACGTCTTTAAGGTCTTTCATTAGATGATAGCATAACATAGAACATTAGGTCATGAATGATCACACATCATTCCTAACGAATCTTACCTACCTTCTCAATATAAATACATATTAGATTTGTTATTACAGGTCTCGACTTTCCATTACGTCATTCTTACTTTCATAAGTAATTGACTTAATCTTAACCCTAAGTGTGCATACTTAAGGTTTAATATGTCTTAACAATGTTTCATTAAGATCTTTATTTAATTGATTATCAAATACTCTTCATGTTCAATTTGTAAACATCCTTTATTATCTAGGTTATGAAGCTGGTGATACAGCGCCGACTATTGCACTTGGTGCCGCGCTGCGGCATCACCACTTCATGTTAAAAAATCCGGACTTTGTGTGCGGCACAGCGAAGTCTTTGTTTATATGTCGTATTTGTGGCTTGAGTTTGCGGTGAGGAGGGCCATTTTACGCTATGACACGAACTTATTTGTTTCTTGAAATTTGCCATGCCGCCATCTCTCATGCACCGTAAAATTTGGACAGATTTTTCAAAAGTTGAGATTCCCGGACTCGTAACTTCTTCGTTATAAGTCCGAATTGATTCGTTCAAGAGCCTACGGGTCACAAATTATGTATTCTATGTGTTCACGCAAGAATTTTATCTATTTTACTTTGTTTGCTAAAATTTCACCTATTAGTCCATTTTAACAAAAACGATAAACGTTCGTGAATGTTCAACGCTCGTTTCTTCGTTCTAAGTCGGAATTCGGCCATTTTCGAGTCCACAACTCTATAATGCCAAATATGACTTGTCTCCATCAAAAACCAATGTTTACGACTTCAAACACAAAATATGACTTCCATTCCGAGAATTTCACGAATTCAACAATTATCGTCCAATTGTGTAAATTCTGGTGAAACCTCATTACCAATAATTCCAGGTGGATTTTTAATCAATATATAGATATTTCAAGTTACTTATTACACCAACTTATTATCAAAGTAGGTTTTGACTTATTCTCATAAGTCATTGACTTATTTAACTTATTAACTACAAATTCTCATGCTTATGACTTACTATGAAGTTAAATCCATCAATCAATGTTCTCATTCTGTATTGAGTCTACTAACATCATATGTCAAGTTTTGTACAAATTATCAACTTAATTAAGTTCAAGGTACTTATTCCTTTTATTCGGCTTAAGTTCATTGCTTAACCACTTCCCATTGTTCTTAACATATATGTTCATTAGGTTACACTTCTCTTATCACCCTACTATGATAGAGATGGAAGAGACAAGATAATTTACCTTTGATGAATTAGTACTTCTTCTTTGAAAACTAACAATGGAAGGTTTAAGCTTCAAAGTGCTTTTGGGCTCTAACAAATAAGTTGCTTATGAGAGAGGAGTTTGTTGGATGAAAGTTTAACAAGCAAATTAAGAAATCCAAGCTTGCTATTTATTGTTGGTTATAAATAAAGTTCTTACCCATCAAGACTCCCCATATTAACATAGTGTTTTTCGTAAACTTTCTAGGAAAACTTTTATTTTCGTCTTGGAAATTCAAACACTTTAATTCATTTACGTGGTTCAAATACTACGATATTCCGGCATTTCTAGGTTAAAGAACGACATACCTCTTATTAACACATATAATAACAAATAATATTATTTTATTCATTATTTAATTCTTTCAAATATTTTACAAAGGATCCGAATTTTTCGGTCATTATAGGTAGAGATATAAGGCCACTGACATTCGTTGTCAGAATACAAAATAACTTTTTCCCAGATTTTGAAAAACACCAAATCCGAGCCTTTAGATGTTATGGATCTAACATCTAGCAACCCAAATCCTCATTACACACTATATATAACATGTTTTAACACAGAATCATAACATCTAACAACTGATTAATGGTCAGATTTTCAAGCTAGGGTTTATACCTTTATTTTGATCAATCTTGATCTTAGGGTTCTGATTTGATATAGATGTTAGCGGGGCTCTGTTTGGGACTGGTCTAGCTATTAATTTCGTGGGTCTTGTTGATAGAAAAGTGAGTTGGGTGTTTGAACAAAAATGGGCATAAAAGTGGCTTTCTCTCTCTCTTGAATCTATATATAATGTGTTGTAATGCATGTATCTCATAAAATAAGGTTGATTGCTGGCTGATATCAGTCACATTGCAAGTCAATGGTTGTTCACCAACCACATTATAGCTAGATTTACAAGGTTTGTATAATAATGCAACAAGGGGTAAAATTGTCATTAGCCCTATGAATTTAATGGCATTTTGGTCATTGGTCTAACCCTTAGGGTTTGACCCTAAGGTTAGCACAAATTTGAAATTCTAGGATTTTTATTTAGGGTTTAAAAATAAAATAAAAATTAACTTTCTAATTTTTGAAAATTAGGGTTTCCTAATTATGTTTAATTTTTTAATTACATCATACATGAATATTAGGGTTTTAATGTCCACTAATTATAATTACCTTGCCAATTTAGCAATTAGGGCTCTAATTTGATAATTAGGGTTACTAATTTTAAAATTAGGGCTTACAACTATTATTTAGGGGTTTTCCAAAATTAGGGTTTCTAATAGAAAATTAGGGTTTTACAAATACTTAGGGTTTCTTGATATTATTAGGTTTCCCCAAATTATGAATTAGGGTTTCCTAATTAACATAATAATTTACTAAAATAATAACTAGGGTTATGATTTTAATAATTAGGGTTTCAAATTGGAAACTAGGGTTTCTAATTTAAAATTAGGGTTTCTAGACAATAATTAGGGTTTACCTAATTAGCATAATATAATAATGGTTATAAATCATGTACCACCATTTCCTATCCACCACAAACTACGGTTTGAGTTTTAAGTTAAGGTTTAACGAATTAATGCTACCGTTTTGACATACCCCAACATAATTGACCAACCATTATATGTGCGTTCATACATTACATATTATAGCATTGAAAAATCAAAAATATAATTATTATTATATTATTATTCTCATTCCTTATCCATATCCAAAATTTGGGTTTTATTAAAATAATACTTGGATTTTTCATGCTACCTTAAAACTGTTTCACACATTATCCTTACACACATAACATACATGCTTATAACACTGAAATATAATTAATATTATATTATTATCCTCTTTCCTTATTCCAAACCCAGAATTAGGGTTTGGATTCTATATCCCATTTAATATTCATATATCGCCATTATTAAGTTAAAATAATTAACTTAATTAATCTGAAATAAATTCATATAATAAAATATTTATTATAATCATTTCATATATTATTTAAATAATATATAATTATATTTTCATGGAAATAAATAATAGAAACATTTCTACTATACAAGTAATTATTAATATAATTTATAATAATCAATAATTCTTAAATAAAATTATTTGTAAACATTTATGTAATAAATATATTTTTATTTATTACATAATTACATACACACATTATCTTGTACAAATCTTCATCCTTAAAATAATAATAAAAAAATTTATACGCAAAATTTCTGATTTAATTATATAGAAAATATCGGATCGTTACATTCACCCTCCCTTATAAAGATTCCGTCCCCGGAATCACCGTTTTAAAACCTATACATACCATGGTACATAACATACACAATCATTGCGAGTAAATCTCGATAAAAATTGATCGAACTGATCTTTAACTATTCAGCATAAAGCTTATCTATCTGATTATACGGAAAATTGATTTCTAATAGAACTCAATTTCCTCCTTCAAAAATAATTTATAAAATATTTTACTATATATAAGAAATAAAATTGGTTTGAGTAATACCTGGAGTTGCATCCCCAGCTGCTACAGTTTCTTGAACGGTTATGTTGAAGACGCTTGCAGTTGATTTCGTTGGTTTGATTGTTGATGTTGGTCCCGTCGTTGCCAATGTCCTGCTAGCATTTTCCCGTATTCGCATTCCTTGCCTCCTTTCTCCTTCTTGGAAAGTCTTCCACCTTATACTCCATTGATTCACACTTAAAACACACAGACCTGCCCTTTATCTCCTTTCCTTTTATCGTATAGGTGACAAAACTATCTTTTGCTTTCGTTATCCTAGTTATCACAAATGCATCAATAGGGTCAGTTGATCTTCTGAATCCTGGCAGTACGATGGTTTTGAAGTCTTTGACGTTCGTCGATCGATTATTTGGTTGATCTTCCGGCGACTGGTATTCCGTTCTGCATAGTTTGATCGTGTATATTCATAAATTTCGTATATCGGGTCCGTTGTCTTTCGACTTTGTTGATGTGTTCTTCTTCTGTATTTTCATTTTCATCTCCTTGGCGGCATTATCATAATTTATTCTTTATTCTAAGCCTTATCGTATACGTATAATCATATAACACGAAATTCTATATTTATCATGTACTCAAAATATTATATATTTTAAAATTTTAGTTTTCTGCATTAACTAGTACTCATATACTTAACTACTATCTTTATACCAACTTATTTCATTAATCCCATATAAATTCATATTCATAGCACTTGACATACCATAACACATACTGCTTTAATCATCCGCTATCCCTTTATGACTCAAAAGTCGGGAATCGCTACCACAACTTATACAAAATTTGAAAAATATTACCTTATACAAACGTACCTATCATATACATAACATATAATCATACCTATTCAAGTAATACTAGTACTACTTATTTCTTACGCCTCCACTAAGGATTAATTGCTTAGAAATCTGTCTATTCCCATTATCCTCAATAATCCATTCACACCTAACTACACCTATTTCGTCCAACTTACCATACATTATGAGTTTAATAACTCACCACAAACATATGAGTTTAAGAACTCGACTTTGACCACATATTCTTTAACTATACTTTACATATCAGTCATACTATCGTTTCAGGGACCGGTACTATACTTTTCAAAACAACCACCTCATTGAGGTAGCTTTCAATGTGAGCCTCTATTTCAGCTATTGGCTTTGATATTGGCTCGGGGGTATGGGTTTGATCCTTCTTTATGACCTGAGGGTATCCTAATCCTTATCTATCTGACATCTACACACCTAATTAAGTTATCCTGATTATCAACTAATATATACACACATCAAATAATGGCTTTATACAAGTTATCTTTTATTTTGTTTGACGATGAACTAGTTCAATTCATCTCCCATTTTTAAACTCTATATGAGTTATTTGTATTTTCAACGTTTCCCTCTGTTCCAAGGTTATAGCCTAAGGTCTAGCACACCTAAGGTTTTTAACCCTAAAGCTCTGATACCAACTTGTAAAGCCCCCAAACTCGGGTACTTGAAACCCGAACTCGGTGCTTCACGATACCATTTCTATGAGCGGAATAATACTAATAATAATAACAATAATATAAAAATCCAACTTAATTTATATTTATCAGAGTCTAATCCCAATTACGCAACCTTTACTATAATTCTTTACATGATATATAATACATATCATTGTCTATATATTGTTTAACTATTACAAAAGACACCATTAAACATGTTCTGTTTGCTTTCCTTTTCACTTGTTCTTGACTAAACCTTCGGGTTGATCATGCCTAGCTGAAAACATTTAAATTTAAGCAAGGATTAGCATTTGGGTGCCCAACAAGTAATAACAATTATGAATATAATTAGCTGAAAGAAATAAATGTTTTCTTTGTACTTCACTTCTACAACGAATTTATAGTTGTGAAGTAAACTGAACCGATAATAACAACATAACAATTCTATCTCAAATTTTTGAAACTACGTATTGACTATATATATAGGTATTAGTCGACAGATTATGAACAAATTTTTTTTTAGTTTTCGCTAAGGTTTAGCAGAACTTCATCTGCAAACCGTCATAACTTATGGGCGTTAGGTTGTATTTCCCATGGGCCCTGTATTGATCAATACTACATTGCAAGAACGATATTATCCTTCACTCTGTCCGCCTTGGGCGCATAAAAGTTTTCCCGTGATCGAGATGTTCATACTTAGTCTGGAATCCGAACCAAAATAATTTGATTGGATACAAAAAGGTTTTATTATATTCAACGATATTTTAAAATTTGTGGCTAGCTGGTCAAATAGCTTAGACGTATATATATATATATATATATCAAAATGTGATTATATACAATGATTATCCAAGTGGGGACACTTGTGTAACCATGTTTAGAAATTAGCGAACAAAATATATATCTGAATTACCATATACTAACATGTTGATAAATAATGATCGGTTATCGAATATATCACAATAGGGTTAATAATATAACATAATAATAATATAATTCTGAAACTTCTTACTTATGTCCATTGCATAAAGGAAATGCAAAGGTAAGATACTTGCCTGATGCACTGCTTATAGTTCGTAACTTAGTTCTATCTTTATATAACACCTATCAGTAATAAGATCATTTGATCGATTAGAATAACATACTATAACACATAGCACTTCATTTCACAGTCAGCGCATAACCTAATCACATTGTCACATATGTTTAACAACCATTGAATCACAAATAAACACATATCTAATCAAATTATCTAAGTCTAGATTAATTTCTGAAACATGTCAGTATACCGACAGCTTTATCGGGTAATTATCGAGTCTAAGACTCTATCCTGTAATTCAATATCTGTAAGTATCAGTCATATTATTTTTAAATGACTTATAATAATTTTTAAACATTTATTATAATTAATCATGAATTTTCAAACACCGGAATCATTATTAAATGATTTAAATACTAAATAATTCAATTATCATTAATATTTAATTAATATTAAACTATTATTTGAAACCATTGCCTAAATGTTAAAGTTATTTATAATAACTCAAAATACTTTTAAAGTATTAATATTATCCTTAAATTATTTTTTAAAAGAATTAAAATCACCTTCAAATAATCACCATTAATATTTAATTATTAATGTCTTATTCATCAAAATATAAAAGTTTTTAATAATAACTTAAAATATTTTTAATCCATTTATTTCCTTTTTAAATGATTTTTAAATCAATAAAACTATTTTTAAATTATTTATTTAATATTATTATTAAATAACTCTAATATCATTTATAATAAATTAATAATCATTAATATTAAATTATTAATGAAATTATCCTTTAAATATTAAAAGTTATATTTTATAACTTAAAATATCTTTAAACACTTTATTTTCATTTAATATGATTTTTATAATATTAAAATCATTTTAAAACTAATTTATTTAATATAATTATTAAATAAATTTAACATCATTAATAGTAAATAATTAATGAGATTTTCCTTTAAATATTGAAAGTTATATTTTATAACTTAAAATATTTTAAACTATTTATTTTCATTTAAAATGATTTTTCTAATATTAAAATCATTTTTAAATTAATTTATTTAATATAATTATTAAATAAATCTAATATCATTAATATTAAAATATTAATATTTTCATGACAAAATATCAAAAGTTATATTTATAACTTAAAATACTTTTATAACCTTTAAATCATTTTTCTATAATTTTAAATCATTAATTCTATTTTTCATAATTTATTTAATATATTTATTAAATAACTTAAATATCATTAATATTAATTTATTAATGAATTTCTTCACAAAATATTAAAAGTTATCAAAAATAACTTAAATTATTTTCTTATACCATAATATAATTTTAAATGATTTTTCATGTATTAAAATCATTTTTAAATAATTTATTTAATATTATAATTAAATAAATTTAATACTTTTAATATTCCAAAAATATTAAATATTTATGAAATATATTCAAAATAATTAAAACTAATTTTCGGATTTTAAAATAATTTTTATTGATTTATTTTGTATTTTTAATAATTAAAACTAATTTTTCTATTTATTTAATAAAATAATTAATTTTAATAATAAATAATCATTAAAGGACCTATAGCGGACAGGCACCGTCGCTATAGGTGTTCTTGAGCTGTTCTTGGCCAAACCCAGAAATTCATAACAGTTTGTAGGATAGGGGGTTTGACCACTCATAAATTCATGATTGCCAAGTTTCTTGTTGGTATAAAGTGTTAGTATTGTAGTATCTATGTAATACTAGAATCCAAATCAAGTTTCATGGCCCAAACATAACGAATCAGAGAGATCTTAACCCTCAAAAACCTTGTCAGAGCTGTTCTTCATTTCTGGGTTTTCCAAAAATGAAGAACAGTTAATACTGCCTTCTTTCGATCTTTGTGACTTTTTGTACATGTATGATTTATGTGATCTAATACGTTAAGTGTGTAGACAACATGCATGTGAACAAATATAACACATAACATAGATTTAACAACAACAAACAAAGCAGATCTTATTGGGTCAAACATTGTCAGAAACAATGTTCTTACATTTTCTGGAAATTCCAGAAATCAGAAATTGTGACCACATAGTCTACTTTGACCATCCACTCTCTTTAATCAGTTTATAATTTGAGTAATATAAAGATACTGACATAAAGTCCACATAGCAGGCTACAACATAGATACAACAACATCATCAATACCCATAACAACTGACAATTATGGGTATTTGAAAATCTTGTCAGACACGTTTAAAGGATTTATGGGTTACCCAGAAATCACTTGGTCATGGTTGGTCAACCGACTTTGACCAAGAATAACTTTCAATACAAGCATTATTCGGTCCTAATTCAAACTCCAGAACACAGACCTCATAACATACTTCACGATAAAACACTTAAACAACAAAAAACAGTAAACAGGTAGAGATCTAAGGCCACTAACATTCGTTGTCAGAATACAAAATAACTTTTTCTCAGATTTTAAAAAACACCAAATCCGAGCCTCTAGATGTTATGGATCTAACATCTAGTAACCCAGATCATCATTATACACTATATATAACATATTTTAACACAAAATCATAACATCTAACAACCGATTAATGGTCAGATTTTCAAGCTAGGGTTCATACCTTTACTTTGATCAATCTTGATCTTAGGGTTCTGATTTGATATAGATGTTAATGGGGCTCTGTTTAGGACTGGTCTAGCTATTAATTTCGTGGGTCTTGTTGAGAGAAAAGTGAGTTGGGTGTTTGAACAAAAATGGGCATAAAAGTGGCTTTCTCTCTCTCTTGAATCTATATATAATGTGTTGTAATGCATGTATCTCATAAAATAAAATTTGATTAATTGGTTGATATCGATCATTATTGCAAAGTCAATGGTTGTTCACCAACCACATTATAGTTAGATTTACAAGTTTTGTACAATAATGCAACAAGGGGTAAAATTGTCATTAGCCCTATGAATTTAATGGCATTTTAGTCATTGGTCTAACCATTAGGGTTTAAACCTTAGGGTTTAACCCTAAGGTTAACATAAATTTGAAATTCTAGGATTTTTTTAGGGTTTAAAAATAAAATAAAAATTAACTTTCTAATTTTTGAAAATTAGGGTTTCCTAATTATGTTTAATTTTCTAATTATATCATACATGAACATTAGGGTTTTAATGTCCACTAATTATAATTAACCTTGTCAATTTAGCATTTTGGGCTCGAATTTGATAATTAGGGCTACTAATTTTAAAATTAGGGCTTACAACTATTATTTAGTGTTTTTCCAAAATTAGGGTTTTACAAATACTTAGGGTTTCTTGATATTATTAGGTTTCCCCAAATTATGAATTAGGGTTTCCTAATTAACATAATAATTTACTAAAATAATAACTAGGGTTACGATTTTAATAATTAGGGTTTCAAATTGGAAACTAGGGTTTTTAATTTATAATTAGGGTTTCTAGACAATAATTAGGGTTTACCTAATCAGCATAATATAATAATGGTTATAAATCACGTACCACCATTTCTTATCCACCACAAAGTACGGTTTGAGTTTCAAGTTAAGGTTTAACGAATTAATGATACCGTTTTGACATGCTCCAACATAATTGACCAACCATTATCTGTGCGTTCATACAATACATATTATAGCATTGAAAAATCCAAAATATAATTAATATTATATTATTATTCTCATTCCTTAATCTATATCCAAAATTAGGGTTTTATTAAAATAATACTCGGATTTTTCATGCTACCTTAAAACTTTTTCACACATTATCCTTACACACATAACATACATGCTTATAACACTGAAATATAATTAATATTATATTATTATCCTCTTTCCTTATTCCAAACCCATAATTAGGGTTTGGATTCCACATCCCGATTTAATATTCATATACACCATTATTATGTTAAAATAATTAACTTAATTAATCTGAAATAAATTCATATAATAAAATATTTATTATAATAATTCTAATAATTATTTCATATATTATTTAAATAATATATAATTATATTTTCATGGAAAATAAATAATAAAAAAATTTCTAATATAAAAGTAATTATTAATATAATTTATAATAATCAATAATTCTTAAATAAAATTATTTGTAAACATTCATGTAATAAATATATTTTTATTTATTACATAATTACATACACACATTATCTTGTACAAATCCTCATCCTTAAAATAATAATAATAAAAAATTATACGCAAAATTTCTGATTTAATTATATAGAAAATATCGGGTCGTTACAGAGATCCCCTCGTGGTCAATGACATGACCTAAAAACTGTACTCTCTCTAACCAAAATTCACACTTAGTGAACTTAGCATACAACTTCTCTTCCCTTAGTGTTTCCAACACTATTCTTAGGTGTTCAACATGATCTTCTGGCGTCTTAGAATAGACTAGAATATCATCGATAAACACCACGACGAACTTGTCCAAATATTATTTGAACACTCTATTCATCATATCCATAAATGAAGCTAGTGCATTAGTTAACCCAAATGACATCACTAGAAACTCGTAATGACCATAACGAGTTCTGAATGCTATCTTTGGTACGTCTTCATTCCTGACCTTCAGCTGATGATACCCAGTCCTTAAATTAATTTTAGAAAAATACTTTGCCCCTTTCAATTGATTAAAAAGATCATCGATCCTGGGTAATGGGTACTTATTCTTTATCGTTAACTTGTTCAACTCTCGGTAGTCAATACAAAGTCTTAATGATCCGTCCTTCTTCTTGACAAACAGTACCGGTGCTCCCCACGGAGAAATACTTGGTTGAATGTACTTCCCATCAGCAATGTTCTTTTAATCGCACTATCAACTCCTTCATCTCCACCGGGCGCCATACGATACGGTGCCACGAAATCTGTGCCGCTCTGGCACAATGTCTATTATAAACTCGGTCTCCTATCGGTAGAAGACCAAAAAATCACTAACTATAGGTATTTGTTCCATGGTCGCTCCCACTCTCTGGGTATCAACAACATGACACATATAACCTACACACCCCTTCCTTAATAGTTTCATAGTTTGTGTCATAGTAAGACAACACGAACGTCCCGATGATTTATTACCGTAAAATATTACATGAGGTTGTCTTAACGTTTTATTATTTACGCTTTTCTTTTGACTATCTATAATTTCCCCATGGTTAACCAACCAATCCATTCCAAAAATTACGTTGAATTCTCCTAGCTTTATCGGTATCAAATCTACCGATAATTTACAACCCTGTATGTCTACGCAACAACTCTTATGAATATCTTCAACATGAATTATCTCTTCGTTTGCTACCTTAATATTTAAAGGTTTTGGCAACTTTTCGGGAAGTAATCCTAATCATCTAGCAAAATCACATGCGATAAACAAACAAGTAGCACCCGAGTCAAATAGCACGTAAGCATTTAGGTCATAGATCAGAATAATAACTGCGACTACGTCCCCCGATGCCATCACATCTTGGAATGTCATGTTACAGGTACGGGACATCGGCCTACCCAGCTGCGTTGGACCCCCAATAGTTAACTTACCACTATTTGTGCCCTTAATCATGTCCGTCCCCTTCTTCGGGCAGTTCTTTGCCATATGGTTAGTTGACCCACATACAAAGCTTCCGTGGTTCTTCTTCGGACTTGGATAGTTAGGCGCAATGTGCCCCTACTGTCCATAATTGTAGCATACAGCCTTCCCCTTGAGACAGACTCCTAAATGAGTCTTCCCACATGTCTTGCAGACCTCCATCCTCCTCTTCGGGTCTCCTTGTTTCACTACGGTATTCCCAGAGTTAAATACTTTCCACTTTTGTCCCTTGCCACTCCCGCTGGCTCCTTCGACCTTCACTCCCCCATCCACTTTCCCTTTTATTCTTCTTATCCTTGTGGTACTCGCTCAAAGCCTCGCTACCACCTTCGGTGACTATCGCCTTCTCTAAAATAGTCCCAAATGAAGTACTTTGGAACACAGAAATACGGTTATAGAGCCAGGGTTTCAAGCCATGCTCAAACCGTTGCGCCTTTCTAACCTCGGTGTCCACTTGGTGTGGAGTAAACCTCGCCAGTTCATTAAACTTGGCAGCGTACTGGGGAACCGTCATGTCCCATTCTTTTAAATCGAGAAACCACATCTCCATCCTTCCTTGCATGCTCGTGGCAAATTAGTTCTCAAAGAATATCTCCTTGAACGTTACCCACATGAGATTCTCAATCCCGGCCCTAGCCTGGTTGGCCTCCCACCAAAATTTGGCCTCTCCCTTCATCATGTAGGTTGTAAAGGCAACCTTCTAACCCTCATCGACATTTTCTCTGACAAATGCCTTCTCGATTTCCTTCACACAAGTTTGGGATTCGATAGGGTCCGTAGTTCCTTTGAACTCCGGCGGACCCACGCTTTTGAAATCCTTAAACGTAGTAGCTCGTACTACTCCAGGATTTACTAGGATATTAGCCCAAGTTCTATTAAATGCAGTTGTTCAAAGATTAACAAACTCATGCATAGGATTAACCGGACCTCCCTCCGGTTGATTTACGTTAGCGCCTTGGTTTCGTTGTACTCTTCTTGGCGGCATTTTGCTGTTACAATAAACAACACATTCTGTTATTATCCGTTTCTTATTAGTTAGTTATTATAAAGATTAAACAATAATTTAAACATTCATTACTCAATATGTTCTTGAAAAAAACTTTTATTGATTCCTTCATTATAGTATAATACTACATCGGTTATATTATACATCCTAAGCTGATCACATTACGTTCCCGCAAATGCTTTCCAGCTACATGCTGCTGGAAGTCCACATAAGAACTCCTATGGGTATAGAACATTCTTCCTATCTTCTGCTTTTTTGTTTTTAGCTCCCCCCTGAGCTTAAAGACCTCTTGTTTAAGCTCGTGGACCTTGTCCTTGGCCAAAACTCTCTCATCGTGCTCCTGCTCCCACTCCCACATGGACTCCACGTCTGTATTATCCTCTAAGACAACCTGGAGCTATGCTTTTAGCTCCTTAACCTCCTGACAGTAATGGATGTTTCTATCCAACACTGACATAAAAAGTGACATCATTGACTCCCCTGGAGCCATCTTTGCTGCTATTGCTACTAGGTTGAAGGACACTACCTCCACCTCTTCTTCTAATGTGTCGTCAAACACAGACATTAAGTCTAGGCTCTCTGAGTCTCCAGACTCGACAACTACAACTTCGGGCTCTACCGTTATGGGGTTCGGTATAATCTCTATCTGATTAACCGATCCTTCACTGACTACCTATACGTCCCTAGACATTCCATTTTCTCGTAACATCTATAACAACACAAATAAGTTTGATTAGTACATGTCAGTAGAATAATAAAAACACATAACATATATAATGCATTTTTATATGGTTAATTTCCATCTTTTATTTCTTTGACTTTTCTTAAGGTTATGACTTAAGGTTTAAATCCCCCCTTATGTTTTATAACCTAATGCTTTGATACCAACCTGTGACGCCCCCAAATTCAGGAATCTTTTAACCCGACAGATGGTGATACACGGTGCTATAGTTCACACAAACATTCAATTGAAATGCCTCAAAAGAACGAATATGTCTTATATATATTCAAAATAATATTAACATTCCCCCAGGATCTTTATAACCGTTACAATTGTTCTTGTCATAATATCAAATAGTGTCATTACAAAACTATACTATTACATAGGTAATCTACGGGTTCACCTTAGCCTTCCGTTTATCCTTGCCGGATCCGTCGGTCCGTTCGATCTTTGCTGCATTCATATGGTTCAAGCAAGAGTGAGCCTAACTAGCTCAACAAGTACAACAATTCTAATAAAATGGCCTGCTTGAAACATAGGAATCGTATATCTTCAATAACTGAAAAATTGTTATGAAGTACTATCGATAGTTCAAAATAGCACTTCTTTTCATTCAAAACATTTTACAATGACAATATTCAGTAAAACATCAATTCCGGTCCAAGACCATGAACATTTCATAAGCTCTTTGAAAAGGCCATCCCGACACTAAGTTCGTAAGTCCGATATAGCTTACGAGCACGTCTATGTGATCAACTTATAGTACTCTATGTTGATCAACACTACATTCATTAAACGTGTGTACGTTTAAGTTGTGGCAACCTCACGTGCCTGTCGTTTGACAACAAAACAATTTAGCATACTCAGTCTTCATTTGAAAATCACACCAACATAGTTTGGTAAAACATTGCCAATACTTTTATAGATTATAAGAAATCCACATATTGTAAGTCTAGCCGAAAGAATTGGCTTTGACTTCATCAGACGTTAACTCATGCGTAAGAATTCATGAATCACAAAGCTTGTCCAGATTGAACTGAAACAAGGGTTAGAATACTTGCCTTTAGCGTCTGATACAGGTATAACACGTGCACTTTAAGTCCTTAAGGTCTCTACAGTAGATGATAACATCACATAACACAATAGGTCATGAGTAAACACACATGGTTTCTAATGAATCTTACCCTTCTTCTCAATCTAATTATGATTTAGATTTGTTATTATTGGTTCCGGCTTTACGTTATGTCGTTCTTACGTTCATATGCAATTGAGTTACTTCAACTCTAAGTGATCATACTTAAGGTTTAAACATGTCTTAACAATGTTATAATTAAGCTTTAGTTCATTACTAATGAGTTACTGTTCATGCTCTCTTTACAAACATTCTTCAATGTCAAAACCTAAAAATGGCATGCTGCTACCTCCCTCCCCTTACTTTAGCGTATTTGCGGTGCCATACTTTAGTGGCTAAAGACCGAAAATCGGCGATGCGGCGCAAGTCCCCTTCATGACGGCCGCGTTGCGGCACGAAACTCCAGTAGGTCACACAATTTCCCGGCAAGGCTCGGCGCTGCGACACCACCTATTTGGCCTTGGGCTGGCGCCGCGGCGCCAGCTCTGGGCACCTAAAAAATTAGACAGATTTCTAACTTTGTGAAACTCCCAGGCTCGTAACTTCTTCGTTATAAGTCCGAATTGGCTCGTACAAGAGCGTATAGTTCACAAATCATATACTCTACGTGTTCATGCAAGAATTTTATCTATTTGACTTCATTAACGAAAAATTCACCTATTAGTCCATTTTTAACGAAAACCATAAACGTTCGTGAACGTTCAACGCTCGTTTCTTTGTTCTAAGTAAGAATCTGGTCATTTTCGATTCCGCAACTCTATAATGCCAAATAAGACTTGACTCCATAGTCAACCTACGTTTCCGAGCTCAAACACAAAATCCGACTTACATTTTGAGAATTTCACGAATTCAACGATTATCGTCCAATCGTGTGAATTCCTGCAAAACTTTGTTACTAGTGATTTTTTCATCATTCCAAATGGATTCAATTCATCAACTAGACATCTCCACCTACATATTACAACAACTTATCTTTAAATTAGGTTATGGCTTATTCCTCATAAGTTCATAACTTAACAAATTATAAATTACAAGATTTCATTCCTTATGACTTATTATTGATTTAAGTCCTTTAAGCAACATTCTTACATCTTATCAATCATACTAACTTCTTAAGGTAAACATATGACAAGTTCATATATGTTCATCATAAGTTCATAACTTATTTAGGTTTAAATTACTTATTCACGACTTATTCGGCTTAAGTCCATTGATTATTCAATTCTTATGTGTTCTTAACATACATGTTCATTTAGCTACACTTCTCTTATCACCCTACAATGGTAGAGATGGAAGATATAAGATCATTTACCTTTGATGATTAGCTTTCTCTTTCTTGAAAATCTAACAATGGAAGGTTTAGCTTATTTGTGCTTATTCCCTCTAACACTTAAGTTACTTTGTAAGGAAAGTTGTTGAATAATTTGAACAAGCAAATAACGAATCCAAGGCTTCGTATTTTTAGGCTTTCTAAAGTTAGGGCACTTTGGTCAAAAGCACAACCCACCTCCTTTGTAACCTCCTTACTATTCACTACTTAATAACTAAGTAAACTTGTTAGCCACACTAATTACTTGGCCTCCACATTAAATCCTTGGTCACCAAGATCACCCATGGGTTGCCCCATGGATCAAGCTTTACCCATTGGATTTTATCTTGGGCTTAGATTTAATTACTTAGCTTATTCTTGTGGGCTTGCATTAATTTGTTTTGGACTTCACATTCACAACCACTTGGGCTTGCACCTTAATGTTTATTGGATTATTCAATTGTTTACACTAGTCCAATTCATTTAACTAAAAGTCTTATAACATATACTATACGTATAATTCTCGTATACTAAATCATAATATATGGAATACCATCATTCCTACATACTCGTATAATACTTTGTATCATACTCGTATACACTACCTCGCACAATACATACGTATCATACGATCATAACATTAAATTCTTAACACTTGATTTTTCTAACGTGCTCAAATTAAGTGCGCATGCGAAATATTGCATTTTTCATACTTGAATTATTATTACATAATTCTTCTCATCTTGTTATTTTAACGTTACGTATTTATCGGAAGTTCAAAAATAATTCCCGAGCGGAAATCGATGAATAGTGTTTTTCAGAAAATTTCTCAGAAAGCTTTTATTTTCGTCTTAGAAATTCAAACACTTTAATTCCTTTACGTAGTTAAAATACTACGACGTTCCAACGTTTCTAGGTTATAGAATGACGTTCATCTTACTAACACATAATAATAATAATAAATAATATTATTTTATACATTATAAAAGTATTGATAAAAGTTTCGATTTTTTGGGGCGTTACAATATACACGGAACATATACACTTATACCCTTAATCTTGAATAATTCGCCACAAAAATTGTAAATTCACAAAATTCCTTCCCGGAAATCTCAAATCCATTCACTTATTTTCTGTCTAGGTTTATTATTTAACCTTAATACAATAATTTAAGATTTTATAAATATCCAAATTCTCGGGTTGTCACAAAGCCAGAGAAGAACTTTTAACTGCTCAGCTCTTGGGGGAAACGTAAGGGAAGATAAAGAATATAATGTTCAACTAATGTAACACTAAATCAAGTGATTTAAACCTTTAGTACAGGTTGAATGGAAAAATTAAACAAGATTAAAAGATAGAGAATTTAAGCAGTAGATTACAGAACCGATATCCGGGGACCGTAGTTACGATAAACAAACATGGAGGATTGCTATGGTTGTGATTCCTTAGACGTTGAGCGACGAGGGTAATGAATAACATTTCGATGTTATGTCATGATAATGAGAGATAAGTGTGAAGCCTATAGACGATGTGTACGCAGCGCTGTTGCGATAAATGAGCGGTCTTAGCATACAACGAACGGTATGGCTTTGACATTAAGAATGACTAATGAACACGGGGTTTAAGTAATGGATAATGAAAGTATTAATTAAGATACGAATGGTATTAAGAAAGCCGTAATAAACGGTAATAAGATTAATGAAAGCCGAAGGTGAGTCGTATAAGAATGAATCCTGAGGTATGACATTTCGTTGCCAAAAGTCGTAAGGAATAAGAAAGTGACTTAACAAACGTTATAGTTAATGGTTCGGATAAGTTACGATAAATTTAGGTTGTGGTACAATCATAACCTTTAATGGTTGACATATAGGAGCTGGGCTAAATAATTCCTCCAGAGAGCTAAGGTATATATGAAACTGGCTATAACGCCCGAGAATTTTGGATTTTGAATCAATTAAATTTTTATTTGATTACGTGGATTAAATGGATTTAATTGATTAATTATGTGAGTAAGATATTTAAAGGTCGTTCTATTACCTAGAATGTGTGGATGTGGTTAGTATTCTGGCTATGTGCTATGATTAATTGTTTTGAATTATCAAGACGAAAATGAATGTTTTCCGAGAATTTTTCTATAAAAATAGTATTCATCCGATTTCGCTCGGAGATTAGGTTTGAAATTCCGAAGAACGCGTAGTGATAGAATATGATGATGTAATGGAATATCGAATAATATTTCAGTTATGGCAAACGAAGTTTTCGCTTGCGAACTTAAAACCTAAGGGTTAGTGAAAGAAATTTCCGAAAGGGAAATGAGATCCGTATAATCATTTTGGTTATTAAACGTATGATATACAAGTATAGTATGAATAGTGGTACAAGGTTTAATACAGGATATCATATGAATACTAAATGAAAAGAATACGTGAGTTATATGCGTAGAATATGATGAGTTCTTATAGGATTTTGAATTAAGGACTTTGTATAATCCAATGGGATTTGGATTAATAGCAATCCCAATGAACTATGGAATCAAGGCCCAATGTTAAATAAGACAAGCCCAATCCAAGAAACCGAACCGTAGATTTAACCGGTGGGTCACGGGGTGGGTAAAAACCATGGGGAAACCCATGGGAAGATCCAAGGAGGTGTGGGCCGGCCACTTGTCCACCAAGTAAAGTGATTACTTGGTGGCTAAGTTGTTGTGGAGGTGGCTCTTTGGACCATTTTGCCCTCCTTATAATTTCCTATAAATAAAAAGCTTGTTTTGGTCAATTAGTGTTTTGTAAACATTGTCCAATACATTTTGAGAGAGCGAAAAGCTAGAAACAAGTAATCAACTTACTTCCAAGCAAAACATAAGAAGTTTACCAAGAACGCGAAGAACGACAAAGGTAATATTTTCGTAAACATTAGCCCTCATCTTTTTCGATTTCTTTCTCGCAGATAATCGTAAATTGGTGGAGCATGTTTAGGAAGGAGGGATAAGGATGGCTATTAATAATGAAGACATTGATAAGTCTTAGTTGAATAGAAATCGTAAGTGTTTACGTCTGTTAAAACCGTAGAAAGTGATGAACGTTAACTTAGTTGTGATTGGACGATTTGAAAACCATCATAGCTAGGGTATGTGCATATTATTTGGTTAGGGTGTAGATGATGAATCAATGGAGTGTTCCATTTGATTTGGCTTATAGAACACGAGTAACGAAGTTATGGCGAATTTTACAAAAATAGACGTTAAACGTCGAAAACGTAGAAATCTCGGATTAAGAGTCAAAAGTTGCCATATGACTTGAAAACTTCAGTTTTCAATGTCAACACATGAGATAAGGTATTTAAGAGTCGTGGACGCAAGAATCGTCAAATTCCGACTTATAACGAAGAAAACGAGTATTGAACGCTCGAAAACGATAAACAAATGCTCAAAATGAACCAAAAGGTGAATTTTGAGTTAACGGATTCAAAAATGTAAAATTCTTATATGAACACCTAGAGTATGTAATTTGTGAGTTGTGGACTTTCAAATGAGCCAATTCAGATGTAAAACGAATAAGTTATGAGGCCGAGAATTTTGTTGGAAAAACCAACTGTCAAAACAAACTGATGCACAAGGGCGGCGCCAACCCAGTGTTATTTGTCACGCCGCATGGCCGAGAGAAACCAAAATCGTCTGAAGACTCACGCTGCAGCGTCGAGTTCGGGTAAACCCCCTAGAGAGTGACGCCGCAGAGCCACTATACAAAAGAGATGCCGTGCCGCTGCGCCGGTAGTGAGAAATAGTTGGCCAAGTTAGATTTTTAATTCTAATTGAAGGTAAACCAATAGTAAGACATGAATGTACTTAATGTACATAATAAGGCTGACTTTAAATCACTTATAAGTGATAACGTTAGAAGATTTATTATGGTTTAATAGGAATTAAACAAAGAACGCAAAAGTATAAGCAAGTAAACCGTGAATGATGTTCAACGTTGGTACTTCACCAATAATGATCGAATGTCGGTTAATAACGTAAGAACATTAACGAGCCGTAACGAAGCATAGTAAGTTGAATTGACCTTATTAAATGGAATAAATTCAAATGAGGTATAAAAGAGAAAGAAGTTGGTGAAAACCATAAAGTAAGTTTGTTTGGTAGCTAATTACAGTGTGCTATGTGAATATATAATGTAGATCCTATAAAGGCTGAGAATTGTTGGATAGTATATTCGAAGACGCTTGAAGGCATGTTTTCTTAACACTTGTCTAACCTTCGTGTTAGTCAAGTTTTATAGGATTCATGTTCTGAAATGCATGAATGGTTTTAAAGAAAGAGTCGATGCCTGTTTTAACTCGGCTTGACTATTCTTGAAGAATTGATTGATTTATTTACAAGTCTTTCGATATAGAACTGTTAACGCTATCCTATGCCATGTATTTGGTACAGATGTAAAGGTAAGTTTGTCTAAGAACAAACACAAGTATTTTCATCGATTATTCGATGGGCACGTGAGGTTGCCAAAGTTAAACGTAAATACGTTTAACAGAAGAGTGTTGATCAACATAGAGTACTATAGGCTGATCACCTAGAAGTGCTCGTAAGTAATGCTGGATGGATGGCCTTAGTGCCGGATGTCCTTTTCAAGTATGAAAAACGAAAAGAGTAAGTTCATGGTCTTTTGACCGGTTCAGAATTCCTAAGCTATTATATATACTTTGGAATCGTTGTTATGGAATAAGAAGTACTAGTCAATGTTTCATAGTGCTTCATAGCTATTTGTTCAGTTATGAAAGATAATCATATAATTCTCGGTGTGGTATTTATATTATCCTTTGTTAGACTTGGTGAGCTAGTTATGCTCACTTCTTGCTTGAATTATATGATTGTAGCTAAAGTCGAACGAACTGAGAGTTCTAAGAGAGATAAATGCAAAGCTAAGATGGATAGTTAATTATCCTGGAATAGACTAGGGTATTTGTATGTAATATACTTATGAGTAATGAAGAATGTATTCGGTTTCTGAACATGGGAAGGGATTTATTACTGTTGTAATAAGAATATATAGTGAATACAATCATTTTATTATTATCACAATAGAATGACTGTATGAATTGTAGTATCGTGTAGCACCATTTGTCGGATTGGAAGATACCCGGATTTGGGGGCTTCACAGGTGATAAGTGGATTTTATATACACTTATCCGGTATCTTTTACTTGAATTAGTTGCTTATATTTATATGTCTTAGTTACTTTTCATGCATTTTATGTTCATTTTGTAGGTTATACATTTGGGAGCGGTGTGAGCGACTATTGGTAAGGAAAAACAAGGGAAATGCAAAGAAAAGCAATCCGGATATCATTTGGGCTATCGTGTTCATTTCATGTTCTTGGTTTGGAACTTGGACTATGTTGTAGAGCTGCTTCTAAGCTTTCTAGAACATCTTGAATTATTCCAATCGGAGTTTGGATGCAAGAGTTATGATCTTTGTACCAACGGACGTCGAACTTCGCTGTTTTGGTTAGCCAGTTTCATAGCAGTCACTTCCAGACCAGTTTCAGCCTTCATTAGTCCAGAATTTCTAAATCATCAAAGAATGAAGGTTGTAGAGCTCGTCAATAGCTTCGATTTGATAGGTGACAGGTGCCTTAACTCTTTCCGGATCAAAAGTTATGACCATTTTACCAGAGCACACTGCAGCAGAAAATCAACCTCACGGGCGCGCGATTTCTGCTTGCGGCAAGGAATTACTGATAGCAAAAGACGCGATTTAATACTTGCGGCGATCACAGCTTTTAACTTTAGGCCAATTCTTGCGGCGGCCACCACGGGAAGTTGACCAAAGTGACTTTTCATTAAATAAAGGTAATTGAATCGTAATCTTAGAGAGGGGTTCAATTAGGGCTTATATATTAGACGTATTTTCATTATGTAAGATACATTCCACCCCTTGGGGGCTGAAACTATTGTTACTTTGTTCTTCCAATATTTGATTAGATTAGATTAGAACCCTAGATTAGCTAAGATTTGGGGATTGAAGCAATTGAAGAACATTGGAAGTTCAGAAGTGAAAGAAGAGAAGAAACTCAGATTTGCTATTCTTAATCCCTAATTCTCTTGCTTCTATTTGTATCTTTCAATGTATATTCAATTGCGGATCATGGATTCTATTTCAACTATGAGTTAAATTCTATTTTAGGATTGCAATGGAATCTATTGCCTAGTTTATTTTGACATACTTCATTGTTAGCCTTATTGATTGCTATGAGATTGTCTATTAATATTCATGCTTATTTTCTTAGTTGATTGGCCATCAATTACTGGGATAACCCATATTAACTTGAAAGACGGAGTATGGGTTTAGATTTGATCTTGATAGCTTGTGTTTGTGCTTAGGATAGACATATACCAAAGCACCGCTCGTAGTCAATTGAGAACTTGGGCTTAAACCCTAATTATTTGTAAATCACATAGACATATAGTGGTTTAGGTAATTTGGGTGTTCATGTGTATTCTTTCAACTGAGGATTATATTTGATATGGGTATGGTACATTGAGATATGGTTGTACTTTACTTTCGTGTTCTTGACTAGCAATCCAGTGCAAGTAATTTGGCTTAACAGGGAGTGCGTTAATTTAAATTATTCAATAGATGAAATTGTAATCTCAGGTCTTTATTATCTAGTCTCACTCTAGGAATACTTAGGTTTATTTAATTTAATAGTTTAAATATAAAATATAATATCATTCGTTTAAATAAGACTGAAATGGTTACGGGCTAGTGCTTGGTGAATTTTATTAGTTAATTCTCCGTGGGAACGATACTTTACTTACTCTTTATTACTTGTTGACCACGTATACTTGCGTGTTGTGTGTAACTAGAATTTACCCAACAACAGTTGGTATCAAAGCATTAGGTTATAAAACTTAAGGGGGGAGAACCTTAGGCTAATAACCTTGTTAGGAAAGGAAAGGTCTGAAGAAAGTTAACTCGAGTCAAATGAGTTAATAAGGTATTGAGGAAACTCAGTACCGAAAGATTTAAAAGATGAAAATTAACCCTAAAGGAATTAAATGTGATTTGTGCTTATAATATTGTGTATTATGTACTAATCAACTTGTTATGTGTTATTGTAAATGTCAATCGATAGCTTGATATATAGAGATATACACGTGGTGAGCAAAGAGTCCGTGAACAGAGTAGAGCCTGTAACGACCCCAAAATTCATACAATTTAATTCTCGACTTCGGTCGTTAACAATACATCTAACTTCTGATTTTACATCATTATTCGACGTTAAACTTTATAAAATGCGGAATAATTTAAACTTTTATGTCTTCTTACTTTAATTCCCTGAATCAAAACCTTTATCAACTATATGTCTTGGAATCAATCTTATTTTATGATTCACTTTATCATTGTTAAGATATAAAATTTTACATTTCAATCTGATAACCTTTACATATCAGATAACTCTAACTCTAGCTTTACAATTCAATATAAAACTATACATCATAAAACATTTACTACATCTCAAGTGTGACGCCCCCAAAATTAGGTA
Source organism: Panax quinquefolius (assembly GCA_020205615.1). Classification (NCBI taxonomy): domain Eukaryota; kingdom Viridiplantae; phylum Streptophyta; class Magnoliopsida; order Apiales; family Araliaceae; genus Panax; species Panax quinquefolius. Next base: position 57,407 of record JAINUW010000492.1, on the reverse strand, counting down.
TACATCATGTTAGGTTTGTAATATTCATTCGCGCAATCAAATTGCAAAATAATGCGGAAGCGTGTAAAAATCAGAGTTTAAAAATTTACAAACCATATACCCGGATCACCCTTTATGCATAATTATTAATTAAACGAAAAGATATGAAGAACAAACATACCCTTGAAGATCCGAGCTTCCTCAGGTACAAGTTCACCTCCAATCCTTTTCGCATTCAACTTGAATCCACCGAGTTTGGTTCCTTCCTTTGATCAACGTTAGCCACCCAAGCGTTTGGCCTCTAGAGGTGATCCACCAAGAAAGAAAAAGATTCAAGAAGATGGTGTATTGGCTCAAACCCTAGTTTTTCTTATCTGTATAGAAAAAGGGCGTACTCTCCAACAAATTGGAATTATGTCGTTGTTGAAAAAGTCAACAACTCAAAAAAAACCCCATCACCCATAATAAGACTCCTCTTATTTATAGATGTGGGCAACCCACCTTAACAATTAAGGAATTGAGTTTATTTAATTAATTAAATTCTTTTAATTAATTAAGCTCCCTAATCTTATTAGGGATAATTAATTAAACTCTTTTAATTAATTTAACCTCCTAATCTTATTAGGAATAAATGAGAGTACTTATATTAAATTAATTCCTAAACTCTTTTAGAAATTAAAATAATAATAATTGTAATAATATTAATAAGACTCCTCTTATTAATTTATATTTAATATTTCTAAAATATTAAATAATAAATATTAAGCTATTTAATTTATTCTATCACCATAGATTAAATTAAATATACATAACATATTATTACGATTATGCCATTAACTTCTTAAATAATTATTCTTCCTTTTATGGTGTGACCCTTTAGGTTCTCCATATTAAACCTACAGTGAATAAATCAATTAGAACAATTCTAATCTTATTTAAATAAATAAATTAAACAATTAATTTATTTAAATAAATAAAATTTATTCTACAATAGGATAAGCCTCCCTAGCGATCAACGACTTTCCGGATAATATAGATTTCAACATTAATCATTAAAGAACCTTTGAGTAAATAGTTATCGTGATAATTCAATCCTTCCACCATACAATGTCCCAATTAAATATAAGACATGGAATTATCACAAGTCTTATTTTATTTAATTATATGTATTTCGATCCTTAAATGCACAACTCAAATAATGCAAATTAGAAACTCCTTTCTAATTTCATTTTGCCTTAACCCAAGGACTCTTTGGGTTGTCATTTATCGAATCACATAGGACATTTCTCTTTTTTATTAGAAGTGGTAGATTCTTTATTGATCATACATTATCTCCATGTATAACTTATTATACCCAAGCATACCCTTTGATATACCCTAAGGGTCTTAAGGAATAAGTCAAAGTATAACTCATCATACATAAGATACTATGATGATCTCAAGTCCAAGGATTACTTGTACTACTATCACTACAGAATTCCTATCGACAGCAAATAAAACTCCATTAGGTATTCCTTAGCGAGCCAATGTTCAAAGAACTTATTCTCTAATAAGCACCTACATACTTGCTTTAGTGTCTCCACACAAATGATCATGAGATCAATCATCCTCATCCAATGAGCAAGCAACGTATGTACCAATCTATCCGGATTCACTAATCCCCAATTTAGTAATCCAATGATTGGGAACTATTTTAGTTTTAAGCTTTCTAAGAATTTAGATCTCATTAGAATGATCATCATCATTATTCTAAAAGCATTGCTTAAAACTATGGGTTTATCACATATTATAAAACAGCATTATGTAGATAATTAAAAAGCCTTTAATAAATTAATACTTTTTATTAATAAATGAATAAGATTGTTACAAAGTATATGCTTTATCATCAAACATGATTGGCTTGTATGCATACTACTTTCAATCTCCCACTTGCACTAAAGCCAATCGTCATGGTATCTCATACTCTTCTTCTCTAAGTGACGATTATCCCCAACATTGGATAAGCTTTAGTTAATGGATATGTAATGTTGTTCATGAGAATCCACTATCTCTATAGTGATTTCCCATCTTTCAATGATTCTAATAATCAAATGAAAGTGCCACAACACATGTTTAGATCCAAGATGAGACTTAGGAACTATTCCTAGTTCTGTAATGAACTTTTATCCAAACAATCAACTTGCAGCTTCATTTATAGCTACTTACTTTGTCTTTATCACTAAACCAGCAACTCTTTGCTGTTTGGAACCTTTCCAATTCACTACACCACTGTTCAAGGTAACCCTTTACCTTAAAGTGGACTTTCTGTCGTCTTGGTCTGTCTGAAAAACTTGAGTCTGTTAAGCCCTCTAGTTTTAATTCAGACCCACCATGAATATGATCACATCCTTAGTGTCGGTTAAGCACTTTAAGATGTTTTTCACTGACTCATAGTGAACTTCTCCATAATATGACTGATCAACATCAGGTCTCGTATATTTCATTACATACATGATTGTCACTCATGCGACCTCTCTTTTCAGGAGTCTGTGGGGACTATTAAGAGAGATACACTCCATAGCTCATCAACATGAGACATCTCTTGGAGTTTTCCATGCTAAACGACTTTAGCATCAAATGAATATACGTTCCTTGGGTTAAGTCGAGCATCCTCTTGAATCTATCTATATAGATTTTTATATCCCCAATTAAGATACTCTTCCCAAATCATTCATGGAGGAATGTTTAGACAACTTTATCTTTACTGATTGTAGCATTAGTATGTCATTCCTTATCCGTAGTATATCAACATATAATACTAGGAATGTCACGACGCTCCCAATTGTCTCTTTTGTACACACTAGAACTCTTACCTCATCGTATGTAACTCGATCATCATCTTCATGATGCGTACCTCATCATCATCATCCATGATGAATCCATACCTCCTAGGTATCTTCTGTACTATTCCGCATTTACTGATTGGTTTGTGGTATAATAGGTCTATCTATAGGTTCCTCTTATTTGACTTATAGTGATTTTGTGGTTCTTGAACTCTTCAAGATCTATTATCCTCTCACTAGCCCTTCAATAATAAACACCTTTATCTTAGAAGGCGCGTTTTCATGACAAACACCTTTTGCTAAGTAGGATTATAGAACATATACCCTAAACTTACTTTAGGATGTCCCACAAATCGACACTTATAAAATCTTGTCCCAAGCTTATCCTTTGAATCCTTTTTCACATAAGTTGGACAACCCCTTATCTTAACATACTTAAGATTAGGAATCCTCCCTGTCCATAACTTTTATGGAGTCTTGGGGCCGGATTTTGAGGTTACCATTTTCGTAGATATGCAGCCATTTCTAGGACATTATCCTAGAAAAAGATACTGAAATGTCGGTAAAATCATTATGGACCGTACTATGTCCAACAAGGTACGAATTTTCCATTCAGATATATCAATCAATTATTGGGTATCAGGATGTGTCCATTATGAGAAAACCATTTGAGATGATCTAGAAACTTATTGCACAAGTATTTATTCCTTGATCTAATCAAAGAATCTTAATACTTTGCCAATTTGTTTCATTTCTGAATTCTTTGAACCTTTCAAATAATTCACACTTGTATTTCAAAAAATACACACATTCAACTCTTTGAATGATCATCTCCTTTTCTTATACTAATTTGTTCAATATGCAAAATTATTTTCATGTAAGTCAAGTATACAAAATTTATTAAGTAATATTCTTGTTCTATACAAAACATTATTATTATAAATAGAACAACAATTGTTCTTAATTATAATACCAAAAATTTTATTGTCCAACAATAAAATGAAAATAATATTTTAACAAGAACCTGAATACAATAACAACTTATTGACTTAATAGATTTGCCTCGTAGGCATTGTTAAATTATAAGTTTCTATGGCTAATGTAGCAACCTTTGTTACATTTCCGCATATAGGATTACTTATATTTGTTTAGCTTTCTACTGCTTGGTCCCTTCATAAATCTATATTTATGATAACCAAAGTCGGTATCCAATACCCAAGTAGAACCTCGACTTAAAGAAAAATTTATTTCAATCATGAACAAAAAAAGTATTATGAAACCAAACTTCACTAAGCTTCTTTGGTTAACCTCTCGCAAGATACTTCTCAGCTTTCTTTCCGAAGGTCCAGGGCTTATTGTAGTGGAAGCATACTCCTTTGCTATCCGTGACGCTTTTGTTCTTATTATCCTTTGTTTTGCCTTTCTATATTTACCTTCTTTGAATCATTCTTCTTTCGTGAAGATCCTTTGGCCCTACCAAGAAGACATGGTCTTTCTTGGTTGGAAAGTGACTCATCATTTTTCAACATGTTAAGCAAATCAACGAAGCTGATATCTAGCTTGTTTATATGAAAAATTCACAACAATTGTGAAAGGAGTTCGGGAGTGAGTGCAAGATCAAATCTTGGCTCAACTATCCATCCATGACAAAACTTGTTGTCCTAATTGATCAATCAAATTGATTATGTTAAGAACTTTTGTCTGCATCTTATAGTGTCATTGGCCATTCTAGATCTAAGAGCTCCTTAGATATCTCGATATCTATCACCCCACTTTCCTCACCATCAACTACTTGATGTGCGGGAATATAGTAGGAGCATCCATAGTTTCATCTTGACGTCAAGCTCGTTACTCGTGGATGCGAGCATGATGCATTGAGCCAACTGTGCATCATCTTGCCACTTTCTAAAAGTAGTAATCTCTTCCTTAAAGGCATTGTCTACAACCATTGCAGGATATAGGCGATTAAGGACATAAGATAGCTTTTTAGCCGTGAGAACTATTCTCAAATTCCTTAACCAATCCGCTTTAATTCGATTCCCGATTAATTAACATCAAATATGTTTCAAGTGATAGTAATTTAGACATTGTAAAATTACAGAAATGAATTTGTAATTAACAACATTTTAACATACATTCTTTTATTAATTACCAAAATAAATTAGGTCTTGTTTTAAATTGGTATCTCCCACTATTTTCTTCAAACTATATTACCCTCACTTATATAGTTCAAGAAAATCTAATTAAAGATTTGCTAGTGAGAATAAGGATCCCATTTCAAATGTATATAGCCTTGTGTGACACAACAAACTATATATAAATAAATAGGTAGACAACTTTTGTCAATTACATCAACTATGCAACTCCTTTTCTTTTTACCTCTTAGATTATTTTGATCAAGTGGTGGCACATCCGAATCAAAATTATCCAAGTTAAGTCCGACCTAGCACTCCATATATTCAAAAAGAAAAATATCATCCTTGTGGTGACACAACAAAACAATATTGTTCAATTTTCTTTATAAGCATCAAATGTGATAAATTAACATCTTAAATACTTAATACTTGCCTTGTGGTGACACAACAAACTCATATTAAATATTTAATACTCTATTAATTTTATCATGCTAGAAGGCTACGCTCGATATTCCAAATATCTTTGAACGCTTAGGACTTAATATATAAAATTGAGGGTTTGTTATTAATTTGTCTCATCTTGTTTAGCGCATGCATGCATATATATATAAAATACGCATCATATTAATGAACATGCGAAGCATGTTTGCATAATATATAATATATATAGTATACGTGCACACATATAGAATACTATATTCTACCCGGATTGATTATGGACTTTTATTCTAGTTTGTTCACTAGAGCCACCAAGTGAACCAAAAGGACAAACCCTAGGCAAGCAAAAATAATATTTAAATATAACTATTACATTTAAACTCCTGCTCTATTACAAACGGGTCTTCAAGCGCTTCTTGTCCCTTGATCTCTAATTCTTCAAAATTAATTCTAAATATTCCTATTACAAAACTATTTTAAAATAAATAGAAACCTTGATCGCTAGCCATAGGGAAGTACATAGAGGAGATAGAATTTACATTCGTAAAAAATTAGAAAGACGAGGTACGCAGACCCCATTTAATAAAAAACCCCATACATTCATGCATCCAACTAAAATAAAATCCAATCACATTGGTCAATAGTCCATAATCAATCCCATTTATTATCATACACATCATCATATGCATCAATAAATAACATTCATCCTATGAATAATAAACATTTAATATATATATATGATATCATTTAATGGGCAAATTTAGTTAGTATAAAATCTAATTTTTGAATCAAATAAACTCCTTTATTTTAATCCAAATTTAAATCAAAATAAAACTATTTTATTTTAATTTATCCATTTTTGAATAAAATAAACTATTTTATTTTAATCAAAATCTTTAATTAAAATAAACTCCTTTATTTTAATTAATTATTTCCATATATATATATATAAAAAAATCTTTAATTAAAATAAACTCTTTATTTTAATTAATTATGGAATCCAATTCCATGTAAAAAAATTAAAATATATTCTTTCATATTCACAAATAAACTTTTTATTTTAAATAATATGAAATCATATTTCATAAAACTCCTTTATTTAAGGAAATTAGGATTCTTTTCCTATTCACAAATAAACTCTTTTATTTTGAATAATATGAAATCTTATTTCAATCTAAATAAACTCCTTTATTTAAGGAAATTAGTTATCATGGAATCCAAAAATAAATTCTAATTTTAAAATTAAAATAAACTCTTTTATTTTAATATTTAAAATAAACCTTTATTTTAAGATTAAAATAAACCTTTATAAATTATTAAAATTAAAATAAAACTTTATATTTTAATATTAAAATAAACCTTTTATTTTAAATATATATATATATTATAAAAATATATATCTTTAATTAAATATAATATATATATATATATATATTAATCTATCACCTTATTTCACATCGCTATTCAATTAATTATGGATTTTTCCATGTAATTTCTCGATTTCCGCATCTCTTTTATATACATTAGTATTTCAATTGCATCTGACCTTGAGCATTCAAAAAAAAAAAAATCCCTTGATTATCAAAAAAGTTAACGCTTTTCAAAAAATAAATAGTATTTATTTTTTTTTTTAATAAATTTTATACAAAAAAATTATTTAAATTGTTCTAAACACATATCAATATACATATCAAATTAAAACAATTAATAATTAGATAAAGGTTCTCATATGCCATAGGTTTGTATATTCATTCAAAAATTGCAAATAAACTTTTTAAAAATTTACAAACCATATACCCGGATCACCCTTTATGCATTATTAATTAAACGAAAAGATATGAAGAACAAACATACCCTTGAAGATCCGAGCTTCCTCAGGTACAAGTTCACCTCCAATCCTTTTCGCATTCAACTTGAATCCACCGGGTTTGGTTCCTTCCTTTGATCAACGTTAGCCACCCAAGCGTTTGGCCTCTAGAGGTGATCCACCAAGAAAGAAAAAGATTCAAGAAGATGGTGTATTGGCTCAAACCCTAGTTTTTCTTATCTGTATAGAAAAAGGGCGTACTCTCCAACAAATTGGAATTATGTCGTTGTTGAAAAAGTCAACAACTCAAAAAAAACCCCATCACCCATAATAAGACTCCTCTTATTTATAGATGTGGGCAACCCACCTTAACAATTAAGGAATTGGGTTTATTTAATTAATTAAATTCTTTTAATTAATTAATCTCCCTAATCTTATTAGGGATAATTAATTAAACTCTTTTAATTAATTTAACCTCCTAATCTTATTAGGAATAAATGAGAGTACTTATATTAAATTAATTCCTAAACTCTTTTAGAAATTAAAATAATAATAATTGTAATAATATTAATAAGACTCCTCTTATTAATTTATATTTAATATTTCTAAAATATTAAATAATAATATTAAGCTATTTAATTTATTCTATCACCATAGATTAAATTAAATATACATAACATATTATTACGATTATGCCATTAACTTCTTAAATAATTATTCTTCCTTTTATGGTGTGACCCTTTAGGTTCTCCATATTAAACCTATTGTGAATAAATCAATTAGAATAATTCTAATCTTATTTAAATAAATAAATTAAACAATTAATTTATTTAAATAAATAAAATTTATTCTACAATAGGGATAAGCCTCCCTAATGATCAACGACTTTCCGTATAATATAGATTTCAACATTAATCATTAAAGAACCTTTGAGTAAATAGTTATCGTATAATTCAATCCTTCCACTATACAATGTCCCAATTAAATATAAGACATGGAATTATCACAAGTCTTATTTTATTTAATTATATGTATTTCGATCCTTAAATGCACAACTCCAAATAATGCAAATTAGAAACTCCTTTCTAATTTCATTCTCGCCTTTGCCAAGGACTCTTCGGGTTGTCATTTATCGAATCACATAGACATTTCTCTTTTTTATTAGAAGTGGTAGATTCTTTATCGATCATACATTATCTCCATGTATAACTTATTATACCCAAGCATACCCTTTGATATACCCTAAGGGTCTTAAGGAATAAGTCAAAGTATAACTCATCATACATAAGATACTATGATGATCTCAAGTCCAAGGATTACTTGTACTACTATCACTACAGAATTCCTATTGACAGCAAATAAAACTCCATTAGGTATTCCTTAGCGAGCCACGCTCAAAGGAACTTATTCTCTAATAAGCACCTACATACTTGCTTTTAGTGTCTCCACACAAATGATCATGAGATCAATCATCCTCATCCAATGAGCAAGTTAACGTATGTACCAATCTATCCGGATTCACTAATCCCTAATTTAGTAATCCAATGATTGGGAACTATTTTAATTTTAAGCTTTCTAAGAATTTAGATCTCATTAGAATGATCATCATCATTATTCTAAAAGCATCGCTTAAAACTATGGGTTTATCACATATTATAAAACAAAGATCATGTAGAGATAATTAAAAGCCTTTAATAAATGAATAAGATTGTTACAAAGTATATGCTTTATCATCAAACATGATTGGCTTGTAGTGCATACTACTTTCACATCACCCATCTTGGGTCGCTTGAATCGTAATGTAATTCAAATACAACTTACTAATACAACTGTCGTGTATAATACGACAAAACATAAACTGTGAGTTTGAATACAAATATTATCTACTAGAGATTATACAAACTCAAAAGGAGTCCTCATTACAATTATTATCACACTATTTCACGAATAGTGAGGATTACTAATGCTATCCTCTCGGACCATCACTCCGTTCTCACTAGTCCCGCTTATATTCTCATTTCACAAGAGAAAAAGTGAAAGAAAGGGTGAGCTCAACTAGCCCGAAGAAATATTATGACTAAGATAATGCGAATAAATTATCATTAGTCTCCAACAATGTTAAACTGATAAAATATAATAGACATCAAGTTTAACTGCAGTAGAATAAGCAATCCATTAAAAGAGTCAAATAGAAAATAAAATCTACTATCTTTTATGATTAAAAAGGTTTTTCATCACTGTTATCGCTGAGACTCAGCTTAATAAATATTACACATCATCGAATCACCCCTGCACTACGGCCAAGGATATTCTTTAGTATCATGACCACAATTATCCATGCACTACGGGCCAAGAATATTTGTGAATTCATTAATGGTCATGATCATGCCAATAACTGTCCATCAATGCATTACGGGCCAATGAGGACTTTTACCACATCATTTGTAACTTCACGAACATGATTACACCGAATAATCCCTGGTCATAATCATACCAAGTCCATCTATGCACTGTAGGCCACAAATGACTTTCAACATAATATAAACATGAGGATGATGACAATGATATAAGAATTCAATAAAACACGTTCAAGAATTAATTTGTCCAAGAACTACTAATGTCCAAATTGTCAACATGATACTGCTTTGTAGAGTAAAATTCAAGAATGATCAGAAGAATATTTCCATGAAAAGATACTAGATGAAGCGCAAATATCAAGGATATTCTACTAATTTCATGGAGTATAGAAGTCAAAACTTTAACCAACTGAGTATAATAAAGAATGGAATAACAAAAGAAATCACCATGCATGCGATTTCTTGCATGAGGCAAAGTTACTCAAATGTAATACTAAATAACGGAACGGGTTAGTAAATTACATAACAAGATGTTCCAATGAATAATAAAGAATGGAATAACAACGAAATCACCATGCATGCGGTATTGCGATAGACAAGTTATTCCAATGTAATACTATTAAGGATGGAATCAGTCCCAGAAAAACGCATGCATACATGATATTCCAAATGTAATAATAATAAAGATTTTAACCAGTCCGGCGTAAAAGCGCATGAGCAGGATATTCCAAATGGAATAATAAAGACGGCAATCAGTCCGGTCCAGATAACGCATGTATGAGTGATATTCCAACAGAATAGTAAAGACGGAATAATGAAGAATGTCACCAAGTATAGGGTGAATCAGCGTATACGAGTTATTCCAATGAGAATAATAAGCAATGGAATAACAACATGTACTCTTCATGAATAAGAAAGAATAACACCTTCACCGTAAAAAAATTGAATATAAGAATAGTTAAGTAGCGAAAATCTTTTCTTCTTTCTCTATAATTTTCTCTCTAGAGAGTTTAGATTGAATTAAGTAAGAAACTAATGAAGGAATGAGCTTCATTTATAGAAAATGGATTGCATAGTAACTAACTCATGAACGGTCCAGATTGATTTACTTTAATCGGCGGTCCATATTTAAAAAAAAATCTTATAAATAAAATATAATATATTGTATTTATAATCTAATAAAACGAATAACTTTATAAAAGATTTTACTATGCAAACACTATGCAGTTTAAACACTATGCATAATAAAATATAATATATTCTAATTATTGTCTAATAAAGCAGATAGCTTTACAAAAGTATTCTTTTTTTATATAAAAAGATTTTACTATGCAAAACAATATAAAGACACTATATAACACTACGCATAATAGAATATAATATATTCTATTTATAGAATAACTTTATAAAAGTATTCTGCTTTATGTAAAAGATTTTATGTATTATTACATTAATAATACCAACAAAATCGAGTGACTTATCACATAAGTCGTGAGACCCCAGATTTTATCAATAAAGATTTAAATTTTGTCGAAATAATTTTTAATATTATGGTGTGAATTTGAGATAATATTATAGTTGTGGGTAGTATTTATAAATTTTGCAAAGTATGCAAGTGGTTATATTATATTCGATTGGTCGAGGAATATTCGGTTTAGCGAGGGAATATTCGTACAACGACTCAATCATTGGTGGACCTCTATTAAATTAATTATTTTCGATTGAGAAAACGACAAAAATATTTTATTGAAATAACGACGGAAGTTTTACCGCTGATATCGCTTGAACTACTACGTAGTAAAAGTATAATGTAATACGTGTGGTTGCATAGTAGCACACGGTATTGATTATCGATGCTTATGTGAGAAGTCACTCGGTTTGATTCCATTATTGTTTATTAATAATATGAATTATTATAGCGATAATGACGTTTTGTTTTATTTGTATTATTAACGTAATAAAATGTAAACATCTTTTATATAAAATGAATACTTTATTAAAGTTATTCTATAAATAGAATATATTATATTTTATTATGCATAGTGTTGCATAGTGTTTTTGCATAGTGTTGCATAGTGTTTGCATAGTAAAATGTTTTTATATAAATAGAATATATTATATTTTATTTAAAAGATTTTGCTTTAAATATGGACCGTCGATTAAAGTAAGTCAATCTGACCGTTCATGGATTAATTACTATGCATTCTATTTTCCTATAAATAGAAGCTCATTCCTTCATTATTTTCTTACGAATTCACCAAACTCTAGAGAGAAAATTATAGAGAGAAGCTATAGAGAGAAAATCTATAGAGAGAAAGAAGAAGAGTATTCTGTACTTCACTACTTTGATATCCAAAGGTTTTTTTACTAAGAAGGGTATTATTTGTTGTAATTCGTAAGGGATATTATTCGTTTGTATTCATGAAGAGAACCTCTCATTATTCCATTCATTATTATTCGCTTGAATAACTTTTGTAAAAGTGGTATACCCTATACATAACTTCAGATATGCGGCATACCCTATACTGTGAAATCCTTATGTTATTCCATCCTTATTTATTCTCATTGGAATAACTCATATATGCTGAATCCCCTATACTTGATGATCTTCTTCATTATTCCATTCTTTATTATTCTGTTGGAATATCCTCGTGCGTGTGTTTTACACCGGATCCGGTTCCATTGTTTATTATTCCGCATTTATTATTCTCATTGGAATATCCTGCATGTGTGTTTTACAATCGGACTCGGTTCCATTGTTTATTATTCAAAGATTTATTATTCTTTGGATCATCCTCGCTTGGTGTGAATTTCACCGATCTGGTTTCGTTATTATTATTCTCATTGAATAACTCGTCTATGCGCAGTACCGCATGCACGGTGATTTCTTTTGTTATTCCATTCTTTATTATACCCAAATAAGTTAAAACTTTAACTTCTATATTCCATGAAATTAGTAGAATATCCTTGATATTTGCGCTTCATCCAAAGATCTTTTCATGGAAATATTCTTCCGATCATTCTTGAATTTTACTCTACAAAACAAGATCTTGTTGACAATTTGACGTTACTAATTCTGGATAAAATAATTCTTGAACTTGTTTTATTGAATTATTATGTCATTTTCATCATCCTCATGATATATTATGTTATCTTTGCTTACGTGCATAGATGAACTTAGTATGATTATGACCGTGGATCATTCGGTATAATCATGGCTTGTTATAAATGATGTGATAAAAGTCCTCGGTGGCTTGTAATGCGATGATGGATAGTTTTGGTATGATTATGACCAGGTGATTCTAAGATAGTCATGACCATTGATAATTTGATGAAAATCCTTGACCGTGGTACAGGGGATGATTAGATGTGGTGGTTTATTTATTAAAAGTCGAGTCTCGGCGATATAAAAATTGATGAAAACCTTTTAAAACCTAAAAGATAGTAGATTTTATTCTCTACTTGACTCTTTTAATGGATTGCATATTCACCGCAGCTTAAACCGGTTGTCTATTGTATTTTATCGCTTTTAACATCGTTGAAGGCTAATGATAATTTATTCTCATTATCTTAGTCATAATATTTCTTCTTTGGGCTAGTTGAGCTCACCCTTTCTTTCACCGTTCTCTTCGTGAAATGAGAACATAGTGGGGACGAGCCTCTGAACTGAGTAATGGTCCGTAGGATAGCATTAGTAGTCCTCACTATTCGTGAAATAGTGTGATAATAGTTGTAATGAGGACTCTTTTGAGTTTGTATAATATCTAGTAGACAATATTTGTATTCAAACTCACGCTTTATGTCGTATTGTACACGGACGCTAGGTTAGTAAGTTGTATTTGAATTTATGTACCATGTAAGTGGCGACCCAAGATGGGTGACATATACCTAATTTTGGGGCGCCACATTCTTTATCGAGCTTAGGGATATGATCCTGCTAAGATGCGAGATAAGAACTAGGAGGGAGAGACGGGAATTCCTTCGCTAGTATGACCTACCTAAGTTTATTTGGTATTTGATTGGTCTAGAGAGTATAGTGATAATATGTTGCATGTCAATTAACCCTTATTTTGTGGCGTGTTTGAAAATGGCATCCGAGAATGTTGAGAATAGCAATGGAGCACAGAGACTGTTGATTCTCCACGATCAATAATCGTGACAATGTGCAATGTGATGGCGATAATCCATCCAGAAACAACAACACCGATCAATCGATTTAACGACGACGCTTAAAAGGTTTTAGAATTCATGCAACATCAAAGTAAAAGCGACTCACGCCCAAAAACGTAGGTGGAAACACGGAAAACTCTCGGCGGTCACCGCTAAACAATTCAAGGAGCCGGGACCACCGGAGTTTAAGGGAGAGCCAAAACCACTTCGGAAGCATGGATAAAGCAGATTACCAAGATATTTGATGTCTTGGGATGCTCCGAGAGCAAAAAGTTCCTTTTCACCGCCTTTATGTTGCGGCGAGAGGCAGACATCGGTGGGAATCGGTAAACGTACTCAACCCAACTTGATCAAGATATCTTGGGAGAAGTTCCAGAGTCGTTCAACGACAAATACTTTCCCGAAAGTATTCGCCACATGAAGGAGGTGGAGTTTATCAAGTTGGAACAAAACAATATGACCGTGTCGCAATACGAGGGCAAAATTTGCGAGTTATCACGGTTCATGTCCCCACTTGGTGGATAATGAAGAGAGAATGACGCGAATGTTTTTAAGAGGTTTGAAGCAGAGATACGTCCAACATCTTATTTCTCATAAACCGTGTTTTTATTCGGATGTTGTAAATAGGGCTCGATTAGTGGAGCGCGATAACGAGTCAATGCAACTAAAAGAGAGCAAATTTAAGCAAAATTATAATACCAAATGAGAGTAGTCATCGAAGGTGACAACAAGCGTGGAGGGAATCAACAAAGGATATGGTAACCACTTTGGTGGTAATCGTACCAAAATAATAAGAATGGACATTTCAAGAAAAGGAGATTCAACAATGATGGAAAGACGCCAAAGACCAAAGACTGTTGTTAAGGAAGGAGAAGGACCACCTATTATATGCTTCAAATGCGAGGAGAGGGACACATCGATCCGAATCGTGCCATGCCGGGTCCAAAGCATGTTATAATTGTGGAAGAGAAGGTCACTTAGCTCGATTTTGTCGTTCATCAAGACAAATTCAACTAGGATGGAGGCACCAAAGGTCATTCCCGATAAACCAAAGCCGTGAGTTTAAGAGAGAGCGTTTTTTTTCTCGTGACGAGGAACCCAAATAAAATTATCACGGGTAAGTTAATCATAAGCTCTTGCATAAGTCTATACCGTGTTAGATACCGATTTCTACCCACTCTTTTATTTCACCTAGTTGTGTTCAACGTTTGAATTTGACTCAAGAAGTTAAACTTTGACTTATTGGTTGAAACTTTGTTAGTAGGAGCCTTCGTTACCGCTACTATTTTTAAATCTTGTTTAATTCAAATAAACATTTTCACGTTACTTGTCGATCTTATCTTTTTGAAAATATTTGCCTATGATGTGATTTTTGAAATCAATTGGTTAGCTACTCATCATGCTTTTCGTAAGGTTGTTAGCTTTTATATTTATAACAACCTCATTACCTAAATTCAAAGTAACCAAACCCTAAAGTTAATCATTGTCATATCAAGCCATAAGTAAAGAGCCCCGAACATTTCGTTGTTGACTTCCTTGTGTGGAATGCACCGAAGCCAGACTTTCTTCAGAGGCAACATCGTGAATGAAGATGGCAAGTTTATAGGTATCATTGTTAGGTGCTATCTCTAGGTTAAGGGATAGAAGTCACAGTTGGTATCAATGTGATGTACTATCCAAGTCTTGGATGAGAGTCACAGCTTTGAATGATATTTCTATTATTAATAAATTTCTGGCGATTCTTGAAGACTTTCTAGCCTACTTAGAGCGTGAAATCGAATTTTGTATTAACCCCAAAGACAAAACCCATTTCTTAAACCCTCAAATATTTCTTCAACTAAAAGGATCTCATTTACGTGGATTATGATGAAAGTCATAATAAAAGCATTGGACTAATGAAAATCATGGGTATACGTGGTATTAGTAAGTGTTATAATGAGTTATGTTGGTTAGTATGTGAAAACATGAAAGTTTCTTAGAAATCACAAAGAGTTGAAAATCAGATTTTGGTGAAAAACGTAACATGAAATTCAATTGATCATATCTCCTATTATATTTTGAATTTTTGAATGTGGTCAAGTCCTAGAGTTAGATCTATGAGTTACCTAACTAATCCAAGTGGAATTATTGGAAAAGGTGTTGTAGATTTTTGTGTGGACTGATTTTAGCAAAGGAGTGCAAAGCTGCAAAAACCAAAAAAGCTGCTGCCATGATTTTAGAGAGGCTGTTTCGGCCACTTAAATTATGAGAAAAATTCTGGCCTTTTGGGAAATGAAGGTATATGGTATAAAGTACCTCCTGTCCAAAAATGAGCTCATTCTGACTTAAAATGAGCAAGTTATGACTATTTCAATATTTAGGTTTTTCCGACAAAAAATGCTATAACCTGGAGTTCTATAACTCAGATGACCATGAAATTTAAACTGGAGGCTCACGTTAACATGTGTAAGGTCCTGCCAAGATTTGGGAATTTTGGAGTTAAACTTGAGGTAGCTAATTTCTTAAGGAATTAATTAGAAATTGATTTTTGAAAATAGTAAATGAATTTTAAAAATTTCGAGAAAAATATATTTTCATTATGGGACTATATTATGCTAAATCCCAGAAAAGAAATATTTTGGGACTGATTTGGTATTTTCATGAAAATAGTTTAGTTACAAACATATGAGTTAAATATGTTATGTGAAGTAACAAAGTTGAAAATAGGATTTTATGGCTAGAGGATCCTATATAGAGTATATGCATATTTTTTTTTTGATGAGGATTTGATAATTGGTGATGATATCTTATGAGTATGGCATTTTGAATGATTAAATGCATTATATGGTAAAGCGTAAACAATTGAGATAAATTGTTTATAAATTTAAGAAGTGATTAAAATATTGTTGTAATATTAATGATATTAGATTATGAGATTATTAAGTGATTGATAACATGGGGATATTCTTGAATCTCGGATAAATTATATTATAAATGTTTAATATTTATCCTTTATCTCATTTGATTGATTCTTTATATCATTATCCTCATGTTTATATTACGTTGAAAGTCATCTCAGGCACAGAAGGTGCATAGATGGACTTGGTATGATTATGACCGTGGATTGTTTAAGATAATCATAACCGTAATTGAAAACACGATTATCTTCGGTCAGTAGTGCATGGATAATTTGTGGTCATGATACTAATGAATACACGATTATTCGTGGTGTGCATGGATAATTCGTGGTCGTGATACTAATGAATACACGATTATCTTTCGGCCGTAGAAGTATGGATAATTTGTGGTCGGATACTAATGAATACACGATTATCTTTGGTAGTAGTGCATGGATAATTTAATTGGTCGTGATACTAATGAATACACGATTATCTTCGCACGTAGTGCATGAATAATTGTGGTCGTGATACTAATGAATACACGATTATCTTTGGCCGTAGTATGGATAATTTGTGGTCGTGATACTAATGAATACACGATTATCTTTGGTCAGAGTATATGGATAATTTGTGGTCGTGATACTAATGAATACACGATTATCTTTGGTCCGTAGTGCATGGATAATTTGTGGTCGTGGCTAATGAATACACGATTATCTTTAGTCGTAGTGCATGGATAATTGTGGTCGTGATACTAATGAATATCCTCGGCCTCAGAAAAGTGGGATGATTCAATGATATGAATTAATTATCGAAATGAGTCTCAAGAATGAAATATTAATTCACCTGGATGTGGTAAAAGTCATCTTCGGGTCGTAGTGCATTGATAGACTTGGTATGATTATGCATCAAGATTATTCGGTATAAACCATGATCAGATTGAAAACACGAATATCCTTGGCCAAAGTGGTGCATGGATAATTCGTGGTCGGATACTATTAAGTCGCGTCTCAAAGATTATTAGTTTTACGATTGTATATCTTTGGCTGTAGTGAAAAAATGAATTGATATCTTTAAATTGATCATAAGATGAATTTAATATTTTTTTACGATAAAGGTATTCAAGGTATCCTCACCTCTTATCATACTGTGTCGCACTTAATTTCGAGGGCTAAATTTCATAAGGAGGGAGATCGTGAGACCCTTTATTTTATCAATAAAGATTTAAATTTTGTCGAAATAATTTTAATATTATGGTGTGAATTTGAGATAATATTATAGTTGTGGGTAGTTTTATAAATTTTGCAAAAGTATGCAGTGGTTATATTATATTCGATTGGTGTCGGAATATTCTTGCTTAGCAGAGAATATTCGCATAACTACTCAATCATTGGTGGACCCCTAAATGTAATTATTGTCGATTGAGAAAACGATAAAAAATATTTTATCGAAATAACGTTGTTTTACCACTGATACCGCTGAACTACTCGAAAAGTACATTATTATTGGGTCGCATAGTCGATTATCGATGCTTATGTGAGAAGTCACTCGCTTTGATTCCATTATTGTCGATTAATAATATGAATTATTATAGCGATAATGACGCTTTTGTTTTATTCATTATTAACGTAATAAAATGTAAACATCTTTTATATAAAAATGTAATACTTTATTAAAGTTATTCTATAAATAGAATATATTATATTTTATTATGCATAGTGTTGCATAGTGTTTTGCATAGTGTTGCATAGTGTTTGCATAGTAAAATGTTTTTATATAAATAGAATATATTATATTTTATTTAAAAGATTTTGCTTTAAATATGGACCGTCGATTAAAGTAAATCAATCTGACCGTTCATGGATTAATTACTATGCATTCTATATTCCTATAAATGAAGCTCATTCCTTCATTATTTTCTTACGAATTCACCAAAACTCAGAGAGAGAAATTATAGAGAGAAGCTATAGAGAGAAAATCTATAGAGAGAAAGAAGAAGAGTATTCGGTACTTCACTACTTTGATATCCAAAGGTCTTTTTACGGTAAGGGGTATTATTTGTTGTACCTCGTAAGGGATATTATTCGCTTGTATTCATGAAGAGAACCTCTGTTATTCCATTCATTATTATTCATTGGAATAACTCCGTAAAAGTGGTATACCCTATACATAACTCCGTATATGCAAGATACCCTATACTTGGTGAAATCCTTATGTTATTCCATCCTTATTTATTCATTGGATAACCTCTATATGGAATCCCCTATACTTGGTGATCTTCTTCTCATTATTCCATTCTTTATTATTCGCTGGAATATCCTCATGCTGTGTGTTTTACACCGACCGGTTCCATTGTTTATTATTCCGCATTTATTATTCTCGCTTGGAATATCCTCGTCATGTGTTTTACACCTTACTCGGTTCCATTGTTTATTATTTAGCATTTATTATTCATTGGATGATCCTCGCTTGTGGTGAATTTCACTTTGACCCGGTTCCGTTATTATTATTCCGTTGGAATAACTCGCCTATGCTAAGTACCGCATGCATGGTGATTTCTTTTGTTATTCCATTCTTTATTATACCCATTGGTTAAAACTTTGACTTCTATATTCCATGAAATTAGTAGAATATCCTCGATATTTGCGTTTCATCCAAAGATCTTTTCATGGAAATATTCTTCGATCATTCTTGAATTTTACTCTACAAAACAAAGATTTGTTGACAATTTGGGCGCTACTAATTCTTCGGATAAAATAATTCTTGAACTTGTTTTATTGAATTATTATGTCATTGTCATCATCCTCATGATATATTATGTTATCTTTGCTTACGTGCATAGATGAACTTAGTATGATTATGACCGTGGATCATTCTAATAATCATGGCTTGTTATAAATGATGTGATAAAAGTCCTCGGTGGCTCAGTAATGCAAATGATGGATAGTTTTTGTATGATTATGACCAGGGTGATTCGGTATAGTCATGACCATTGATAATTTGATGAAAATCCTTGACCGTGGTACATGGATGATTAGATGTGGTGGTTTATTTATTAAAAATCGAGTCTCGTGATAAAAAAATTGATGAAAACCTTTTAAACCTAAAAGATAGTAGATTTTATTCTCTACTTGACTCTTTTAATGGATTGCATATTCACTGCAGCTTAAACCGGTTGTCTATTGTATTTTATCGCTTAACATCATTGAAGGCTAATGATAATTTATTCTGCATTATCTTAGTCATAATATTTCTTATTGGGCTAGTTGAGCTCACCCTTTCTTTCACTGTTCTCTTCAGGAAATGAGAACATAGCTGGGACGAGTCGGGGAATGGAGTAATGGTCCAGAGGATAGCATTAGTAGTCCTCACTATTCTGTGAAATAGTGTGATAATAGTTGTAATGAGGACTCCTTTTGAGTTTGTATAATATCTAGTAGACAATATTTGTATTCAAACTCACGCTTTATGTCGTATTGTACCTACGCTTAGGTTAGTAAGTTGTATTTGAATTTATGTACCATGTAAGTGGCGACCCAAGATGGGTGACGATACCTAATTTTGGGGCGCCACATAAGCATCAATAATCAATTACGTGTGCTACTATGCAACCACGCCAGACATCGTACTTTTTAACAACGGGTGTTTCAGCAATTAACGGTAAAACTTCCGCCGTTATTTTCATAAAGTTTTTTGTCGCTTTTCTCAATCCGATAATAATTCCGCTAGGGGTCCACCAATGATTGTGCCGTTGTACTAATATTCCCTGTTAAAAAGAATATTCCCCGACCAATCGAATATTATATAACAACTTACGTACTTTGCAAAATTTATAAATATTACCCACAACTATTATATCAATTTCACTCCATAATATCCAAAAATAATATTTATAGAAAATTCATCTTTATTCAAAAAGGTGGGGTTTTACATCATGAGTCTTAATCATAGTTTAAGGAAATAACAACTTTAGCTAAAATATACATCTTCGTATATAAATTCTGATCCACTTCATTCAAGTAGCACATAGTGTTATCTTAAATCCTTAACCTGCAAAAAAATGGTTATTTGCAAGGTTGAGCTCGACAGCCCAGCAAAATCTCACAGTTTTCATGCAACACGTAGCATATAATAACATGCTAAACATATATCTCTTAAACATTTGACTATTATAACATACAAACTACAGTTCATATAACAAGTATAAAGATTGAGTTCCTTACTCAATCAGCATGCTTTACTCAATCAACGTAGTCATAAGTTGACTTTAATTTTTCATCCTTTCAACATAAATATAACACGTCATGTTATTTGCAATAAAGATTTAAAAAAGTTAATCACCAAGTTCACATAGAAAATAGGAACTGATAGACTTGCCTGATTCGTAGTTTATGAACTACGACTTAACTGCTTATCGCTTATCTGCACTTCGTGTATTCCTACACAGTTATATCATGATTCACATTAACTATTAGTCACTTAGTAACGCATAGTAGCTATAATGTAAACTTTACTCTACATCTCATAACCATTCTTATTAATCAATACACAATGTACTAGCATCCTTTTTCCAACATAACACTCATTTCTAGTTAAACTTGTTATTTCGGTACTAGTCTTACATTACCATTTACATTTCAGAAATTCCAAGTTTTGACTTCACAACACTTGTCTAACATTCATTGTGTATACTAAGTTATCACATAACGCGTTTGTAATTACTAATCCTTCTCATAACTTTAAATTTATCAATTACATAACACGGTTCTATTTTAACCTTCTTACTACATGTGTGACACATTAACATAACCTTAGACCAAGTGGTTGTGATGCCCCCAAAAATAGGTATACATCACCCATCTTGAGTCGCCAAATACATGGTACAAAATTCAAATACAACTTAATTATACAACAGTCGTGTAAAATACGACTAAACATATGTTGTGAGTTTTAATACAAATATTGTCATCTAGACAATATACAAACTCAATGGGGTCCTCATTACATTTATTATCACACTATTTCACAGAATAGTGAGGACTACTATTGCACCATCTAGGACCATCACTGCTTCCCCAGACTAGTCCCCTCGCTACGTTCTCATTTCCTGAAGAGAACAATGAAAGCAAAAGGGTGAGCTCAACTAGCCCAGTAAGAAATATTATGACTAAGATAATGAAGAATAAATTATCGTTAGCATTCAACAGTGTTAAACTGATACAATATAACAAACATCAAGTTTAACTGCAGCGGACCAAGCAATCAATTAGAAGAGTCAAGTAGAGAATAAAATATACTATCTTCTATGATTTAAAAGGGTTTTCATCACTTTTATCGCTGAGACTCAGCTTAATAAATAATCCACATCATCAAATCATCCCTGCACTACATGCCAAGGATATTCTTTAGTATCACGACCACAAATTATTCATGCACTACGGGCCATAGATAATCGTGTTTTCATCAATGGTCCTGATCATGCCATAAAACAATTCATCTTTGCACCCTTGGCCGAAGAGAATCCATAGCCATAATCATACCAAAAACTGTCCATCAATGCACTACGGGCCAATGAGGACTTTTTTTTCCCACATCATTTGTAACATTACTGTCATGATTATACCGAATAATCCCTGGTCATAATCATACCAAGTCCATCTATGCACTACAGGCCACAGATGACTTTCAACATAATATAAACATGAGGATGATGACAATGACTTAATAATTCAATAAAACAAGTTCAAGAATTAATTTATCCAGGAACCAATAACGTCCAAATTGTCAACATGATACTGCTTTGTGGAGTAAAAATTCAAGAATGCTCGGAAGAATATTTCCATGAAAAGCTACTGGATGAAGCGCAAATATCAAGGATATTCCACTAATTTCATGGAGTATAGAAGGCAAAGCTTTAACCAACTGAGTATAAGAGAATATATGAAACTGCAAATGGATTTTCGTCCGCCATGCAGAAATCCACTTAGACAAATCATTTCCACAATTTAATAAGGAATGAATACAAAGGATCATTCACCATGCATGTGACAATCCATATAGACAAGTTATTCCAACATAATAATAAATAATGGAATAACAGAAGGATTCACCATGTAAAGCGATAGATCGCATAGGCAAAAGTTATTCCCAATGTAATAATAAATAATGGAACTCAGTGCGGCATAAATGCACGCATGTGATACTCCAACATAAGAATAAATAATGGAACTGTGTCCAAGCGTGAACGCAAAAGACGTGGATATTCCGGCGAAATAATAAATAATGGAATCGTGTCCCATAGAACGCACATGAAATGAGATATTCCGGCGTAATAATAAAGAACGGAATATTAGAAGAATTTCACCATATATGCGGTACTTCACATAAACAGGTTATTCCAACAGAATAATAAGAATGGAATAACATAAGAATTTCACCATGTATGCGGTACTTTGCATATACAGGTTATTCCAACATAATATTAAGAATGGAATAACAGAAGTTCTCTTCATGAATACGAAAGAAATGATACCCCTTACGAGTACAACAAATAATATCCCCTACGAGTACAACAAATTATATCCCCTACCTTTGAAAGAAGAGTACTTCGACTGGTAGGGCGAGAATATACTCGAAGAAAACTTATACTACGCTCAAATCTTTCTGAAACTCTAAAGAAATACGCTCAAGATTATAGAAGAAGAATTATGTCTCTAGAGTTTAAGTGAATTCGTAAGAAATAATGAAGGAATGAGCTTCTATTTATAGAAGAATGGACTGCATAGTAACTAATTCATGAACGGTCCAGATTGATGGTCCATATTTAAACCAAAATCTTTTAAATAAAATATACTATATTCTATTTATAATCTAATAAAACGAATAACTTTATAAAAGTATTCTGTTTTATATAAAAATATTTTACTATGCAAAACACTATGTATGTAGTAACTATGCAACACTATGTATAATAAAATATAATATATTCTATTTATAGTCTAATAAAATAAATAACTTTATAAAAGTATTCATTTTATATAAAAAGATTTTACTATACAAAACACTATGCATAATAGAATATAATATATTCTATTTATAGAATAACTTTATAAAAGTATTCTTTTTATAAAAGCTTTTCTTTTATTACATTAATAATACTAATAAAACAAAACTAAAGTGACTTATCACGTAAACATCAATAATCAATACCGTGTGCTACTATGCAACCACGCCCAGACATCAGCATTTTTTTACTACTGAGTAGTTCAACAGTTTTAACGGTAAAACTTTCATCGTTATTCTCATAAAAATATTTTTGTCATTTTCTACATCCGACAATAATTCCGTTATGGGGTCCACCAATGATTGTACCGTCGTACGGATATTTCCCGACAAAAAGAATATTCCCCGACCAATCGAATATTATACAACAACTTGCATACTTTGCAAAATTTATAAATATTACCCACAACTATAACATTATATCAAATCCACACCATAATATTAAAAAAATATATTTTGAGAAATTTAAATCTTTATTCATAAAATTTGGGGTTTCACAATCTCCCTTCCTAATGAAATTTCGCCCTCGTAATTTACGTGCACGCACTGTATGTCAAGAGATGAGGATACCTCTTGATTTCATTTCATTCTAACTCTTGAGGTATAACCTTTGAGTGTTGAATACGATCCTTCTTATCCAAGATTTTAACATGTATCTCCTCATACGTTAAATCTTATGCTATATCATTTAGTTCTAATTTAATAATGTCGTTCGAGTCGTCCACATATTTATGTAACCTCGATACAAAAAACACATCCTGAACATGCAAAATACTTGGCGGTAAAACGAGTCTACAGGTCCACAGTTCCTACTTCATCGAGGATTTTAAATGGGCCAATTAAATCGAGGTTTGAGATTTCCTCTCTTCGTCGATTCTTGCTTCTAGAATAAGGCCCTCTTGAACCTTCTTCTTCACATTCATCAGCTCTGAATGTGTAGCTTGGGCGGCTTTAACTTTATTGATTAAAGTCGATTCTACTCGTATATTCGTTATCTTCACGTGGGTTCGTATATTCGTACTTGTAACCGCATACAATCTTCTTGTCAACGCGTTAGCTACCATGTTCGCTTTTCCTACGATGGTATTGAATGGTACGATCATCATCTTCAACAGCTCGAGTCAACGTCTTTGGCACATGTTACGTTCATTTTAGTTAAAGAAATATTTGAGGGTTTTGTACTGGGGTCAATACAAAATTTGATTTCACGCTCTGGGGTAGGCCAAGAAGTCTTCAAGAATACGTCCGAAAATTTATTAACAATAGAAATATCATTCAAAACTGTGACTCTCATCCAAGACTTGGATAACACGTCACATTGATACCTATCAACTTGTCATCGTCATTCACGACATCGCCTACAGAAAGTCTAGCTTCGATGCATTCCACACAAGGAAGTCACCAGATAAAGGCTCATGGCTCTTTACTTATGGCTTGATATGACAATGATTGACATTAGTGGTTTGGTTGCTTGAATTCGCATAACTGGTTGGTTAGGAATATGAAAGCTAACAACCTTACGAAAAACTTGATGAGTAGTTAACCAATCGATCCCTAAAATCACATCAAAGGTAAGTATTTTCAAAGAGATAAGATCGACAGGTAACGTGAAAGTGTCTGTAACGACCCCAAAATCCATACAATTTAAATCTCCACTTCGATCGTTAACCATACATTAAATCTATAATTTTACATCATTATTCGATATTAAAAACACTAAAATTGCGGAATATTTAAAACGTTTATACATTTCCTTCTTTCTTGCCCTGAATCGCAACCTTTACATTACATCTCTTTGATTCAATCTTATATCATGAATCGTTACAACAAAATGACTATGCAAAGTCTCAAATCATAACTAAATATCCATATACATTTGATAGCTCAACTTATAATTCAACAACATGTTACGTTCAAAATATAAAATACATTTCTCATAAACCATAAGTAATCTTCGTGAATATAGATCTCTATAACTCACTTAGCACATATCTTTACCTTAAAATCTTGACCTGCAAAAGTGGTTATTTGCAAGAGTGAGCTCGATAGCCCAGCAAAATCTAACAGTTTGCATGCATCACATAGCACATAATAACATGCTCGATATACATCTCATAATAATTAAAGTAACATGGCATACATTCTTTAATTCACATAACAAATATAAAGATTGAGTTCCTTACTCAATCATCATTATTTAACCAAAATAATCCAGTCATAAATTGACTTTAACACTTCATGATTACAACTTGTATAACATATCATGAAATTTAAAACAGTTCATCAAGTCCATGTAACAAATAGGAACCAAAAGACTTGCCTTGATCGTTGTTTACCAATAACAGTTTAACAGCTTACAGTTATCTGCACTTCACGTGCCCTACAAAATTATATAACCATACACATCAACTATTAGTCATATAACAACACATAGTAATTGTAATGTAAACTCTACTCCACATCTCATAATCTTTCCAATTAATTAGCACACAATATTTCATTAGATTGTGTTAACTTTTCGACTTATATCTCACTATATTTCATATTCGAAGTTCATTCAAGTGCTTAAGTCTTGCTAGGACTACTTATTGGTTTTATATTAAATCCATTCCATATCTTATAATATTCATTTCAATTGAATTGAAACACTTTAAGTTCATTAACACTTGGCAAGGCATTTCGACGTTCAATCGTCACACGCCCGTTTTGCATCTCTTCTGTATGCTTACTATGCTTCTATAACTTATCTAATATATTATTTATTAATGTTAAGCATCATTATATTTACTAACATACATGTTTTATAACTTAGGACATCATCATTTATCGTCAGGAGCACAACACATGCATGTGCATTCCCGACGCCCTCCGATTGCCCCCGAAAACATAATAGTCTTACAGATGACCATTTTTACTACTGTTACAGACCTCAAATTGGAAAACTTAAAGAACAAAAGTTGTAGGTCTACTCATCCTCGCTCCGGATCATCTTGAATCAATTCAATTGGAGTTCGTATGAGAAAGTTATGACCATTTTACTACAGGAGGTCAAAACTGTCCGACTCAGACTACAATTCCGGCGCTGGGGCGCGAAGACTAAGTTAACCAGTGGCACCGGGGTGCGGACTTTGGTGCTGGGGGGCGAATTTCAGCGCTAGGGCGCGAATTTCAGGCGCTGGGGCGCCGAAACTTGCAGAACCCAACTACGAAGAACAGAATAACTAAATTCTGGAGTAATTACTACTGCTAACATCTAAATTAAAACGTAAAACTTATAAAGATTACTCATAAACATTACTTATCATACATATACCAATTTAGCACAACTTAACAACAATTTTAGAAAACTTAAATTCTTGAAAGCACTGTTTTTAAAAACCAAAACTCCATTATCGATGTTTGTTTACACAGTGAACATGGTAACCAAAATTTATAACTAATTTGATTCCTTGAGACTACGATTCTCTGAATTTTATAACAAATCAATATACTCAACGTTCAAGTTCATAATTATCATACAATCACATACTAATTTTGTTATCATACAAAACATACATTCATGTTCATCCTCATATGTCCACTGTAAAACCAATTTCTTTTCTCTTTGAACGTATTTTAGCATACAACATCTATATATATATATATATATATATATATATATATATGCTAGTTATAATCATTTCAATTACAGATACATGTAATATCATAACCAATTATAAAACATAGTTTACAGACAATATTTATAAAAACCTTGTACACAATGAATGAACTTGAAGAACACAGAGACGTAAAAACATATATATATTAAGGTTTTAAAACATACCTTTTGTTGTTAAGAAATTCTTGTTAACCCTTAGAAAATCTTAAAGAATTCTGAGACTTGTCTTTCTCGTACTTCTCTCTCTAAGACTCTCTCTCAAAATCTATGAAACTTTCTTTTAGCAGAAAACTCTTTTCTTAGACTCAACATAAACCCAGAAACTCAACTGATAGCCAAAGCCAAACTGATAAGCTATAATAATACGCACACTTAATATATCAGTTACCAAATAAACGTCTAGGCTATTGATTATTTTATTTATTTTATTAATAATTTAAAATTCAAAAGAAATCCAAAAGCCATAGGGCTTTGTTTGGCAAAACGCTTTATAATTAAAGACTTAATATATTGAAGCCTTGTTTGGCAAAATAAATTAAAACTACTTTAATTTATTTTAATAACCACTTATAATATAGTTATTTGTCACACTCCTAATTAATTAAGTTTTCATACTTAATTTAATTAATTCTAATAACAATTCATTACATAATATAATAATTTATTCAATCATTATAAACTCTCTAACTTAATTATTAAATTAAATTAGATTACTATTTTAAAATAATTACTTTTCTTAACTCATTAATTATTTATCAAACATATAAATAATCAAATCACATCAAATCAATTAAACAAATACTTATTCAACGATAAACACATCCATTAAATATTTATATAATTCAATAAATATTTAAATATTTAATTAAAAATCTAGATTGTTACAGTGTCGATTTGAATCAACAAGATTTATAAACAGTGGAGGTAACGAAGGTTTCTACTAATGAAGTTTCAACCAATAAGTCAAAGTCTAACTTCTCTGGGGTCAAATTTAAACGTTGAGCGCAAGCAAGAGAGATAAAAGAATGGGTTAAACTGGTATCAAATAAAGTATAGACTTCGCAAGAGTTTATAATTCACTTACCTGTAATAACTTCGTTCGGGTTTCTCGACAAACGCTCTCACTTAAACTACCGGATTTGACTTTGCTATAGGGTACATTCCACCCTTAAGTGCTTCGTCACATTTTTGATCCATGATTTGAATCATTATTCTTCGATCCATATCGAATTGGGGTTGACCGCTATGCACAGGGTAATTTCGAATTCGATGTTGGATTCTCCCAATTGTTGTCCAAAAAGTAAAATTCATTTCATCTATTTTGGCTTTATTGGATCGGACCTTTTTTTCTACAATATCTACACGTCGTGCGGCTTTTACCCATGCGTCATCTATTCTCCTCCATTCAGTTGTTTCTTCTTTCATCAGAACTTTGATCATAACATTCTTAGATTCCAGCTCTAATAACTTATTCTCTGCCAAAGAGTGCTTCTGTTCAAGCATCACACATCGGGTAACACAATTTTGAATTGTTACGTCTCTTTGCTCCACGACCGCCAGCCGTTCTTCAGCCTGCTCTTCTAACTCATGAATACGATTTTGTAATTCTAAATTTTGATCATAAAATTCTTCTAATAAATTCTCCTCGGGTTCCTCTTCTTCCTCTTCTTCCTCACTCTTAGCTGCTACCTCTGTAACTAGCTTGGGTGCAACTATTAGTTCTTCACGCACCACGTAGATATCTCTAATTTCTTCTTCGTCTAACATCACATTAACCTGGCTAGTGATTAAAGGTGTCACAACGATCTCATGTGCTTCATTGCTTATCTCAACATTTTCGGATGCCATTTCAAATACTGCAACAAAACAAGGGTTAATTAACATATCACATATTATCCCTATACTCTGACCGACCAATTAAATACCAAATAAACTTAGGTAGGTCATACTAGCGAAGGAATTTCCCGTCTCTCCCCTCCTAGTTCTTGACTCACATCTCAGCCAGGGATCATATCCCTAAGCTTTGATACCAACTGTGACGCCCCCAAAATAGGTATACATCACCCATCTTGAGTCACCAAATACATGGTACAAAATTCAAATACAACTTAATTATACAACAGTCGTGTAAAATACGACTAAACATATGCTGTGAGTTTTAATACAAATATTGTCATCTAGATAATATACAAACTCAACGGGGTCTTTATTACAATTATTATCACACTATTTCACAGAATAGTGAGGACTACTATTGCACCATCTAGGACCATCACTCTATTTCCCCTGACTAGTCCTTGCTACGCTCTCATTTCCTGAAGAGAACAATGAAAGCAAAAGGGTGAGCTCAACTAGCCCAGTAAGAAATATTATGACTAAGATAATGCAGAATAAATTATCGTTAGCATTCAACAGTGTTAAACTGATACAATATAACAAACAACAAGTTTAACTGCAACGGAAAAAGCAATCCATTAGAAGAGTCAAGTAGAGAATAAAATCTACTATCTTCTATGATTTAAAAGGTTTTTCATCACTTTTATCGCTGAGACTCAGCTTAATAAATAATCCACATCATCAAATCATCCCTGCACTACAGGCCAAGGATATTCTTTAGTATCACGACCACGAATTATTCATGCACTACGGGCCAAAGATAATCGTGTTTTCATCAATGGTCCTGATCATGCCATAAAACAATTCATCTTTGCACCCTTGGCCGAAGAGAATCCATAGCCATAATCATACCAAAAACTGTCCATCAATGCACTACGGGCCAATGAGGACTTTTTTTTCCCCACATCATTTATAACATTACGGTCATGATTATACCGAATAATCCCTGGTCATAATCATACCAAGTCCATCTATGCACTACAGGCCACAGATGACTTTCAACATAATATAAACATGAGTATGATGACAATGACATAATAATTCAATAAAACAAGTTCAAGAATTAATTTATTCAGGAACCAATAACGTCCAAATTGTCAACATGATACTACTTTGTTGAGTAAAAATTCAAAAATGCTTAGAAGAATATTTCTATGAAAAGATACTGGATGAAGCGCAAATATAAAGGATATTCCACTAATTTCATGGAGTATAGTAGGCAAAGCTTTAACTAACTGAGTATAAGAGAATATATGAAACTGCAAATGGATTTTCGTCCACCATACTGGTAAATGCACTTAGACAGATCATTTCCACAATTTAATAAGGAATGAATACAAAGGATCATTCACCATGCATGTGACAATCCACATATGCAGTTATTCTTACGATGTAATAATAAAGAATGGAATAACGTATGATTCACCATGCGTGCGATAGATCGCATGCATGTGTTATTCCCAATGAATAATAAATAATGGAACCAGTCCCACATAAACGCATGATAGGATATTCCAAATGTAATAATAAATAATGGAACCAAGTCCCACAGAACGCACGCATGTGATATCCCGACGTAATAATAAATAATGGAACCGTGTCCCACAGAAATGCACGTGACGTGATATTCCGACGTAATAATAAAGAACGGAATATTAGAAGAATTTCACCATATATGCGATTTGATAAACATGTTATTCAACAATGTAATAATAAGAATGGAATAACAGAAGAATTTCACCATATATGCAGTACTTCACATATACATGTTATTCCAACATAATAGTAAGAATGGAATAACAGAAGTTTTCTTCATGAATAAGAAAGAAATGATACCCCTTACGAGTACAACAAATAATATCCCTTACGAGTACAACAAATAATATCCCCTACGAGTACAACAAATAATATCCCCTACCTTTGAAAGAAGAGTACTCCGACTAGTAGGGTGATGATATACTCGAAGAAAACTTGTACTACGCTCAAATCTTTCTTAAATTCTAAAGAAATACGGTCAAGATTATAGAAGAAGAATTCTCTCTCTAGAGTTTCAAAGGACTTCAGTAAAAATAATGAAGGAATGAGCTTCTATTTATAGAAGAATGGATCGCGATAGTAACTAATTCATGAACGGTCTGTAGTTGATTTACTTTTTAATCGGACTATCCATATTTAAAGCAAAATCTTTTAAATAAAATATACTATATTCTATTTATAATCTAATAAAACGAATAACTTTATAAAAGTATTCTGCTTTTATATAAAAAACTTTACTATAAAAAACACTATGCGTACTATGCAACACTATACATAATAAAATATAATATATTCTATTTATAGTCTAATAAAATAAATAACTTTATAAAAGTATTCTGTTTTATATAAAAAGATTTTACTATGCAAAATACTATGCATAATAGAATATAATATATTCTATTTATAGAATAACTTTATAAATGTATTTTGTTTTATATAAAAAGATTTTCTATTTTATTACATTAATAATACTAATAAAATAAAACCGAGTGACTTATCGTAAATATCAATAATCAATACTGCAGTGTACTACTATGCAACCACGCCAGACATCGCACTTTTACTACCGAGTAGTTCAACACTTTTAACGGTAAAACTTCCGCCGTTATTCTCATAAAAATATTTTTGTTGTTTTCTCCATCCGACAATAATTTCGTTTTGGGGTCCACCAATGATTGTACCGTCGTACGGATATTCCCCGACAAAACGAATATTTCCCGACCAATCGAATATTATACAACAACTTGCATACTTTAAAAAATTTATAAATATTACCCATAACATTATATCAAATCCACAATATAATATTAAAAAAGTATTTGAGAAATTTAAATCTTTATTCATAAAATTTGGGGTCTCACAGTGGCAATGCTATTCAAAATCTGCACTGCCAGTTGACAGAAGTCTCGCCTCGAGATCGGTGTATATGGCAATTGCGCCACACAATGCACTTCATTACACAACAAGACAGATTTTTAGCCTTGGCACTAAATAGCAATTGCTGATGTGCAACAGACAGAGGCGTAGCTCTGCCATGAACATGAGCCGATTTTAGCCCAACTAACACGAATTTTACCCACAAAACAGTGAAATTAACATATACAATTGATATAGAACTATCACAAACATGTTTGCTAACACAATCCCCAACATAGAACTTTGTTTCCTCAAAGTTCAATCCGGAACAAAAGAAAAAGAAGAATGAGGTGGAAAATAAGAATGGAGGTGGTAGTGGTGGAAACAACAACAACAACTTGAAGAGGAAGTGGAATGGAAACATGGGTGCTGGAAACCAGTAGGGTAGTCAGTAAAACAAGAAGTTTGAAGCATATGCTACATTCGGTAAGTTTCACAAGGGTGCGTGCTTGATGGAGAAACGAGTATGCTTTAATTGTGGCCAGGAGGGTCACATCGGCCCAAATTTCACTCAACCTAAGAAGAATGTGTGCTTCACGTGCGGATCCAAGGATCACTTTGCTCGTGAATGCTCTAAGAAGAAGGATGAAGTGACAACCAGAAGCAATGGAGGTAACATTGGAGGTACAACATCAAACAAACCCACAGCTAGAACCTTCAACATGATTGTACAAGATGTTGTGCAATCAAAAGATGTGGTGTCAGGTATTATCCCAATCAATGATATTGATGCTTATGTATTATTTGATTCGGGTGCTACTTGCTCGTTTATCTCTGATGAATTTGCTAAGAGGTTAGAATTGCCTAGAGAAGAACTGAATTTCCCTTTGAACATAGAAATTATGAATAAAGAGATAATCCCTATTAGATTCGTATACAAGAACTGCAGGGTGAACATTAAGGAGAATATCTTGATGGTAGATTTGATTCCGATTAGATTGGGAGAGTTTGATGTTATTTTGGGAATGGATTGGCTGTTCAAATATGGAGTGGTAATTAATTGCCAAAAGAAGTGTGTAAACCTTATGACCTCTTCAAGGGTAGTATTTTATGCTAGCAAGTTGCCTAGACAAATGAAATGTCTGACGATTATGCAGGCCAAGAAATTGTTGAGTCAAGGATGTGTGGGCTATTTAGCTTACATAGTCGATACTCAAAAGAAGAATGTGAAACTGGAAGAGATACCAGTGGCGAGGGAATTTGAGGATGTGTTTCCAGAGGATTTTCCAGGACTTCTGCCTGACAGAGAAATTGAGTTCGTAATCGACTTAGTGCCGGGAACAACACCAATATCGAAGGCCCCGTACAGAATGGCTCCAGTAGAAATGAAAGAACTGTCGGTAAAGTTGCAAGAATTGTTAGACAAGAAGTATATTCAACCAAACGTATCACTATGGGGAGCGCCAGTGTAATTCGTGAAGAAGAAGGATGGGTCAATGTGTCTTTGCATTGATTATAGAGAATTAAACAAGGTCACTATTAAAAACAAATATCCATTACCAAGAATAGATGACTTGTTTGACCAGTTGAAGGGTGCTAAATACTTCTCGAAAATAGATTTGAGAAGTGGGTATCACTAGTTGAAGGTGAGGAAGGAGGATATACCACGAACATCATTCATGACTCGGTATGGACATTACGAGTTTCTGGTGATGTCTTTTGGTTTAACCAATGCACCTGATGCAATTATGGATTTGATGAATAGGGTGTTTAAACCATTCTTAGACAAGTTTGTAGTGGTATTCATCGACGACATTCTGGTGTATTCCAAAACTCAAGAAGAACACGTGGAACACTTACGTTTGACATTGGAAACACTAAGAAAGGAAAAGTTGTACGCGAAATTCTCTAAGTGCGAATTTTGGCTAGATCGTGTGCAATTTCTTGGGCACGTGATTGACAAAGATGGGATTTCCATGGATCCATCAAAAGTGGAAGTTGTAATCAATTAGGAACAACCAAGAATACCATCGGAAGTGAGGAGTTTCTCGGGACTGGCCGTTTATTATAGACGATTTATTCAAGATTTTTCTAAGATAGCCACTCCATTAACAAATTTGACCAGGAAAACTGTGAAATTTGTTTGGACGGAGAAATATGAAGAAAGTTTCCAGATTTGAAGAAGAAATTAAGCATGACACTGTGTTGTCATTACCGGATAGTCTGAGTAACTTTGTGTTTGTATAGTGATGCCTCACATAAAGGGTTGGGATGTGTTCTTATGCAGAACGGCAAAGTAATTGCGTATGCATCAAGACAACTGAAGGATTATGAGAAAGGTTATCCGACTCATGATTTGGAATTGGTTGCAGTAGTGTTTGCTCTCAAGATATGGAGACACTATCTCTATAGAGAGAAATCTGAAATCTACACAGATTATAAAAGTTTGAAGTATATTTTCACACAGAAGGACCTGAATATGCGACAAAGAAGGTGGATGGAATTGATAAAGGATTTTGATTGTGAGATCTTTTATCATCCGGGCAAAGCGAATGTGGTTGCAGATGCTTTGAGCAGGAAAGGTCGGGAGAAGTGATGATGATAACTACTCAGGAGGAGCTTATTTCAGCAATGGCAAAGCTAGAGTTGGAAATCAAATTTCCAAAGGAGTACGATGAACGATTATTTCAGATAGATGTCAGTCCAACTTTGGTGGACAAAGTGAAGAATGCTCAACTACAAGATAAAGAATGCGAAATAATCAAATCATAAAATACAAGATCGATACCGAAGGACTACTATGGTTCGAGGAAAAAATTTGGGTTCCAGCAGTACCAGAGCTTAAAGATGAAATCTTGACTGAAGCACACAAC
This sequence comes from Panax quinquefolius, assembly GCA_020205615.1. NCBI lineage: Eukaryota > Viridiplantae > Streptophyta > Magnoliopsida > Apiales > Araliaceae > Panax > Panax quinquefolius. The sequence continues at coordinate 22,439 of JAINUW010000492.1, read as the reverse complement.
ACAAGATATTAGATTCATCCAGGAAGTACAAAGATGTATCAAGATTTGCAGCGACATTTTTTGGTGGCCAAATATGAAAAGAGACGTTGCAGAATGCGTTGCAAAATGCTTGACGTGTCAGAAGGTGAAAGCTGAACATCAACAACCAAGCGGGTTACTTCAACCGTTGGAAATACCGGAATGGAAATGGGAGCATATCACAATGGATTTTGTGGTAGGACTTCCAACGACTCAAAAAGGATGCGATATGGGTGATAGTGGACAGACTAACAAAATCTGCACACTTTTTGCCAATAAAGATTAGATTTAATCTTGATCAGCTAGCGATATTGTACGTTAAAGAGATCGTGTCAAGACATGGAGTTCCAGTGTCAATTATGTTAGATAGAGATCCAAGGTTCACATCAAACTTTTGGAGGAGACTACAAGAATGTATGGGAACACAGTTGCGAATGAGTACAAGATACCATCCGCAAACCGACGGGTAAAGCGAACGAACTATCCAAACGTTGGAAGATATGCTGAGAGCATGCATCATGGATTTCAAAGGAAGCTGGGATGAATATTTACCGTTGGTAGAATTTGCTTACAACAACAGTTACCATGCGAGCATCGGCATGCCACCTTATGAGGTATTGTACGACAGAAAGTGTAGAACTCCACTGTGCTGGGATGAAGTGGGTGAACGCCAACTATTAGGACCAGAACTGGTACAACAAACTGCTGAAGTTGTCAAACTCATCAGGTCAAGATTGGTAGCAGCCCAAGAAAGAAAGAAAAAGTATGCCGATCAACATAGGCAGAATCGCGAATTTGAAGTAGGAAATTTAGTTTTCCTAAAAGTTTCTCCTTGGAAGGGGAAGATTCGTTTTGGCAAAAAAGAAAAGCTCAGCCCAAGATTTATTGGATCGTTTTAAATACTACGAAGAGTGGGGGAAGTGGCTTATGAGGTAGCTCTACCTCCAGAATTGGAAAACATTCATAATGTTTTTCACATTTCATTGTTACGACCGCATAAACCCGATTACAAGCACGTGATCGAGTACGAACCATTGCAATAATTAGGATTAATATGCGTGAGAAATACGAGTATTATACTAGTTATTATACGAGTATAGTATGAAAATTATTACGATGTATAATACGAATATCGTACGAATTATATATGAAGAGAATACGAGAATGGGATGCGTAGAATACGATTAGTCTTAATGGACTTTGAGTTCATGAACTTTGTAGAATCCAATTGGACTTGGATTATGTCAAGCCCAACACTTTGTGAAATCAAGCCCAAGAAAGACCCAATAAGAATTAATGTTAAGTCCCAAACCAAGAAAATAAACCGCAGATCGAATAGATGGGCCATCCGATGGGTAATAACCCATGGGGAGACCTATAGAGCATGTGGGCCGGCCACTTGGCCACCAAGTAAAGTGGTTACTTAGTGGCTAAGCAATGAATGTGATGCCCCCAAAATAGGTATACATCACCCATTCTGAGTCGCCAAATACATGGTACAAAATTTAAATACAACTTAATTATACAACTGTCGTGTAAAGTACGACAAAATATAAGATGGGAGTTTCAACACGAATATTGTCTTCTAGACAATATCCAAACTCAGATTCAATATTATTACATTTATTTTCACACTACTTCACAAAATAGTGAGGACTACTAATGCAAACATCTGGACCGTCACTCCGTTTCCCCACTAGTCCCAACAATATTCTCAATTCCTGAAGAGAACAGTGAAAGAAAGGGTGAGCTCAACTAGCCCAGTAAGAAATATTATGACTAAGATAATGCAAAATAAATTAGCCTTCAACAGTATAACAATTGATAGAATAAGCAATCCATTAGAAGAGTCAAGTAGAGCATGCTATCTACTATCTTCTATGATTTAAAAAGTTTATCATCGATTTTATCGCTGAGACTCAGCTTAATAAATAATCCACATCATCGAATCATCCCTGCACTACGGGCCAATGATATTCTTTAGTATCACGACCACGAATTATCCATGCACTACGGGCCAAGGATATTCATGTTTTCATCAACGGTCATGATCATGCCATAAAACAATTCATCTTTGCACCCTTGCCCGAAGAGAACCCATTGTTATGATCATACCAAAAATTGTCCATCAATGTACTACATGCTAATGAGGACTTTTACCACATCATTTGTTACATTACGGTCATGATTATACCGAATAATCCTTGGTCATAATCATACCAAGTCCATCTATGCACTACAACCACAGATGACTTTCAACATAATATAAGCATGAGGATGATGACAATCATATAAGAATTCAATTAAAAGAAAGCAAAGGATAAATTTTGAAGGATTTATAATTTAATTTATCCAAAATTCAATAATGTCCAAATTGTCAACATGGTACTGATTTGTGGAGTAAAATTCAAGAATAATATTGTATCAAAAATGATTTGGACCGAAAAGAAATCTATTTTTGTTAGGAATAGTACCCCTGGTGAATAGTAATCGAGTGAATAGTACCCCGTGAATAGTAACTTCAGGAATAGTAAACCCGTGAATAGTACCCCGGTATAAAAAGGTTAAAACTTATCAGGAATGCTCAGAATAATATTTTCATGAAAAGATACTTGATGAATCGCAAATATCAATGATATTCTACTAATTTCATGGAGTATGGAAGCCAAAACTTAACAAAATGAGTATAGAATTCGAAATCTGAAATGAAATAATATTACTTACATACTACAGAGTATGGAAGAAAATATTATTTTATACGAATACTGAACAAAAATAATATCCCTCACAACTGTTGAACGAAAATAATATCCCTTACCAACATTAAATGAATATAATATTGCTTACGAATATTAAATAAATATAATATTCCTTACGAATATTAAACGAATATAATATTTCTTGCGAATATTGAACGATATAAAATTTCTTACAAATACGAAAAATAATATCGTAAGCGAATATGAAATAAATAATACCCTTACCTCAAAAATAGAGCAATTCTGACTGGTATAGCGGATATATTCTTGAAGAAAACTTGAACTATTTTCTACACTCAAAGCTTTCTTAAAACTCTAAAGAAATACGCTCAATATTATAGAAGAAGAATTCTCTGATCCTGGTGTGATTTTCAATTCTAACTAAGCATCCTATTTATAGGAGAATGGAAAGATACTATTTAGAAAATATTTTTCACGGGTGAACAAGACTTATCACGATTTTAGAACATAGGTATGAGTCTACTAAGGGTAAGAGGGCATGCATGAATGAACTATGAGTAAGAATTTATTTTGAAACTAGTAAAAGATGAGTAGATTATTTAGATCCAACTCTTCAATTAGTAACCGGACAGCTTTGCCCCCTGTTCCAGACATAGTTAACCAAGAAGAACGCAGTTATGAAAATATCGGTCAAGTTTTATATAATAGGAATATACCCAAAGTTTCTCTTAGAGAAATTTACTAGTCACTTTTCTAGATAATTTCAAAACTGATTATAATGTTAAAACAGTTGAAAAGGTTTATGCCATTAACAAAGAATATGAAAATTGTAGTCTTTTATCCCTTGATGCTATTAAAAAACATAGGAAAAAGGGTTATAATTTTATTCATATTGGACTTGTTCAAGTTGCAGTTAAACCACTTAACATTAAAGGCATTGATTCAAGTATCTACCTCTGTCTTAGAGATTCTAGATTTTAGAATTATCATCCAAGTATCATTGGAATTATGGAAGCAAGTCTGCATAATGGTCCTATCCATTTCAATTGCTTTCCTAAATTCACTTTAAGCCTGAGTGACCACAATTTATTAAAAGCTCTAACACTAGACATTAAAACTGCGGGTGAGATAACTCAAATGATTGAAGGTTCTCAACCTCTTACTTTGATTTATAGGATTTATTATAAAACCATGAAAACTAACTTAAATGTTCATGCTCTTAATAAAAGTCCTAAAGATCAAACTGTTTTAATCCAAAGTTCAACTAGTGATGCTAATGTTCAGATCCCGAGAACCATCCTTTGGAAAGACGTTACGCTACCTAGTCAATGGACTTTACCCAGTGAAATACTTCAACAACCTGTTGTTAACAACTTATTAAACATAGAAAATGTTAGACAATTTTCTGATGGAATTGTAAAAATAAGTTTCGAATGCACTAGAAGACCAGTTATTATAGAAGATTTTACAAGTTCTTCAGCACCCTCAGTTCATACTCTAAGGGACACTGAAGTACTCAGTAACCCTTCTATTAGGGATATAAAATTAAAAGGTATCCTTAATCAAGGTCAAACTAGTCATGCTTGTTATACTCAGAATGATCTTGTTGAAGAAGAGGGTTCTTCTTCTCCAACGTCTTCAGAGTTTCCTACACAATCTAATTTTGATGCTCCTATTAATAAACAATTAAGAGTCATTAAAAAAGAATTTTATTTAAATTTGGATTTTCTCGTTAAGGATTTTAATTCTAGATCTAATAAAGAAAAAAGACATTTATTTAGGTCTATTCACCCTACTGAGAAAGAACGTGATAAAATTGTAAATAGTTGAAAGAGATTTATTAAAAATGAAGAAATAAACATTACTTTTTATGATTGGTATGATCAATATCACGGTAAGTGTAATGTTATAACTAAAACACAATGGGTTAAAGAAGATAAATCAAACGTTTCCTCTTGTCATCCTCCTTTAGAGACTGACTTTATTCCAGTTAAAACTACTTTAGTTATTGCCAGTCCTTTCAAGATTTCCGATGGAAATAAAGATGATAAAAAAATTATTGAACAAAACAATTTTGCTAATCAGTATCTAGCAACCTGAGGAAAGCAGCTAGATAAAATCGAAGAAAAATTAGAAGAGACAATTGTTAAAAACCCAGATTCAAAAATTGATCATCCTTCACTTAAATTACCAGAAAATAGATATAAGTTAGGCTTACCTAATAAAGATAGTGACCTTACCCTGGTTATTGATAGGTTATTTAAAAAACTAAAAACTGAAGCCAATACAAGTGGCACTATAGCTCTAATTGATCAAGTTGAATCTAATAATGAAAACGATAGTCCTTTAGATCAGTCTGATTCAATTACGGATTTTAATGATCAACTGAAAAAATTAACTATTAATAACACTAGTATTACCAAGAATTGGTATTCTAGACCTACTCCTCCGGATCTACAGTTCGAAGAAAGAAATCTAGATAAACAATTCTCGGTGTCCTCTAATAAGATTTATGAATGGAACATTGACGGATTTAGTGAACAAGAAATTTTAAATAAGTTAAATCATGTGTCCATGGTAGCTAATAGCTATATTACTAAATTCAATAACCTGTCCCAAATAGAAATCGTTGAATTAATAGCTAGTGGATTTACTGGTATTCTTAGATCTTGGTGGGAGAAACATCTCACAGAAGACACTAGGTTATCAATAATCCATGTTATCCAAATACATAATGACGGCAATCCCATCTTTGATGAAGATGCTGGTATTGGTTTGCCTGATGGAGTTAATACTTTAATATTTACTATTATTAAACACTTTATTGGAACCCCTAGTAACATTACCGAAAGAATACATGATCAATTAAATTATCTCATTTGTCCCACTCTAAGTGATTTTAGATGGTACAAATATGTGTTTACTTCTAGAGTCATGATGCGTACTGATAGTCACGAGAACTATGCCCATCTCAAGTACATTTCAGTATGTTTTTAGTTACATTTCATGATATTTTGCATTGCATGTATTGAAAACTCCTTTGGTGTGAAAGTGTAGGAAAAAGCATGGTTTAGTGTTGGTTGGTGGCAATGAGGCTAATGGAGGCATGGCACGAGGAACAAGTGGAGATCAGAAATGGAACTTTGAGGAAGAAACAAGTGACAAGTAGTGGAGCAACATGAAGCAGCAGCAGAGCACAAATTGCAGACTGCAGGAGTCGCGCGGCTATAAGAGCTATGAAGCCTTTTACCACCACACACATGCAAAGCCGAAAAAGCGCGCCGCCCATGCCCATGATAACAAAGAGACTGCGTCTTGTGGTCAGTGCACGCGACGTTATTGCAGCTTTACTCACTTTATTTTAAATTGGAAATTAGAAGCATAACTGAGGAGGGATTTCGATTAGGTCTTATATATTAGACTTATTATCAGCATGTAGAGGGGACTCTGACCCTTAGGGCATAGAGGAGCTATCGTTCTTTCTTTCAATAATAGAATAGGGTAGATTAGTGTAGTTACTTTCGAGTGTGATTAGATCGAAGACTTGAAGCAATTGGAAAGCATTGAAGATTCAATCTTGGATCATGAGAACAGATTTGCACTAAAATTTCTACTTTTTATTCTCTCTTTGATTCCTAACTGTATCTTATGATGTTATTCAATATGTGGATGATAGTGTTAATTCAGATATGATTTAAATTCTATTCTGAGATTGCAATGGATTCTATGGATTAGTTATTTCTGATATGCTTCGTTGTTGGTCTTGTTGATTGCTAGGGGTTTGTCTATTAAGATTCATGCTTATTTGCTTAGTTGATTGGCCATCAATTACTGTGATAACCCATATGAACTTGAAAGACGATGTATGAGTTTAGATTTGATCTTGATAGCTTGTGTTTGTATGTTCTACATGGTGATGGAATGTATGGTTCATGCTTAGGATATACATATACCGAGGCATCATTCGTAGTTAATTGAGAATTTGGGCTTAAACCCTAATTATTTGTAAATCACATAGACATATAGTGGTTTAGGTAATGTGGGTGTTCAAGTGTATTCTATCAATTGTGGATTATATGTGATATGGGTATGGTACATTGAAAGATGGCTTTACTTTACTTTAGTGTTCTCGACTAATAAACTGGTACAATTAGTTTGGCTTAACATGAAGTGTATGGATTTGAATGAGTCAATAGATGAAATTGTAATCTCAGGTCTTCATTATCTAGTCTCTCACTAGGAATAGTTATGTTTATTTAATTTAATAGTTTAAATATAAAATATAATATCATTCGTTTAAATAAGACTGAGATGGTTATGAGGTAATGCTTGGTGAACTTTATTACCTAATTCTCCGTGGGAACGATACTTTACTTACTCTTTATTACTTGTTGACCGTGTATACTTGCACACATATATTGATCGGTAAAATGACCAACAAGTTTTTGGCGCCGTTGCCGGGGAATTAGCTTAATAAATTATTGCCAACATTAATTTCCATCAAATTAGTCTTAATTTAAACATTTTTTTGTTTTAATTATATTTTTATATTTCTCTCTTTGCAGGTACCATGGGTGACTTTGCTTATCAATGGACTTATGCAAATATGATTCGACCAAGGGACACAAGCATTGAGGGACTCAATGGATTTTCTACACTGTCAGCACAAATTACAACACTTTTAGAGAGGTTGGATATTCTTGCAGCCCAACGCACTCGAGAGATAATAGTTACATGTGAATACTGTGCTGGCGAGCATCCGAGTTATCAATGCAACATCAAGGTTGGACAAGTGCAGTTTGGGGGTGATTACTTCAACAACGATGTTTATCCTGATTATCAACAAGGTTAGGGGTATCACCCAGATTATAAATGGAGTTATAACTATCCCGACCAATACTGCATCCCAAGTCCCAACACATCCATCAGATTTCTCATATCCACCTTCAACGCAACAAGAGGAAAATTCAAGGTTGAAGGAATTCATGTCAAAAAGCATAGCAGACCATGAAGAGATGATGATGAATCAAGAGTTATCAAGCCAAAATCTTAACAAACAGATGGAACAACTCATTAACTCCTCAATGAATGGTCCTCAATACATGGATTTTGAAACTAAACAAGATAATTCAAGAGTGGAGGATTTGTGGTTCAAGTTTGTAGTATCAACTGAGGAGAAGATGATTGAGCAAGAGAGGTCAATTTGAAATCTTCAGAATCAGATGGATCAAATGTTCGAAGCCTTGAACAATCGCCCTCCAAACAATTGGTGCTATGACATGGACGATGAAACTGATGGAGAGCCAGAGGTGTTCATGCCACTGAATGAACTAAAAGGAGTGGACATTGAGGAGACAACTGGGGGTCTGGAGATTGATGAACATGAGCTGACTTGTATAATACCCCAAGTGCCTTCTCAATTAGAGTTAAAAAATTCAATGAATTTCGCACACCCATGTCTCCTTGGTAGTCACATCCAAAGCAAGAATGTCTGCGATTATGAGACCTCTTCCAAACCATGGTGGGCTGAGGAAGAGATAATAGAAGAAGAAAATCATGTTGTATCTATCATGCCTCAATGCAAAAATCTATTCACAGATACAACAGAAGGAGCACCTGGCTATGCAATAAAACTGGGGGCATCATGTACAAGAAATATGCTAGGTTGTTTCAATTCACAGACACGCATGATGGGGAATCTACCAAAGCACATAGCGGTTCTAAAGGATGGAGGGTTCCTAGCTTATCATAGAGGAATTGGATAGCGGTGTTAAGAAAAGAGTCCAGCTAACGGACTATAAACTGACGCTCGATGGGAGGCACCCCATCCAATCTTTCTCCCTCCTTGTTTAATTCTTATTTACATTTCATTATTTAGTAGATGTTAGATAGTGGTAAGTCTTAATAATAGTTTTATTGTTTCTCCTCTCAGGTTCAATCCAATTGCTATAAGCATTCAGGATCAACACAGAAGTCAAACAAAACTAAAGTCTTAAAGTATGCAGTCAGCACATGCGCACAAACTATAAGCTAAACACCGCATGCGGTAGCACCATATCTCGATCGCGAAAAAAAATGCTAAATTGTTAGAATTTCTGACTCAAGCATTCTTGACGATTAAAGAAGCCCACACTCGGTCTCCAACTATAGAATATCTCAAACTTAGCCATCGCCTTGATATACCATCGGATCATGAGGAGGCGAAACGAGATATGACATTGCCACTTAGGGAGTATTCTTTCACTTTTAATTACAATGAGGGCATTGTTTATTTTAAGTTTAGGGGTATTGGGTTGTAGTGAGTAGTTGTTGCATATAGTTAGTTGCATATAATTTGATTTCATATTTAAGTTGCATAGTAGGGGTATTTTAATACAATTTTTTTAGTTTTCTTTTGTCTTGTTTACTTAGTATGTGTTTCTTTGCATAACATTGCATAATCCCAAGATTTTAGTTAGTTGAATTCTAATTTGGCCAATGATGACATAGAAATTTGATAGATTTTTGAATTTAGTGGATATCTTGAGCTTAGTTATAATTTTATATCAGGATATAATTCATGCTTCTGTTTAGATGTTACCGTGTAACACGACAATGTTCTATTTGCTTTTTGGTTAAGATTAACATGTTTTTTCTGCTTTGAGGAAAATGTTGTTTTAATGATAAAATTGTGTAGGAAGTGAGTAATGACTATGAAGACACTGAAACTCAAGTTTTGGGAACACATGGGTATGCTTTCTTTATAAAAAAAAGAAAAAAATAAAAAGATAAGAACAGAAAAAAAAGAGAGAAAAAAAATGAATAATTACCGTGGCTAGTCTTGTTTCGGGGCCTTTTTTACTTGAGTAAGTACGCCCGAGGGGATTGTATCTACACCTAGCGCCCTAAGGTCTTAATGGTCTGGGAGTCGTTAGTTGAAAGCTCGCTAAGGGGTAGCACTGTGAGCCTAATGGAATGAGACATTGCACATGTGACGCCCCCAAATCCGGGTATCTTCGAACCCGACAGATGGTGCTCCACGATACTACAATCCATACAATCATTCCATTGAGATAACAACAAAATGAATGTAATTACTATCTTTGTATTACATTTGTAATAAATCCTTTCCCAGGTTCATAACCGAATACATTCGTTGTTCTTCATAAGTATATTGCATACAAATATACTAGTCTATTACAGGACGATTAATTGTCCATCTTAGCCTTGCCTTTATCTCTCTCAGAACTCTCCGTTTAGTTTCTACTTTTTCAGCTAAAAACATATGGTTCAAGCAAGAATGAGCATAACTAGCTTAGCAAGTCTTAACAACGAATCATATGAATATCACCTCAACAAATACATGCTTTAATTCTATATATGAACAATTATCTATGAAGCATTATAAAACATTTGACTAATACTTCTCATACAGCAATTCCAAAGCATAAATAATAGCTTAGGAATGATGAACCGATCAATAGACCATGAACATGCTCTTTTCGTTTTCATACTTGAAAAGGATATCTGGCACTAAGGCCATCCACCCATCTTTACTTACGAGCACTTCTAGGTGATCAGCCTATTGTACTCTATGTTGATCAACACTCTTATGTTAATCGTATTTACGTTCAACATTTGGCAACCTCGCGTGCCCATCGAATAATCGATGAAAAATACTTTTGTTTGTACATAGACAAACTTACCTTCTCATCCGTACCAAATACTTAGCATAGGATAACGTTAACAGTTCTATATCACCAGACTTGTAAACAAATCAATCAACTCTTCAATACTTGTCTAGCCCGAATAAAACAGGCATCAACTCTTTTATGTTTACCATTCATGCATCGTATAACATGCATCACGTAAAAACTTGACTAACACGAAGGTTTGACAAGCGTCAAGAAAGACTTGCCTTCAAGCGTCTTCAAATTTATAATTCAACTATTCTCAGTCTTTACAGGATCTACATGATACATTCACATAGCACACTGTAATTAGTTATCACATAAACTATCTTTACGGTTCAAACCAACTTCTTTCTCTTCTATGTTTTATTTGAATTAACTTCGTTATTAAAGTCGATTCAACTCTTTATACTTCATTACGTTTCATTAACGTTCTTACATCCTTAACCGACATTCGATCATAAATGGTTAATTACCAACGTTAAACGTCATTTACGGTTCACTCATTACATCTTTGTGTTCTTCGTTTAATTACTATTAAACCTTACTAGATCTTCTTACATTAACACCTTATAAGTGAGTTAAGGTAAATCTTATAATGTACATTAAGTACCTTCAATATCTTACATTAAGTCTTCATTCAAAATAGAACAAAAACTAACTTGGTCAACCTTTTTCTACTTAGGTCTTTGCAAGTGTGCGACATCCTATGCATTCTAGTGGTATTGCTATTTCACTCTCCGAAGGTTTTGCGGACTTGGCGCCATGACGCGAGTCCATGTACAAACTCTCGTATTGTGCCATGTGCGAGTCTCGATCTTTTTATTTTCTCCCGCCATAATCGGCATGCGGCGACGTGACGAGATAACACGGGGTTTGGCTTTCTGCATACCGAACCTATGCACCAGTTGGCCAAAACAGTTTGGTTTCTTAATGAAACTCCCGACTTCCTAATTTATTCGTTTTACATCCGAATTGACCCATTCGAATTCCTACAAGTCATGAATTACATCCTTTACGTGTCCATATAAGAATTTCATATTTTTGAATTTGTTAACTCAGAATTCACCTTTAAGTTCATTTTTGAGCGTTCGTTCAACGTTTTCGTCCATTCAATACTCGTTTTCTTCGTTATAAGTCGGAATGTGATGATTCTTTCGCCAATGACTCTTAATTACTTTATCTCACGTGTTGACATTGGAAACCAACGTTTTCAAGTCATACGACAACTTTTGATCTTTAATCCGGACTTTATACGTTTTCGACGTTTAACGTCTATTTCCGTACAATTCGCCATAACTTCGTTACTAATGTTCTCTAAGCCAAATCAAATTGAATACTCCATGGACTTCATATCTACATCCTAACCAAATCAAGATGCACATACCTTAGCTACAACGATTTCCACAACGTTCAATTATAACTAAGTTCACGTTCAAGATTTTTTATGGTTTTAACTCACGTAAACACTTACGATTTCTATTTGGTCATGTCCTATCCATGATTTGGTCATTAATAGGCATTCTTATATCTTCTCAATAAACACTCTCCACTCATCTACGATTCTTCTATGAGAAAGAAATCGAAAAGGATGAAGATTACGGTTTATAGGAATTTACCTTTTAAGTAGTTAACGTTCTTGATAAACGTCTATTGGTTTGTTTGGAAGTAGAAAAATTTAGTGTTTCTAGCTCTTTCTCTCTCTCAATATATGTTGGTCAATCTTTATAAAACCACAAAAGCTCAACCTAAGCCTTGTATTTATAGAAAATACAATGAGGGGCAAAATGGTCCAATTTAGCACCTCCTCACTTATTTACAACTTTGTCACCAAGCAAAGTACTTGGTAACCAAGTGATTCACTTGCCTTGCACACTAAGTGGCCATCCCACCTTACCCATGGGTTATCCCCATGGGTTGTCCCATGGGTTTTACCCACCCCTTGACCCACCGGTTCGACCCACAGTTTAATTCTTTGGATTGGACTTGACATTAATTAACATTGGGCTTTAACCAATCTAATATTGGGCCTTGACTTGGGCTTGCATACTTAATTCATTGGGCTTGTTTATTAATCCAAGTCCAATTGGATTGGATAAAATCCTTAACTCATACTCTAATAATACAACTTGTATTTTACGCGTATTACTACACGTATTCTCTTTGTATAATACTCATATAATAATTGTATTATACGTCGTACTATTCTTCATACTATACTCATATACATACTAGTATAATACTCATATTCCTTACGTATAATAATCGAAACGTTTATACGCATTACATTTCCCTTTAGGAAACCTCTTTCACAAACCCTTAGGTTTTAATTCCGCAGGCGAAAACTTTGTTTGCCATAATGGTAATATTATTGGATTTTCCATAATATCGCCATATTCTAACATTATATGTTTCTCGAATTTCAAACCCTAGCTCGAACGTCATCGGATGAATAGTGTTTTCTGTGAAACAATCTTAGAAAACCTTCGTTCTCGTCTTGATAATTCACAACAATTAATTCTAGCACAAAGCCGAAATACTAACCAAATCTATACTAACCACATCTACACATTCTAGGTCATAGAATCGACCTTGAACATCTTACTCACATAATAACTCAATTAAATTCATTTAATCCACGTAATCAAATAAAATTTAATTCATTGAAAATTTGAAATTCTTGGGCGTTATTCTTCCCTCCTTATAAGGATTCATCCCCGAAATCTCGCTACTCTTACATAAACAAATGAGGAAAATTTTCCTTCATTTATTATCGAGCTCCCACGTTGCTTCTTCAGCATCGTGGTTACTCCAAATTACCTTTACTGAAGGTATTATTTTATTTCTCAAGACTTGTTCCTTCCTATCAATAATCTGAATCGGAAGTTCTTCATACGTTAAGTCTTTTTCTACTTGAATAGACTCATACTCTATTACATGCTTATAGTCTGGTTTATAAGGACGCAACATAGACACATGAAACACATTGTGTATTCTTTCCATTTTTGAAGGTAAGGCTACTTCATAAGCTACCTCTCCTATTCTTCTTAAAATCTCAAAAGGTCCTACAAACCTCGGACTTAACTTCCCTTTCTTTCCAAAACGTTTCTTTCCTTTCCAAGGCGATACTTTTAGAAAGACATAAGACCCTACTTCAAACTTCCTCTTCTCTCAATGAGGATCTGCATACTTCCGTTGTCTATCTTAAGCCGCTACTAATCGAGCTCTTATCAGCTGTACCATATCCGCCTTTTTTGTCATACCATCTCGAGTCCCAACATTCGACGTTCACCTACTTCATCCCAACAAAGTGGTGTTCTACACTTCCTCCCATACAACGCTTTTAAGGCGGCATGCCTATACTAGCGTGAAAACTATTGTTGTAAGTGAATTCTACCAACGGTAGATGTTCGTCCCAACTCCCCTTGAAATCCATAACGCAAGATCTTAACATGTCTTCTAGCGTTTGAATTATCCGTTCGCTTTGCCCATCCGTCTGTGGATGATATGCCGTATTCAATCTCAACTGTGTTCCCATTTGCTCTTGCAAACTCCTCCAAAAGTTCGACGTGAATCGTGGATCACGATCGGACACAATTGAAACAGGTACTCCATGTCTAGAAATGATTTGTTTGACATAAAGCTTAGCTAACTGCTCTAAGTTATACCTAACTCCTATTGGTAGAAAATGAGCTGATTTAGTTAATCGATCCACTATTACCCAAAAAGCATCATATCCTTTTCTTGTTGTTGGAAGTCCCACCACAAAGTCCATGGTGATATGCTCCCATTTCCACTCCGGAATCTCCAGTGGTTGTATCAATCCACTCGGTCTTTGGTGTTCAGCCTTAACTTTCTGACAAGTTAAGCACTTACTAACATATTCTGCAATCTCCCTCTTCATGTTCGGCTAACAAAAGTTCTGATGAAGGTCTTGATACATCTTAGTACTACCAAGATGTATCGAGTACCTCGAACTATGGGCCTCGCACATAATCTCTTCTTTCAACTAAGGATTATTTGGAACCCAAATTCTTCCCTCAAAACGAAGTAAACCTTCATTATCAAGGTTATACTTAGTCTTCGCGTCATCCTTCACTATCTTTTTCACACGATCGTATTCTTCAGTACTTATCTGTACCTCCTTAACCCGTTCCACTATCGTTGGTCGAGTCTTTATTGAGAATAACATCTCTACTGTTTCACTTGGTAACTTAACTTCTAATTCCATCTTGGCCATCTCCGTTATTAACTCGTTCTGAGTCGTTAACATTGACAGCTTTTCTCTACCCTTCCGACTTAATGCATCGACTACTACATTCGCCTTCCCCGGATGATATAAGATATCACAGTCATAATCTTTTATCAATTCTAACCACCTTCTTTGCCTCATGTTCAACTCCTTCTATGTGAAGATATATTTCAGACTTTTATGGTCCGTGTATATCTCACATTTTTTCATGTATAAATAATGTCTCCATATTTTTAATGCAAACACTACAGCTGCTAGTTCTAGGTCATGAGTAGGGTAGACCTTCTCATAATCCTTTAACTGACGTGACACATATGCAATGACCTTGCCATGCTGCATAAGCACGCAACCTAGTCCTCTATTTGAAGCATCGCTATAAACTACAAAATTCCCCGTATCATCTGGTAAAGATAATACATGTGCGTCACTCAACCTCCTTTTTAGTTCTTGAAAACTACGCTCACACTTTTCTGTCCACTCGTACTTCACCGACTTCTTTGTCAGATTTGTCAGCGGAGTAGCTAATTTAGAAAAGTCTTGAATGAACCTTCTATAGTATCCCGCTAACCCCAGAAAACTCCTAACCTCGGTTGGCATTTTTGGTTGCTCCCACTCATTCACTGCTTCCACCTTCGCTGGATCTACAGAGATGCCATTTTTGTCTATAACATGTCCTAGAAAATGAATTCGTTCGAGCCAAAATTCACACTTAGTAAATTTCGCATACAACTTCTCCCTCCGTAGGGTTTCCAACACTATTCTTAGATGTTCAGTATGATCTTCTAGCATCTTGGAATAGACTAGAATATCATCAATGAACACTACGATGAACTGGTCCAAATACTGTTTGAACACTCTGTTCATCATATCCATGAACGCGGCTGGTGCATTTGTCAACCCAAACGACATAACCAAAAACTCGTAATGCCCATAATGAGTTCTGAATGCCATCTTAGGTATATCTTCCTTCCTCACTTTCAGTTGATGATACCCCGTGCACAAATCTATTTTAGAAAAATACGTTGCCCCTTTTAACTAATCAAATAGATCATCGATCTTGGGAAACGGGTATTTATTCTTAATCGTTAACTTGTTTAACTATCGATAGTCGATACAAAGTCGTAATGATCCGTCCTTTTTCTTTACAAACAACACCAGTGCTCCCCACGGTGATACACTTGGTTGAATGTACTTTCTATCTAATAGTTCCTGTAACTGAACCATTAACTCCTTCATCTCAATTGGCGCCATCCTATATCGTGCCTTTGAAACTAGTGTCGTACCTGACAATATATCAATCACAAACTCTACATCCATATCCGGCGGAATACCAGGTAACTCCTCCGAAAATACATCTGCGAATTCTTGTACCACCGCTATCTGTTCCAATGATGTTCCCACTCTTTGGGTATCCACCACATGACACAGATAACCCTTACACCCCTTCTTCAACATCTTCCTAGCTTGTGTTATGGTTAGACAACAAGAACGTCCCAGTGATTTATTTCCATAAAACACCACCCTAGGTTTCTTAGGAAGCCTTAGGTTCACACTCTTTCCATGACAATCTATTATTGCTTTATGGTTAATTAACCAATCCATACTGAGAATCACATCGAATTCTCCTAACCTTAGTGGTAAAAGATCTACCGATAATCTATTACCCCTGATATCTACGAAACAATTCCTATGAATGTGTTTAATGGGAATTATCTCCTCGTTTGCTACCTTAACGTCTAAAGGTATTTCTAACTTTTCAGGATTTAATCCCAATTGCTGAGCAAATCCACATGCTATAAAAGAACAAGTAGCACCCGAGTCAAATAACACGTAAGCATTTATTTCGTTGACTGGAATGATACCTGCCACTACATCCATTGATGCAACCGCATCTTGGACTGTCATATTAAACGTTCGGACCGAGGGTCTACCCACTGATGGTGTTGGTCCAGTAATGACTAAATTACCACTACCAGAACCCTTACTACCCTCCGCCACTTTCTTTGAATTTCTTGCCATGTGGTCTACCGACCCACAAACAAAACATCCCCGGCTTTTCTTAGGATTAGGACAGTTGGGAGATATATGACCCTCCTGCCCACAGTTATAACAACCGGTCTTCCCCTTCAGGCAGACTCCTAGATGAGTCTTACCGCATGTCTTACATGCCTCCATCCTCCGTTTAGGATCCCCTTGTTTTGCCCCAGTATTCCCAGGGTTAAAATTCTTCCTCTTAGGCATATTGCCACTTCCACTGGCAATCTCTGCCTTATTTCCTCCCTCTCCCTTACTCTTATTCTTCCTATCTTTGTGGTATTGGGTCAACGCCTCGCTACCACCCTCCGCTATTATCGCCTTTTCCATAATGGTCCCGTAGGAAGCACTCTAAAAAACCGATATCCTACTATAGAGCTAGGGTTTTAGGCCCTGCTCAAACCTACGAGCCTTCCTCTCCTCCGTGTCCACTTGGTGTGGAGCGAACCTTGCCAATTCATTGAATCTGGCCGCATATTGTTGAACAGCCATGCCCCCCTGCTTAAGTTCTAAGAACTTAATCTCCATTCTCCCTTGCATGCTAGTAGGGAAATAGTTCTCGAAGAATACCTTCTTAAATTGTTCCCATGTAACAGCTCCCGCTCCATCCCCACCCTGGTGAGCCTCCCACCAGTAGTTGGCTTCCCCCTTCATCATATAGGTTGCAAAAGAGGTCTTTTTGCGCCTTATACGTTGTAATAACAAACGCCTTCTCTATTTCCTTAACCCATGTCTAGGCCTCCATTGGGTCTGTTGTTCCCTTAAATTCGGGTGGACCTACACTTTTAAATTCCTTAAAAGTAGTCGTTCGGGCTACTCTAGGTCCTGCGGGTGCTCTACCCCCAGTTTGGTTAAATGCAGCCGTTAATAAATTAACGAACTCTTGCATTGGGTTATTAGGACCCCCCTCGTTCTCATTATGCGATTCCGCTTCTTGGTTACGTTGTCTTCTTCTTGGCATTTTTGATTAAATAAATAAATTTCCGTTATTACTTATTTAGTTACTTCATTATTAGTCGTCAAACAATTGGATAATAACTCATACAATCAAAGCAAATTAAACATAAAAACTTCCTTATATTAAAATGCTTCTTTATAGTTCAAAACTATTTACAAGTTGCTTTCCATAGCCCAAAACTAGTACATATTCATCCCGCGATTGACTTCTACAAAAATTGGGATTTACAAAAAGACTACCCTTTAATTATACAAAAGAGGGTTTTACGTCACTACACAATTATTTATCATACTACTCTTAATACTGCCTAACAGCATTCTCATGCTTCTGGTTTGCCAAAATACACAATATCTCAACTTATAGTATGTCGAGTCTGTCCCGACTTAATAGAATAACAAGCTATCTTAAGCTTGAAATCCTCGTGCGCACTGTCATTTATATATGACATTCGTGCTATCTTTTGGTCTTTTTCAACTAGTTTCTTGCGAAGTTCTATGACCTCGTTCTTATAGTCCTGGGCCTTGTCAGTCATGAGCACTTTCTCATCGTGCTCTATCTCATAGTCTTACTCTGCAGACTCTTTACCCATAGAGATCAATCGATCTCTTCCTTCCAGTCTTTGCACCATATTGTGCAAATTTACGCATTTCTGATCCAAGCAATCGAGAGGTACATTGCCCTCATAGACTCGGTAGGTGTAGACTCTAGGGCAGGCATCACCGTATTAACTGATGTTACCTCCATGTCATCCTCCACATAAAACATCATATTCAAATATGATGCTATCCCCATGGTCTCCTCCGAATAGTCCTCCTCCGAGTAATATTCCTCAGGCTCTGATTCTTCTAGAATCACTACAGGTATGTCTGCTATAGGCACAGGTACTGTCTCAACTCGGTTCACGGACTCCTCGCCAATCACATGTATATCCCTATACATTAAGCTATCAACTGACATCTACAATAACACATAACAAATTGATTAGTACATAATACACAATAATATAAGCACAAATCACATTTAATCCATTTAGGGTTACTTTCCATCTTTTAAATCTTTTGGTACTGAGTTTCCTCAATACCTTATTAACTCATTTGACTCGAGTTAGCTTTATTTAGACTCTTCCTTTCCTACGAGGTTATTAGCCTAAGGTTCTTCCCCCCTTAAGTTTTATAACCTAATGCTCTGATACCAACCTGTGATGCCCCCAAATCTAGGTATCTTCCAACCCGATAGATGGTGCTCCACGATACTACAATCCATACAATCATTCCATTGAGATAACAACAAAATGAATGTAATTACTATCTTTGTATTACATTTGTAATAAATCCTTTCCTGTTCATCATAACCGAATACATTCGTTGTTCTTCATAAGTATATTACATACAAATATAATAGTCTATTATAGAGACGATTAATTGTCCATCATAGCCTTCCCTTTATCTCTCTTAGAACTCTCTGTTCGTTCAGCTTTAGCTGCAAACATATGGATCAAGAAAGAATTAGCATAACTAGCTCAGCAAGTCTTAACAACGAATCATATGAATATCACCTCAACAAATACATGCTTTAATTCTATATCTGAACAATTATTTATGAAACATTTTACTAATAATCCTCATACAACAATTCCAGAGCATAAATAATAGCTTAGGAATGATGACTCCCATCGATAGACCATGAACATGCTCTTTTCGTTTTCATACTTGAAAAGGATATCTGACACTAAGGCCATTTTTAACTTAGTGAAAAGGATTTCATGTGAAAAAACTAATTATAGTATAGTACCTTCAACTATACCTCCATTTTTAACTTAGTCATGTAAGTATTATCAATCTTGCACCACCTCCCCTAATAGTACTAGAATGTGAATCAATAGTACACACATGTGAATAAATAGTTATAATCATGTGAATTAATAGTAATTAATTGCTCATTTATCCTAAGCAATTACCCGATTGGTCAACATAACCTCCAGACATCAATTATTATCGAAATAAATGTCGATTTTTACTAACACTAATAATTCCAACACAATGAAACTATCCATTTCATCTTTAATCAACACGAACTTATTCATCATTAATATTATAATTCATAATATTTAACAACCGTGTCGCTCCCAAGAAAGAGGGGCTTTTCGATAAGGATTTCTCCTTATTGGCGCCGCAATTAGGTGACCAAACCTCTCCTCGATGTAACTTCTAGACATTGTCAATATTGCAAATAATAATATGAATAACTTTGCTGTTTCAATTATTGATTTAATAATAATAAATATTATGACGAGATGATCTTGTGACAATAATTGAATCAATAATATGAGAGATATGATGCAACAATTCTCGTAGCAATAATTGAGTATAACTGAGTGACTTCTCATGTAAGCATCAATAATCAATACTATGTGCTATTATGCATGCAACCACGCGCGTATTCATCGTACTTTTATTATCGGGTAGTTCAACGGTTTAACGATAATACTTTCAGCCGTTATTTTTATAAAAGATAATTACGTCATGCTTTTCTAACTACGATAATACTTCCGTTAGGGGTCCACCAATGATTGTCTTTGTCGCATCGAATATTCCCTGTTAAAAGAATATTCCATGACCAATCGAATATTATATAACCACTTGCTTTTACTTGCAAAAATTGTAAATAATACCCACAACTATAACATTATATATAATCCACACCATACTATTCAAAAATATATTTCGAGAAAAATTAATCTTTATTCATAAAAGTTGGGGTCTTACAACCTCCCCTTTTAATGAAATTTCATCCTCGAAATTAGGGTACGTACCTGGTATATCGAAGAGGTGAGGATAACTTGACTTCAGCTCAGATTCTAACTCCCAGGTCATTTCTTCCACATCGTGGTTTCTCCAATAACTTTGACTTGAGGTATAACATTGGAGCATAGAATATGATCCTTCTTATCCAAGATTTTAACAGGTAACTCTTCATACGTTAAATCTTCCACTATCTCGTCTGGTTCTAATTCAATAATGTGGTTCGGGTCTTTCACATATTTACGTAACATAGATATGTGAAAAACGTTATGAACACAAGACATACTTAGCGCGAAAGTAGTCTATAGGCCACGCTTTCTACTCGATCGAGGATTAAAAATGGGCAATGAATCAAGGATTAAGCTTTCCTCTCTTTCCAAATCTCGTAACTCCTTTCCATGGAGCAACACATAACAACACATGATCTCCAATATCGAATTCCACGTCTTTTCGATGAAGGTCAGCATAACTCTTTTGTCGATCTTGTGAGGTTTTTATAAGTTGTTGGATCATTTGAATCTTTTCCTTAGTCATATGTACCAACTCCGGTCCCAACAACGTTGCTTAACCCACCTCATATCATCACACTGGAGAACGACACTTTCTTCTATACAACGCCTCAAATAGAGCCATGCCAATACTTGTTTGATAACTGTTGTTGTAGGAAAACTCCACCAATGGTAAGAACTTGTCCCAACTTCCCTTGAAGTCAATGATACAGAGTCTTAATAGATCTTCAAGAGTTTGAATAGTCCTCTCTGACTGCCCGTCCGTTTGAGGATGATATGTCGAACTAAATTGTAAATCCGTGCCAATAGCTTTTTGTAAACTAACCCAAAATCTTGAAGTGAATCTTAGGTCTCGATCAGAAACTATGGATACTAGCATACCATAAAATCTTACAACCTCGTTAATGTACATACGACCAAGATGTTCAAGTGTATAAGTTTCTCGTATAGGTAAGAAATGAGCAGACTTAGTCAATCTATCAACAATGACCCAAATTGCATCTATGCCTTGAGAAACCTTGGGAAGACCAGTAACGAAATCCATGGTAATGTGCTCCCACTTCCATTCTGGAATTTCAAGTGGTTGCAATGGACCTTTTGGCACTTGATGCTCCGCCTTAACTCGTTGACAAGTTAGACACCTTGAGACAAACTCTACGATCTCTCTCTTCATATTGCTCCACTAAAATGTATGTCGAAGATCAAGATACATTATGGTACTCCCAGGATGGATTGCAAATGGTGTGTTGTGCGCCTCCATCATGATTTTATACTTTAAATCAGAGTCGTTAGGAACATAAAGTCTGGAGTTGACACGAAGTATTCCTTCTTCATCGATTCTTGCTTCCGGCATATCACCTTCTTGCACTTTCTTCCTAATACGCATCAGCTGAAGTCGGTTCTACTCGTATATTCACCATCATCACATAGGTCTCTGGATTCTTTAACTCTATCTCCACCCTTTGTAAGTCATATAAAATGGGCCTTTGGGTTGAAAATAATGCACTCGTACCCGCATATGATCTTTTTCTCAATGCATCAGCTACTACGTTCGCTTTTCCAGGATGGTATTGAATGGTATTATCATAATCTTTCATTAGCTCAAGCCATCGTCGTTGCCTCATGTTGAGTTCCTTTTAGTGATGAAATATTTGAGGCTTTTATGACCCGTATAGATCTCCACCTTCTCTCCATACAGGTAATGCCTCCAAATCTTAAGCGCAAAAACGACAGCTACCAACTCTAGATCATGAGTAGGATAATTCCTCTCATATTCTTTGATTTGTCGTGAGGCATATGCTATGACTTTCCCATGTTGCATGAGAACACATCCTAACCCTTTGCTTGAAGCATCACTGTAGATGACAAATCCCTCCGAGCTAGATGGTATTGTCGTAACAAGTCTTTGAAATGAGTCTCCTCTTAAGTTCTTGAAAACTCTTCTCACATTCCTCGCTCAACTAAACTTTGTATCTTT